>WBNO01021657.1:0-211363 GCA_013400575.1 Peucedramus taeniatus | reverse complement strand
CGGGGAGCGGGGCCCCGGCGCTCCCCGCCTGCGGGGCAGCCCGGAGCGGCAGCGGCAGGGTGACATCTCCCCGCTGCGCTTTGGGAGCAGGAGTCCTGCTCCCCGCACCCCGTGCTGCCCCTGGCAGGGCTCCTCGCGTCCCGCTCTGCCGGCAGCGGCTCTCGGGCAGCGGGGCTGGCACCACAGCTCCCTCCCTCCAGGTCCTTCACTGGGCACGAGAATGCCCTGCCCACCGTTTCCACGCACCCTGCTCCGAACCCCTCCGGGTGCCGCTTCAAGGAACGTATGGATACACCTATTCTAAGACCCATTTCCAAACTCCATCTCTTCTGGGTCATATTTGCAAATGCCACAGATCCGCCAACTTCTAAGATCTCTTTTCCTCTTTCCTCATCGTGCTTTTGGATAATGTTGCTTTCGCACAGTATCATTCCCTTCATCCCCGCTTTCAAGCATCCCTCATCTGCTGCTGTTAATCCCAGGCCGTGTGGACTTGGGATGCCTTGGAAGTATTTTGGCAAAACATAAATGTTTTTCATTCTTTTGAGACATCTCCATTTTGGCTAGAAGTGTTGGACTATAGGAAGGGCAGGCCTTTGTCTGGATTCTGTTTTGACATGTGTATCATTTTATGATCATATTCCTGAACTGCTGCTGTGCAGTAAAATGACTTTTACTCAAACTGTGTTTTCCAGCACCACTCTGCAAAGAGGGGTGTTTCCATGTGAATTGCATGATTTTGCTGCAACATTTATATCAAATCCAAATTTGGATGATTTAGTTCTAATGTTTATTTATGTTTTGTAGGATTTCTCTTTTTTGTAAGTAGGACCAGTGCCCTAAAGGTTTTGCTGTATAAACTGCTATCTGCAAAGGGCTGTTGCTTACCTGATTCTACTTGAAGAAGATTGCCATGAAATCTTTCTGAGAGCAGCATCTCTCTGGCATAGTAAGTTCTACTGGTATAAGGTGTACTAGACCCATGTACTAACTCTTATGTTTTTACTCAAAACCAAATATATTTCCTTTTTAAAATCTTTACCTATTTTATTAATGCAACATCTATGTTTTAATTAAGTTACATATCGTCCTCTGTAAGTGCTTATAGTGAACCATTTAGGTGGCTCTCTAACTTAGCATGGTGGTTCTGAAGTCTGGGATCAAGCAAGTTCACTTATTAGTGCATGGCTTATGTAGCAGATGGTTTTCATCTAGTGTAACTTTCCTAGTGATACCTTTAAATTAATGTAGGTCTAAAATGTTGCAGATTTTGCACTCCCCACCAATTCTCTGGAAAATCTATTCAGAATAGAAAAGGAAGAAGGGGCCACGCAAGAGATTACTGACAGTGCCTCATGTGCAATAAGGAATAAACCAAGGAGTAAAAAATGGGCTTATTCTTTTGTTAATTGTCTGGCTGGCTGATCCAGCTCCCTTCAGTCTCTCACTTTGGCCCAATTTTGATCTTTAGGTAGAGGCCTGTGGGAATAAAATCACAAAAGACTTGGCTTAATTTCACCGAATAAAAGGAGGAATTGGGAATTGGCTTGATGGGAGAAGATTTTGTAAATTTATTCCAGATATAGTTTTAAGCACACACACCCCACTCCACCCCCCAAACTGTAAAATTATAATAATTTCAAGTTTAAGTGTGTTTATGTTGTATGCTCTGTGACTTTTGTTTTTCCTCAATAATAATAATGTTTCATGAACACAGAGGAGAAGTTGAGTCTGTACTGCAACTGGCATCTAATTGTTGGTCAGTCTGGTCTTTCTGTTGTCTTCAGGAGAATACCTCAGTTCCATGGTGGAAAGCTTTGTATTATTAAGCAGACAGTACTAATTTAACTTTTCCAAAGCTATTGTTATAGGTTATGTCAACACAGGACCAACAGCATTCTCAGTCCTTTTTAACTAACGTGCAGAAAAAAATTTCGTGTGGTCAGGAAAGCCTAATTCCACTCAGGGTTTGGGTAGTGGAAGTGCAGTTTAACAAAATATGTTCACCACATCCCAAATGCATGTGCACCCTCATGAGTCTTGTTGAACCACGTGAGTTCTAGTGGAGTTTCCTAGGCTGTTAAAACTTTTCTTCTTTATTGGCCCAGAATGAGCATTATCTAGGTTAAGCTGACTTTGTCAGTGACTGTCGCCTGCATGAACCCACCTGGGACACACAAAATAGGTATGTGCCTGAGTCTCTGGAGGGCCTGGTCCAGGAGGTGTACACAAGATCATGGTTAAATGCACACTGACAGCGTGGAGCTTAGCACAAGGCAAACAGCTGGAGCTGCCGGAAAGTTCAGGGGCAAAGAAGGAAAGGAACTGCTGCTTTCTCATAAGCAATTTTTCTCATGAGAGCACTTGTCCTGGAACTGAGTGATGCAGATTCAATGTTCTCCTCATCAGAGGTGATATAAACTCCCTCCTGCTTGCAAAGCAGCCCTAACGACCAGAGATAAGGCTAAGGTGGAGGACACCCACCCATCCTGTTCAAGCTTGCCACAGTAAAGAAACAGATGCAAATTTCAGAGGGCCAGAGGCATTATAAACAAGAGGGAGCCTAACACTATAGCTCAGGGGTAAAGGCATCTCCTGGATAGCAAGAAGCCTAAAGTCTGGGCCTGCTGGCCTGGCAGACTCACCCATTCTTGAGGGTGAGGTTCATCTCACCTTATCTTAGCTATTTAGAGGTTTTATGTCTCATCTCTCTATAGTCAGTGGGAAGAGAGAACAAGAGACACCTGCAGAGAGTGATTCATTCTGTGCCCATCTGACACCTCTCTCAGGATGGAGTGAATCTCCTCGCTGGGGGCCGTTGCTCGCCATCAGTTCTCAGCAGGAGCCAGACAACCAATTTCAGCCAGAAGCCTGACTTACAGATGCCAAGCGAGGTGGATTCCACTGTGGATGACTAATTTTTCTGATTCATCATACCCGAATTTAGCCTTTAAAATTTGGGTATGTAGTCAAAGTTAGCTGAGTTCTGTCTGTGTATCGTGGTCATTCCTTCCATTGGAAGGCTGGACATGGATAGCTGGGGTGAAGTGTCTTGGGATGAGGTATTACTGAGCCTGTAGGAGCCTAAAGGCCATGTGGCCATGTCCTTGTGGATCCTGGTGCCAGGTGTCTGAAATGTAAGTATGGAACTATTGCATGTCATTTTGCACTCTTCTTTTGTGGATGGTCTAACTGACTCAAGGCACTATGTACTGCTTCTAAGGGAGGAGCTAGATGTGTAAAATATGCATAAAAATAGTTTGAAGATATTACGAGGTTACAGTTGGGATTTTCAGAAAGCTGAAAGGCTCCATATTTAAATCAAAGAAAGTGAAATACTATAGAAAATGGACTAAGTGTATGTATACTGCATTTTATGCACTTGAATACCCAGAAAAATCTGTCTCTAACTTCTAAAACTGATGGTTGGATGCCTTTAAAAATATCACCTTTAACACTAGCTCTGAAGAGATGAGCCTGTAATTCTCAGTTTGAAAAAGCTATAGTTTTTTCATTTTTGATAAGGTGGAATAGTGCTGTGGTGTACTGCAGCATAAATCCCAACTATGTACTTAATTGTTCCATCAGAGATCAGCAAAAGGTCACCCAGCTTTCTTATCAAATTACTGGAGTGTAAGTGTTTTCTGTGCTGGTCTGAGTGTGGTGCGCACATATTCTTCGCAAATGGATGATTCCAGGGAAAGACAATTTTAGTTAAAGGTCACCAAAGGTTTATTGTCCAGTCATTTTGCAAATTTTAGATTGTGGAAACAATTGTGGAAAATAAGTGTCCAGTTTGGCAAAATTACAGTAATATGTTCTCCTGGTGGGTTTTTAGCTACAAATACAATTGGAGATGATGCCACCTTGTTGTTCCTGTCAATCATTCCATAAAGCTGAATGCCTTCAACTATTCCAAAACACATGGTTGAGAAACCCTTCTACTTCTTTTATCAAAATATGGAAGATATATGTCTAAATTTGGCAACATAAAAATAATTTGGAATGGACTAAAATTAAATTATTTAAGGCTTCAAGCTATTGTTTATAGCAGAGAAAAGAGATCTTGTTGAAATACTTGGAGCCAGAACAAACCAGCTCATTTATACCTAGCTGAGCATCTCAGCTGTTCTCCATTGAGCAATCAGAATTTGGATTTCTTGCAGTTTCTTTTTTTCCTGACTTATCATTCTGCTTGTTTGCACTTCATTAGTGATAGTTTTGTGTTCCTGATTCCCTTTCACAGGTCTCTTGGTTCTGGAGATGGGATTCACCTCACTTGACTTATGGCATGAGTCTGGTTGACATCTGCATCTAAGCCTATCTTTAAAGACTCAGTTTACAGACAATTGAGAAAATCGTTCTCAATTGCTTCTGTGATGACTTATATCTACCTACTGCAGAAGTCTAAGAGCCTACTCTATCCTTAATACTCTCTTGATTTCTGACTCCAGCTGTCCTTTGCCCAGACAGCATATGGTTTAACTGGACACCCTGGCCTTGATGTGGATGTCCCATGTCAGGGTTGGTTCTCAAACTTTCTTGACACTAGGTTAAGCTGACTTTTTTTTCTTTTTCTTTTTTCTTTTTTCTTTTTTTTCTTTTTTTTCTTTTCTTTTTTTTTGGGGGTGTGTGTGTATGTCTTCCCACGTTTGACAGTGTTGAGAAGAATGAGCAGTGGCTAATAGACTTAGACCAAGAAGCCTTTCTGACTGTGGTTTGGTGGAGCGCTGGGGTTTTACAGTCAGCAGTGTGTAACCTCTAGCCTAGATGCTCATAGTTGTAAGTTTTGTGCATTTCTGCCTGTTGTTAGCTGTGCAATCTACACCAGCAGGGCTGTGTATTCCGTGCTGGCATAGAGGGGACTTCCATGGTGAGGGAGATTGCTTTCTGTGGAAGCCTTACCCCAGCTGTTGCAGAAGGTACACAAAGAAGGAAGATGCTCCTTGAAACAGCTGAGTTATGTTCTGGAGGACTTAATCCTTGTCTCTGCCACAAAGTTCTTTTTTATGTGCGATGATGGACAAGTCACTTAGAGCTGACCTGTATCAGGAGACTTTTTATCATGTGGGAAGTCCTTAATCCAATGGGAATTATCCTTAAAGATCTAAATTGTGATGAAAACACTGCTTGAAGTAACAGGTCCCATCAGTCACAAGTTTGGCAGCCAGAACTAGAGTTAGTAGCCAGTACATTTTCTGACCAGCTGCTTCACATATTACCATTGGTTTACAGATTACAGCTTCTTTTAATCTTTTTTTTTCTTTTTCTCCCGTTTTCCTTTTTTTTTTCTTTTTTTCTTTTTTTCTTTTTTTCTTTTCTTCTTGTTCTTGAAAAGGGAATATGCGTTTTGAGGGTAATACAGAATATATTCTAATAAATGTGGGAAAAGATTCTGGGATGGCAGAAGAAATAATTGTAATAAAGGGCATTCTGGTGTCCTTTCCAGCTTTTCAGGGCCCATAGAGAGATTCCACCTCCTGCTCTCCAGCTGGGAAATCACAAGGTGGTGCAGTGACAGTAGGGTGACTGCCAGAGACCAGAGAAAGGACCAGTCACAGCTGGATGAGGACTTGGGGCAGGAACAAGGAAGTCTAAGGATTAAAGGGGAACGGGAGAGGGAGAATTCAAGTTTCAGATTTCTTCATCAATTTAGATTTCTTTCATTTGAAATGTCAAGCTAAAATAAGCAACACTATCCAGAAAGTAATTGCTTCTGAAGAAGTTTCTTGTATTTCTATCTCCTGTTAGGACAACTTGTGAGTTGTAATGTGATGATTTTAGCCCTAGTTAAATGAGTTTCCTAGGTTATGGGAGACATAGGTTCTGGGTTGATCCAGTGAGGTTCTTATAATCATCAGTTAAGAAACACTCCAGAAGTGGTCATTTGGGACATTCACCTGGTGCAATGGAAACTCTAAATTGCAGTCTGAACTGGGAAGAATGGGATATGAAGCCTTGGTTTTTGACAGGCCTTGTAAGCTTCAGACCACTTTGAATTTCCTGAGAAAATGTTCAGGAGAATAATCTTGGTTTTCTTCTGAAGTGTGATTTTATTTCTCTTTATGTGAGCTTCTGCTTTGTTTTCAGAAGTGCTTTTATAGAATCTATTAAGGAAAAAAATGTTATGGAAAAGTTTTTGGTAATTTTTTTATTGACTGGGATTTTTTGCTGTAATGCAGATGCTCCTTTTTTAAATCTGACAAAGGCATTGCTATCTGGGGACATGATACTCTCTGCTCTGTACTGAGAGCAGCAACACACCTTGCAGAATTGTTTTAAGGAGCAGTCTGGAGTGTGCCAATATCTCTTTTTTCTGCTATTTTTGTAGTGTTTTGTGAAGTGAAGCACATGTATATAAGCTGCAAATGTACATTCCTGTATAGAATAAGCAGGCTGTCTGTGTGAATCAGCTGTTATGGGGGTGGCTGTGGGTAAGACATAAAACAGGCAGTGGAAACTCCTTCGATGGAGACTCTGTAGTCTTTGTGCTTTACACCTATGGGGCCTGATGCAAATCCAGTGAGGCCTTCCAGAGAAGAAGATTCTCCCTGTCAGGTCACGGCTTTGGATTCAGCTTCAGGTGTGTTTTTGAATGTGTATGTGGGATGTGGCTGTTTTTTGGCAGTGTAACAGGTGCCTATGAGAGCAGAGAGGGAATTTGTTTCACTGCTCTGGGTTGGCAAGTGAATTTTATCTAAAGCTTGTCACTTGCACATAGCCAGCCTGCTCACATTCTAAATAGATTCTGCCCTCAGATTGTAAAGAACAAGATAATAACATTATGTTATGTACTTGAGAGCTAAATTATTTTAAAAGTCTGAAATTAGCAGATGAGGAGGAATTTATTTGCCAAATACATTTCAGAAGCAGCTTGGGAAACCTGTCAGAGCCCATCTTTAAGTGCTTAACTAGTGGCTGTTCAACTTAATAGCTCTGAAGAGTGCTTGCAGTATGAGGGAGACCAAAACAAAATCCTAGAATGCGGGAAATTTTCTTCCAAGCAACAAAAAATGCCATCAATTCACAAACCAGATAGTTAAAGAGAAAAACCTGCATCTACAACCATTAACTTCACCTAACATCCTTTGTGCTCCAGGCAAAAAAAACCTTGCTCTTTTTTTGGACTCTTTATCCCCTCTTTCCAGCTCTGTTAATTTATTGCAAAGCTGAACTTGACCTTTGCTCTGGTAGCGATGTCGTCCTGTACCACACGCTTGTCCTTTTACTACACAGATATCTTCACATTTTCCTGTGTCCTGTCCTCTCCTCCACGTGTGGGACAAAGGTCTGGAAAATTCTTTCCAGCCACTCGCCTTCAACTCACTCCTTAAGATGCACTCCACCCCTTGTGTCTGTGGGGCTTTGTTGACAGTAGCTGGGCAGAGTGGAAGTCAAATTGTTTTCTAGGCAGTCTGTGAAACCATGCTCATGTTATTCCAACTGCAGATCTGCTGTCAACCCCTTTCCTGCTGGGGACAACAAGGCCATGATGCCATTTTAGTAACCATCAGCTGTCATTGGAAGCTGACATAGACAGGAGCAGCTCTTGGCTCTGCTGATTGTTACCTTCCCTCTCCTTCACTCCCAACTGTCCCAGTTTGCTTTTAGCCACTCTGCTGCTTCCATCCTTCCTGGCTCTTGCACATCTGCAAATTCAGTTCCTGTGCCTGGCCAAGGGACTAAGGCAGAGTCCACCCTTTCAGGCTTTATTAGCACATCTTGGCTGTAAGCATCAAAGATGTCTTTTGGGGAGGTGACTCTCTTGCATATGAAGACACAGATCTTAATCCTTCAGAGTAGCAGAAAGGCTTCCCTCCTCGTTGATATTACTTGCCCAACTCCATATGGAAGGGGAAGGAATCCTAGCTAATCAGAGCTTCAGACAGGCAATTCTTCAAATTGTTTCAGCGTTTTTAATTAATATTGCGGGCTCCAGCATCATGTGGCAGAGAGCCAGTATCAGTCATCTGACAATAGCCTTCACCATCTATCAATAATGAGGGAATTCCTCTCGTAAGCTCCAGAAGCTTCTGTAACGGGTGAGATTGCTGTTTGCAAAGCATCCTGCAACATTCAGCTTTGCAGGTCTGCTGATTTTTAAATTATATAAACAAAACCCTGTAAAATCTGCATAGTCCAAAGACAGTGACTTCTGTTTATACTGTCCAGATCACAGATGCTGAGCGTGAATGCATGAGCAGTCCTTTTGTATGGTGTTTGACACTTTCTGTGCTGTCTGCACTGTTTTTTAATATACAGAATCCCTGATTCTCCACTGCCTTGCACCCTGTCTATTCATTCTCACCCCTGTGAAGTGAGGGTAAAACACTATCAAAACAAAATGGTACCATTTTGCATGTTTTCCACTCAGTTTGTTCAGGTGTAAATAACGACAGAAAGAACGGGGCAGAGCAGAACCTGACCTGCAGTCTGTCTCTCAGTGCGTCAGGGGTCTTGAAGTGGGGGGATGACAGAACAAACACAAGCTGTTACCTTGCCATTTTTGCTAATGTTTTAAAATCAGGCAGCTTGTGAGGATGACAGATGCAAAAGTCAGACAGTACTTAGTTCCTTAGTCCTCACGTGATGTGTTCCCCTAGAGCAATGGCAGTGTTACCTGTGGTGTGGAGGGGTGCTAATGATAGCTGGTACAGGAGCAGGGCTGTCAGTGAGAGTCATCTTTCTGAGTTGTCCAGCTGCTCCACTTAATACTGGAGAAAGAAAAATCCTTTGTACTTTTTGCTCTTTGCTGCATTACTTTGGCTTTTATAAACGTTTGTAAATGGAGAGTGAACTCTTCAAGCTGTGGTAAGCCTGCTACTTTGTCTCCTGAGCCCTGGACATGAACAGCACTCACATCTTTTTGACTTTTTAAAATTTTTTTGTCATTGTAGTGACAGAAAGCTGTACTCATCCTGACTTTCCATCATCCTCTAATACTGCCTTTACACGGCTTTGCAAGTAAACATCCAGGCCTTCTTTCAAAAAAGGGTCTCTCTTTTCTCTTCCCATCTTTCTCTTTGCATGAATCCCAGCACTGACACCTTCCTTGCTTTCCTGAACAACACATTAGACCATCCTAGACTGTTATATTTTTACCAGGGCACAGAATTTAGGTATATTTATGATTTGTTCATAAGATATCACTGTTACCCCTTGTGATATAACATTACCATTAATGCAGGAAAAATAATGTGGTATTGCACCAGAAAAAAAAAAATCCACCCTCCCTTAAAAAAAAGACCCAAATAAAAAAAAATATGTATATAGATAAATACTGACAAGATCTGAAGTGAATGAATGTTGCATGGGCTGTTATAGTAGGTAGGAATAATGAGCAGAAGTTAGAGTCTCTTTGAAACCAGAACAGTAAATATTTTTGCTTATCATCAATTGAAATCTCAGCCTTACCATTGCATTAGCATTTCCACTCATTTTTAGAAACAGAGTGAATTTTCATGACTCATTTGAGTGCTCTTTAACTATTTGTATGCAAATGTGACTCAAACTTTCTCACAGTCACATGCTTCACCCTCCTGTTGGAGTTCATGCACAAATGAGTGCTGGTGCTGCTTTTCCTTATAAACCTTACCTTTCCTAGACAGTCTTGTGTCTTTCTTGCATTTGTGACAGCATTTGAAGAAACAGTTGTTCCTATATCTTCAGAGTTGCTTTAAAATTGAAAGACTCAAAAAGAGAAATAAAAAAACACTCTGTATGGAAAACATTTTGTTAAAATGTTGTGTTCTCACATTTAAATATGAGAGGCTACAAAAGGAGTGTATGTTTACCTCTAACTTTCAGAAGAAATATGCAAGTTCTGACTTGAGAACAAGCATGAGAAAGTTCAGCTGAAAGGTAGTGTATCCATTGATTTATGCAGAGACTTAGAATGAAATGCCATCTCAACCACAGCTAGAATGAACACAGCTGATGAATAAATGTACATTGACTAAAATAAATACAAAGTGTAATGCCAGATGTGGACAATGCAGAAAAGCGGTAAACTGAGTAAACATCAGATTAAGAATTAGCCTTAATTGTGAGGAGTCAATTCCAATGAAAAACAGAACTGGGGAGCTTTTTTGCCCAAAACCAGTTGAGGTATGTTTCTAACTAGAAGAGAAGCTGCCTAATCTGTCACTGTTTTTTTGTTTGAGGCTCATCAGCAACAGCCTGCTGCATTACAACATACAGTTCAAAGGCTGTCTTTATTTATGAGTATCTGTACAAGGCTTTTTTGTAGGCTTTTGCTGTAGCCCAGCAAATTTGGTTTGCAGTCTTTGTCTGCTTTTCCAGAATGCACCTTTCTGTTCTCCATAAATATCCATAAGACCTTCTGTAGCAGCATCCCTCACACTGCAATCACACGGGGTGTCTCTTGTCAGGGGTAGGAAGTGTGTTTTTTTATTTCCGTCTCTCACAAAGTCCAAATGACTAAAATGGAGTCTTGCAGGGTTGCTCATTCAGGAGCAGGATTTTTGGAATCCAGACGAGACACACCACAGAATCACAGAATGGGTCAGGTTGGAAGAGACCACAGTGGGTCATCTGTTCCAACCTCCCTGCTCCTGCAGGGTCATCCCAGAGCACACTGGACAGATTTGTGTCCAGACAGTTCTTGAATATCTCCAATGAGGGAGAATCCACAGACTCTCTGGGCAACCTGTTCCAGTCACAAAGGTTGCTCTTCCTCATGTTTGGGTGGAACCTCCTGTACATCTGTTTCTGCCCATTGCCTTCTTGTTGGAACCACTGAGGAGAGCCTGCTTTCATCTTCTTGTCACCTCAAGTGACACCAATTGTCGTCAGTGAACATCTAATCAGTCTAAGCTCAGCCTCTATGGAGTGTCAAACCAGAGTCTCAAACTATGTCTGCCTCTGAGTCAGTTCCATGGCTCAGCAGTCACTGACCATTAACTTAAAAACTGACACTGACAGATAAACACTGAAACTGTTTCTCTTATTCCAGCTGCTAATTTCCACCCTATATAATTGTGATTTTTTGCTATGCTATGCCTTTCTGGACTGGCCTGCTCACCCAGTACACGGATGGAGGCTGATGCATACCCAACTGTGCACCTGCTCCAGTGCTGTGTAACACCCTGCAGGTTCTCAGATGCTTTGCTTATTGAAATATTTTTTCTGTTTTTCTGTTTGTGATATTTGTGCCATTAGTAAGTGGCCCTCCACGTGTACCTGGGCTCTGCTATGGCTGCAGTTAACATGGCTAAATAAGCTAAATGCAAATGAACTCAAATGTCTTGTTGACACACCTCTGACTGAATGATCAGTTGGTGATCACCTGACATTTCTAAATTGACATAAATTATCTAAATTGCAAAAGCTGTAAACAAACTGTAAAGAAGAGAAAGTAGGAACTTGGTACTTGCTCCAGCTGCAAGTTCCAGACTGATGCATAACCTGCCAATGTGAAGTTCAGTGCAGGATCAGGTCTTATGAAGGACACACTCCCTCTTTTCTTAATGCCAGCATCATTAGTAGTGCAGGTATGTAGATCTCTTAAATTAATAGTGCAACAGATTGTTCCTGCTGCACTTAACAAGCAGTTCAATATAACAGCCCTGAGCTAAAAGATTCGAAAGTTTGTGAACTTCAAAGCAAACTTTGCTTCTTTTTAAAGAGTCTTACAAACAACTAAGCACATTTTTTTCCCACCTCATCTTAAAAGAAATTACAGAAGAATATATACAGCCAGCCTGAAATTCCTGCCAGTCCTTCATCTTGATTTTCTTGGCATATCGGCAAGGAATCTGGATGCTGAAATTTACTGTTAATGAGTACCTTATTTTATGGATGTGTTCTTTTTCTGTGCCCTAAAGCTTATCTGAACTGTTTGTGCTCTTATGGAGGGCCAAAAATGACACCTAGAAGATAAATGCAGAAGTAACCAGTGAAATATCTTACTGCTTTGCTGTTCAATTTTTAGTTTGGGAGCTATGGGTGGTCTTTAGTTGAACTAAATTTTTAATTGATTTATATGTGTCTGTGGATTATAATCCTACAAATTATCTGCAATCTTAATTTCAAGGGTCTTCTGTGGCTTGTGATGGATTAAATGTAGAGGCTGCAATTATTAGGGAGCTGTTGATCAATGCAAACAAAAGTGGCAGGTAGTGGTTTGATTTTAAACAGTGTGGATGAAGTATATACATAAGCACAAGCATCAAGTGGAAAGCAAAAATGTAAAGAGGTGGCAAGGATAGCAGCCATTCCAGAATGGAACAGATGAGGGGGAAGCTGAAAATACTTGCCCAGAAATGGAAAAAAGCCCCAGGTCCCACCCCTATTGAAAATAGTGAGATAAAAATTAGAAATGTACACTTACCATTGATTTCTAAGAATCCCTAAGTGACTGTTGTTGGAAGCTGAACTTAAACCAAGGGAGGTGAAAAGTCAAAGGACCCTTTGATGGGAGAGGAAAAGAATATGTTTGCCCTTTGAAAGAAAAAGACAAAGATATCTGCTGGTTTTATCAGAACAGAGTGGAATGCTGTGAGCTATGGAGAAAAAAAAATCATTGTTTTTTATCATATTGTGGTCCTAAACTTACATATGTGATTATTATGATTACATATTACATATATGTAATATGATTAATATGATTTACATTCTGTAAATTGGGTGTTTATACTTAGGAAAATTTTGAGGACTGAAGACTCTGAAACATCTTTCCTCATTCCTCCACTGGAAACAGCAGCATAGTCTCCTTCATATTCTGGGCTTTTGCGCCTCAAAATCCAGCTACTTCTAGCTGGGAAAATCTGTAGTCTCCCCAGGTGACCTGTCCCTGCATTCACTGGCTGTGCATTACTTTCTTACTCCTCAGTGTGAGATGCAGATTCTTGCTCAGCTGTGCTAGTTTCTGTCCTGCCTTGCTTGATTTCCTGCACACTGGGATTGAGAGCTTTTATATTATGAGAAAAATGGCTTTAAAGAGCTGCCAGTTCCATTTAGCCTCTGTGTCCTTAAGGCCAGTGACCCAGTGGATCTCATTCACCAACTCCTTAAACAGCTGGAAGTTCACTCTTGCAAACTTCAGGGTCTTGACTTTGCCCCTCGCCAGGCTAGAGCATGGTCACCACAGCTCAGGCTGCCTCCAATCTTAATTCCTTATGTGAGCTCATCCACATTGGGGAGCACCAGGTCTAGTATGCCTCACCTCTGGTTGCCCTGTCTAACATCTGGACCAGGAAGTTGCCTGGTTCACACTCTACACACTCCAGGAGTCCCCTGCACTGCTTGCACCAGCTGTATTGCTTTCCCAGCAGATGTCCGGGTGGCTGAAATCACCCACCAGGATGAGAACTTGCAAGGATGATGGTTCCTGCATGAGAACCAAAAAAGCCTCGTTATCAGGCTTCCCCTGATCAGGTGGCCTAGAGTAGACACCCATCACCAGGTGTCCTTTGTTGGTCCTGTCCTAGATTTTACCCACAAGCTCTCAACCTGTTCATGGCTGTTGCTCAGAGGCAGCTCTTCACAATCAATCCCCTCCTTAACATAGGGTGCAACCCCCCTGCCCCCCCTTCCCAGCCCGTCTCTTCTGAAAGGCTTGTGGGCCTCAGTTGCCATGCTTTGGTCAAACATGACAGCTCATCACACCATGTTTCTGTGAGAACAATTAGGTTGTAGTTCTCTAATTGCACCATGCTTTCCAACTCATCCTGTTTGCCGCATGCGTTAGTGTAACTGGGCCATTGATCTCTTCATCCTTCAGGAGGAGCCCTCTCCAATTCCTTTGGGATGATTTGTGGTGTTTCCTTGCTTTAGGACTGTTTTTTCCTGGTTCCTTACTGACACCTGGTAGAGCATCCCCTTCCCCACTGAATCTAGTCTAAAGCCCTGGCTAATAAGTCCCTCCAACTTGCTCCCCAAAACACTTGTACCCCACTTGAGCAAGTATGCCCCATCTGCTGTTGACATGCCAGGTCTCTTAAAGGCAGTCCCAGATCAGAGAACCCAAAGCTCTGAGCATGACACCAATCTTATGGCAAATCCTTCACCCTATGCACTTGTTTCACTCTGCCTGGGTCCCAGTGTCCTACTGGGAGGATAAAAGAGAACACTACTGGTGCCTCAGATCCTAGATCCTTTCAATATCTTTCAGCAGGACATTAAGTCCCTTCTGATATTTTGGAATCTGTCGCAGCTTCAATTGATCCTACATGAATCCTCACCTTTTGCCAGGCTTGGAGGCCTCTTTGGTGGCATCCCAAATGCAGGCCCCTGGGCTGGCAGCAAACCTCTGTGTTAAGGCAACCTATCTTCTGAATGGCTAGCAAAGCTGTTCTTCATGTTGGAGATTTTTTTCCAGCTCATTAGTGTAACTGGAATTAACTGATTATCTTGCTGCGTCAAATCCCTGAGTAGATGTGAAGTAGATGCTGTTTCATCTAGGGAGGGATGCACTGAAAAAGGCTGAAAAGGATTCTGCTGTCCTTTACAAACTCCTGTGGTTCTTATTCCAACAAAATTATCTCTTCATTTGCTTTCATTTATTACAAATCTAATAAATGTAATTGAGGAGCTAAGGGAATTTTTTTCCTGTCTTGTGTAGTGTCACTGAATCAAACAGGCTGTACCCATATAGAAGTTGCAGTGGAAAGCACTGTTACAGGCATGCAAGAAGGAGTTAGAATGCAGGTTTTCACCTTGGCTGAGGAGACAGATTTACCTTTTCCGTTCCTCCTTATTTTCTGGCAGTTAGAGCAGTCGAGAGCGGGGCTGAGCAGCTCTGATCAAGGAATGAACACCATTCTGACCAAGTGCAAATGTCTCATTTCAAACCAGCAGTCTTTTCCCTCCATCACCACTACCTCTGGCATACATCTCCACAGGTTTATAGGTAAGTGGCAGACAAGGAGATACTACACCAAAATTATCTGAATATTGGGTGTAGTCGTGTTGTAAATACATTGCGTGAGCTGTTCAGAGAGATGGTTGTTTGTATACTGGGTTAAAAGACTTTCAAGCATGATTGCATTGTTCTTCATAGTAGCCTCTAGGAAGAAGCAAGTGGGGGAGATGCATAATACCTAATAGATAAACAATCCCTTTGCAAATATTGTGGAGGCAATTGCAACACAATGCCATACATCCATGCCCCAGGCTACTTTGAAACAGCTATTTGTGAATAAAGAGGTCTAAAGTGCACTGAATAGTTAAAAAGCTCTTTCCAAGAAAGGATGAGATCAGTTGTCAGTAGGTGTCCAAACACAGAGAATGGCCAACTTTAGCATTTGTCCTCAGAGACAGAGCAAGTGCATCTTCCTCACCAGCACTGGGGATTTGTGTCCCCTCCCCCTGCCCTCCACTGCTCTCCAAGGGGCCAGTCAACACCTCAGCTCTCTGCTATGCAGGACAGCTTGGCTTTAACCAGCTTGGAAACTCTGCTGCCTGGAAAGGAGGAGACATACTGTGCTGTGGAGACAGTGTATGTGATTTCTTGAGGATAGTGGTAACATTTCCTCTTCATAACTGCCTGGTGCCAAAGGGAAGCAGAAAATCTTGGTAGAAACCATCCTTTTGGTGTGTGAGGCTGCTACAGCAGGATTTACTAACCAGGACTTGAAACTTTTCTGGGCGTTGCTCTCAGTTCCGCATTTTTCCTGCAGCAGTTGCTGCATCAAAGCCCAGTATCACTTCACAAGATGGAGTTCTGTCTGAATTCAGAGGGACCAGAGAGGCCTGTAGGTAGAGTGGAATTTGTCTTTGCTCTGTGTGCCCTGTGTCAGCAGTCAGCATTGTGTTAGGTGCTAGAAACTTTAGTTAACTTGAAAGGCAAAGCATGAACAAATGGAGTGGGCTGTCTCTGACTCAGCAGCTGGTTTTCATGGATAGGTAAAACAAATTTATTGTGTAAGGGGTATTTTTTTGCATAATCTACTATAGAAGTTCCATATGTTTTTCTTGTGCAGTGTTTCTTTGCAGATGTTATTTAATCTTCATTTCTTTCTATTTTTATACAAGCGGCAAGTTTTTTTTCCCCCAACTGCCAGAAGTATTTTAAGGATGCTGTTCATGTTCATCAAGTGCTTCTTTACTCTTCTTGGGGCTATTGGCATTTATCCCAGGTCAGGCTTGGATGCACCCTGGGTAATGTTTCTGAGTAACTGTGCTGGTGGAGCTGTCACTCTAGCCCTCTGGAATTACAAGTATAGAAGAAATATCTTCAGACTTGGACCTTTGTATTTTTAAACATCACAGACTTAAAGATGTCAGGATTAAAGACATGTCTGTTTGGCTAATCTCACTAATAATGAGTTAATTCACCCATAAGAAGCATATGTGTTCTACCAGTATTTTTTGTTGCTCCTTTTTGACTTAGTAACATGCATCTCAAGAATCCTGATGGTGTACCTCACTGCAGTAAGCACAGACAAGGATACTTTTTCCCAGGAACTAATCCAGCACAGATGCTGTCAGTGACTACATGTGGTCTCTGATATCCAGTTGAAGCCCCCCCCATAAAACAACCATTAATTGTCACTCACTGATAAAGTGTGTCTTCTGATACTGGAGACACTATGAAATTTTTGTGTCAGATGAAAATAAGATATCTCAGTTTCTGCTTCAAAGCAGTTCTTTGTTCTCTATGACTTGGTCTTATGCTCCATCTACCTTTAGATGGCTTTACTTTGAATAGCAGGTCTCTGGTTGATGCCAGTTTTGGCAGAGTGAGGCAGTTGTTTCAGTAGAATGAACACTAAGCTCTAGAGTGGTGGCTGAATGACATTCACAAGATGTAAAAAAGAACTTTGCAATGACCCTAGTTGGGTCAGACCAGTGTCCAGCTGCCCAGGTGTTGTGTCTCTGAAAGCAGAAACAGGAAATGTTATTTAGGGAGACCACAATAGCCTGGTCACTTTCTGCAAATAATTCTTCTTCGCTTCCCTCCCACACCTGGACAGTTTTGTTAGGATTGTTAGACTCTAGCCCTGCTTAGCCCTTTCAGCATCTGCTTATGGACTCGTGGTCCGTCAAGTTATCTCAATTTTAATGATCCTACACCTGCAGTTTCCCTCCTCATCCTTCTGAATCAGCAGGCTCCAGAAGTTTGGTAGATGCTTTGTAAAGAGGTGCTTTTACCTCTTTTAAATCAATCACTGATTTCATCGTGACCCCTAGTTACAGAATTGCAAAAGCTGCTGAAGACTTCTGCTTTGTGATTCTAGAAACCTTACTTATATTCCCTCTCTCAGCTAGCTCCTCATCAAATTGTAGCTCTAATCTTTTTTAGTCCCTTATTTCTTCTTATAGCAACTGTTCTATCCCTTTGATAGTTTTAGTTGTCCTTGTGTGCACATGCAGTAACTCTGCCATGTCTGCCTTGAGCTGCTGGGACCAGCACTGTGAAGAGTAGTCAGGAGGGATACCATGGACAGTTTCTCTAAGAAGAGTCTTTAGTCACTTCTCCAATGCACCCACTGTCTGTTTGTAATCCATACTGCTTCTCTCTGGCTGAGGCACTTGGATGGATGTTATGCTGGGGTGCAGGAGGGGAATCATGTATGCTTTATCTTTCTGCATCTCTCTGCTTTCCAATCCAAAACACCAGAATTTACCAGGACACACTATTAACTAATACAAAAAAAAAACAAAACCAAAAAGCAAAAAAACGCAGCATACATGCAGACCAGAAGTGAAACATAACTCAAAACCATCTCAAAAACCTGCACTAACTGTAAGTAACAGACTAATCTCTTCAGTCAGCACATGGCTAACCCTGGACACACACACACATCTGTAATGATGCTCATTTTATTGATCATATTTGTTCAAGTGCATTATTGCTACAAGAAAGACATATTTTCCAATAAAGCTACCTTGTGTTTTCATATCAAGGCAGTATCTACATATTTATTGCAGATGAAATATTGCAGAAATAAACTTTCTCATTTTTATTCCTTAAATAATCTTAAACGTTTGCTGTTAAAGCAAAGCTCATGCATAGATGAACTGAAGGAAACTTTTAGAACATAGTTGCCATTAATGCAAACTATCTTTAGTAATTTTTGCATTGATGGATTTACTGTTTTGTGGTTAAACAATTTTTCATTCCGGAGTATTTCTGAAGCCCCTTTCTGATAGAAATAAAAAAAAAAAAAATTACGGTTCTTCTTGTATATCAATAGCTTGGACAGCTCTATCTGAAGAAAAATAAATATAGTAGATATAAATTAAAAGGGGATGAAACAATCTGAGCTGGGAAGAGTGCAAGTTTATTTCTTTGGTTGTGTAGGAGTCTTGTTAACCAGTACATAATGCATAGTCATGTAATAAAACATGCTAGACATTAAAAGGCAAAAACCCAGTTCACAGATGTTGTAATGTTATGAGATAATTTTGGGGAGTGAATGGGGTGAAAAGGCTGGATTTGTTAGAGAGGAAAATACCTATGGAGGCCTTTTCTGTGAGCAATACCATGACTTCATTACCATGTCAATTCTGGGAAAAGGCTCTGATTTAACACAGCAGTTGGCTGGATCCATATGGAGCTGATGAACCTCTGAATGAATAGTGAATGGAAAAACTGCTGGAATCTGCCTTCAGCTTTGTTCCCAGGATGACCAATGTAAAAGGCCTAAGAGCAATACTGCACAGATGGTGTAAAGAGGTAAGAAATCTGCAGGGTTTAGTTTACGTTTTCTTATTCTACACTGTTTGGGGTTTTATTTTTTTAACCATGTTTCAGTAACTCCAGCTCTATTTGCTTAAATGTCTTCACTCACAAAAATGTAAGAAAAAGAAAAGCTTTTGGGAAATGAAATTAATTAAAAAAACATATGTAGCAATAAACATTTACATAAAAATACAATTTAAAATGTTGAATTTTGTATGGTGTAGAAGTAATTGAAAGTATAATTATGAAATCTTGGAAAAAAAAAAAAGATAGTTAAAAGTTTAACAAAGAACTTTGGAATTACTTGTTCAATTCACCCTATGTTGTGGGAATATGCAGATGTTCACATTTACACAGTCATGTATGTCCACTAGGGTTACATGCTTTTATAGTCTGAAGCATCATCACAAGTGCCAATACAGTAAATCAAAAGACTCTCTGGCATTATCTAGTTTCCTTTCTGGCTTTAAAAGTTAGAACAGATGTCACAAGAGAGGACAAAATGGATTTTACCCACCGAGAGAAGCTTTTCTTGCCATCATTAATAGGAGGCTCCTTGAAATGCTAATGTACACAGTTTGTGTTGCCGGGTTTGCATAGAGATGGTGGGAAACAGCTCTGATCCCAACAAAACCTTTTGTTATTAATCAAGAAAATCTGCTCTTCTGAAACAGCAAAGCACTAAAATGGTGTGGCTACTTGCAATGCAGAGATCTCTATAGCAATCTCCAATGAACAAAAATGTAATAAAAACTGTTCAGCAGTTCTACGAGATACAGCACATGTAGCAATTTATTTGCAGTAATTTTGCATACACCTTCTACTTTCCTTTGTCAGTTCAGCATGGGTATTTATAGTGGAAAGATTACATTGTTTCTGTATTTTTTCCAAATATTCACTCTTTAAAAATTTTGTTTTATTTCATAGTAAATCTAAAAAAGCAAGCTTGAGGCAGGAAGAACTTGGAAAAGCAAGCTTTTCTTCTTGGAAATAATCTGTCACAGAGCATGAGTTTCTGTTCAATTTGATGCTAATACTATGTAAGATATTTTTACTTCCTTAGAATATAGGATTAAGAGATCTTGTGAACATGTTTTGAGTACAAACATACTCTGCAATTTTAGGACTAGTATGTTCTTCCTGTTGCAAATAGGATTTAACAATTTTTAGTAATCTTTAAGAGAAGAGGTTCAGACCCTGACATTGCTTTGTGACATGTGACCTCTTAAGAAATATCAGTGCAGTTAAATCACAAAGTACTGACTGATGTCAAACATTCAGTGCCTTGCATAGGATGCCTCAGCAGAAGCCTTCTTCCCCAAAAGTATTTGGGGTATGAATAAAAGCAAAAAAACTAAGAAAAACCTGAATTAAAGTATAAATTATTTGCCTGGCATTACTCATCACTGAAATATCTGACCCAGTCTCTGATCAGAGTTACATTAAATTCCCCATCAATTTATTTCACACCAGTTCCACAACACATTAATGTGTCTTTTCACAGATTCATTGTACTGAGTGTTCCATTTATGGGTACAAGAGAATGAATTAGGGATGAAGCATTTGCTCAGAGTTTAAGTGTCTTTTAATTTCTTTGCCTCTTAGTATCTAAAGCAGATACTTGTATTTTGCATTCCCATAGATTATTGCACTTTTATTTCTATTGTGGGGTGGTCTTTTGTTGTTTTTGTTTTTGTGGTTTTTTTTTTTTTAATGGTAATAAGCAGATAGTAACAGTAAATAAAAATACCATGTTATAATTCATGCAAGGTGTTTGAGATGATTGTTTATAGGTATGGGATAAAGCAGTATACATAGTAAATTTTAAAATGGGAATGTCTATTTGTTCATAGCTTTGTCTGATACTTATTTGGTTCAGCTGACAGGAAATAAAGGAGTAGGTAAGAGGAGATAACTTATGTGAAAGAACCTGAGTGAAACATCTCCATTTCCATCACTGAGGAGCTGTTTCAGGAATAGGAAATACTGCAACGGGCAAGCAGGGAAAAACAAAGCTGTAAGAACAGCTTGGATGTCACAAGTGCCTTTGGCATTGTAAGAGGTCTAAATGAAATGACCAGGGCTATCTCTGGGTACTTCGTACAAAAGGATTATCTTTTTGTTCTCTAAGTTTTGATGTATAGAGTTTTTCCCAATTTCCATTTTTCTTTCAACTTTACAGTTAAACTTCTGATTTCATGAAAGCTGCATTTCAAAGGGGCCCCAAGGGCAGGGTGCAGCCCTGTGCCAAAGGATCTCCACCACCTGCACTGCTGTGAACACAAGACCTCTCTGCTCCTGCCAGTGTGCCCAGAGTGAGGCAGATGAGGCTGCACTGAAAATCCCAGTTTTCAAGAAGGGGATACTTTTCATCCAAAATAACGAGTAACAACTACAACAAATCCTACCAAGCATGTTTGGTGGGACCTGCTAAGGCTTTTGTCGGGGACTAATGACTTTGACCTCACTGTCCGATCCCTCAGCGTAGAGCTAAGGGTGAAGACTGCTTTTCTGAAACATTTTGATTAGGAGGGCTGAGCTATCTTGTGTCAACAAAATACCCTACAGTCCTCTTGTCTTAAGAGTACTGACAAAGTAAAGCCATTTGAGCAGAAAAATACTGAAGGGGTATTGTCCTATGTAAGACTTTTATCTACCTGTAAAGTTTCAGTGATTCAGAAAAGGAGGTGTTTTTTTTTGTTTCTGTTCATTTGTTTGTTTTTTTTTCCCAGAAGTGTTATACTTAAAATGGTATCAAAACCTTGCAGAATTTCAAATGCATAGATTTCAACCAGGCTGGAAATGTAAAGTCTAGATTCTGATTATAAATTATGAGCTAAGATGCTGTATGGTGGCTTGAAATATATCCATGAAAGGGTTTTCAGATAAACTGGTTTTTAAACCAGTGACACTCAACCGTGAAGATTTTCATCAGGCATTAAATGTTAACTGGCTACTTCCCTGTACAGTCCCTACCAAATTTTGTTCTCACTTCCTCTGGTCCTGAGTGTCTTCACTGCATTTGAAGTGGTTATTCTAAATTTGTCCCAGTGTAACAGACCAAAATTTAACTTTAAGAGCCTCTTGGAGGAGCATTGCCTTCTGTTGCGGTGTTTACAGATTTTTGGCTGAGAATCTAGAATAGGTGAGCAGTCCAATTCAGGTGTGAATGCTTTCTCTACACTGCCTTGTAGTGAAATCTCCTTTTCTTGGTTTTTATATACTCAAAAATTAGTGTGAATGTATATAAAATCAGAGCTCTTCAGTTGTGCCTTTGGTAACATTTTATGGCCATCTTAAATAGACAAAGTGCAAGAAATCAAGTCCCACTTTGCACATGGGAATTGCTGTTCCTGGCAGTAAGCATTTATAAGATCAAATTCCTTTTTGTGGGGTAAAAATAATACTTTTTATAGTCAAGCTGTATATGTAAATTATTTAGGGATAGATCTTCAGTGGGGTTTCTAAAACTAAGCAAGTATTTATGATATGAAGGCCTTCAGGCTTTAGAGTATGGTATATAGGCAAACAGCAGAAAAAGGTCAATCTTTTTGTATAATTAAATTGGTCCCCAAGTTACTTTGAGTCTTACATAATTTCTGCTTTCTCTGTGTCTTTTGCTTTAAACTTCCATAGTCAGGTAGCACCCTGCAAACTGCGTTGATTCCAACACCTAAGATAGCCTTATAAACCCTGCGGACATTAAACTACTGGAAAACAGATTGGGTTGGTAAAAATAAGTGTGCATGTTCTCACAGAACCTGAGAAAATCACACCTTTACTTTGTTAAAAAAATCTGTTTGTGCCACTCCAGTAATCACTTCATAACTGGTGGGAGAGCAGAACATATGTCTCAGAAGTGGTGGTATATAAAAGCCTCTACCTCTAATCCTATTTTCTTTAACAGGAAAAAAAAAAAGCAACAAAAACCCCCAACCTTTTCAGTATGTCATCTGTAAAATCGATGCCAAGGGTTTTCTGCTTTAAAATGCTAAGACATTTTGTGGCGATTTCTGTGAAACTCCTTGGTTAATCCTTTTGCAGTTTTATTAGCAAGCAGAGTCCTGAAGAAGTAAAGCAGTGTCAAGAAGGGTGTTGTGAATGGCTTTTGTAGCCCTGCTACAGCTAACGAATCCTACGTGCCTGCTGTTCCCAGAGCATTTCTTGGTTAGTTGTTTATGAGGGCTGAACTCACCTCTTTTCAAGTTTACCTTTGGGACTCTGCGCCAGTGCAGTAAATATTATGTAACAGGATATTTACAGAGGGGTCATTTCCATAGAGAATGGATGGGACCTGAACATTGATCTGCTGGACAGGGGAGGGAAAAAGAAAGAGGCTTCTTTTCTTTCAAAGTGTTGGCTGTTAAATGGTCAGTGGCACAATTGCTGTAATGTGTGTGGCAAGGCTGCTGCTTGAAATGAATGTCGAGAAGCAATCTCAGTCTAGTGCTACAAGCATAAAGAGGAGATGATGGCAGTTTAATATGTAGACTACAGGACAAATGTATCCCACTTTAACACCGTTTAAAACATCGTGGTGACAGGTTGTGCCTGGGAGGCTTTGGTCCAGCAGTGTCCAAATTAAATGTGAAAATGCAAATTAACTGCTGACATTAGACACAGGGGTCTCAGGAAGGTTGTTTTTGTCAGGATTCAATTGCTCTTTCATCTTCCTTGCAAACTCCTTCCCTCTCCTCCCTTCTCCCATCTTGCTAATCAGCGAGGTCAGATGATTGGAGATCCTGCCAAGCCTGTGCTAAGCCCCAGGGCTGTTCACTGATCAGCAGGTTCCCCAAATTGCTTCTTTTGTTCCCAGCCATGACCTCATCCTTCTGCTGGCTTCATGTAGGCTAAGGCCGGGCTGTACATCTCCTCTGAAAGGCAGCACCTGCAGTGGTGTCTTGTCCTCGGCACTGTGAGCTTCAGGTGTGACAGGGATGGATAAATGAAGGAGTGACTTGCACCATAAACCACATCATGTACTTTTTATCTTCTTTCCAGCTCCAGACCTGGGTTCTTTGGTATAGGCCAACAAACAGTCCAAGAATTCAAAACTTACCTTTAAAATTATACTCTGTTACATAAATCTCTTTGAGTTGATATAGGGCACATAACACAGGGCACATAACTCTAATTCACAGTGGGAGTTAATGGATGGATGTTATGTGGAAATGAAGGCATGCACATTGCTGGGTGTATTCATCATTTCTAGGCAGTTATTTATTCACGTAAATAAGATTTTGCTAAGCAGCACTCAGCTATGCTTAACCTTTATTAATTAAAGTAATACTTGGTGTGGTACAATTTCTCAGAGTCAAGCCAAAATAGCATCAAAAAGAGTGGGTAGAATAGATGTCAGGAGGATTATAGCATTTACATTCTGGTGATGATTATATATTCTAGATGCCAAATCAGATTGCATTATAAAATTCTAAATTAAGAAAATATTGTATCTAATTCTATGAGCCATTATTTTAAAGCAGATGTGGTTGAAAAATAGTGTCTGTTTTGCTTTGGAATAGCTATTATACAGCCTTGCACTCTGATCTTTTTGCTTCTTTCACTTTGCCTTTGTTCTTACTCAGAGCACAAGAAATAAGTCACCAATTTCTGCACACATTGTGTACAAAAAGCACTTACTCATATTTATCAGAGCATCATACAGCCCTTCTTCTACCTCTCCCTCCTTTTCAGGTAAATTCTTCTTAGCAGTTCATTCCTGTTTACTCTGGGTGATTTGCAGTACCTTGGAAATTCTCATTAAATGCTAGTGAATAACATTTAAAAAAAAAGAGTAAAGCAGAGATGTTTGTCTTGCTGTGTCTTTAAATCTGACCTTTATTGTTTAAGTTGCATTTGAAAAAAAAGGTGCCAAGTTGTTGAAAGATGAGTTCACTCCATTATACTGTGCTCAAAGCACTGGGAAAATCCCATTGAGGCAGGAACACCAGGCAGTGTTTGCAATGCTTCATTTTAAATGCATATTGGAAAAACAATGATAACAACATGAATTTCCTGCATCTAAGATTTCTATAGGTAAGAAAGCATAATTACACCAAATGCCAGGATTTCTTTTCAAGAGCAACCTACTTCTCCCGTGGTTGCAATGAATCATGTTGTGGCTTGAGAAGAGAAATCTTTGGCTGTGCACTGATGCTCCTGGATCACTCCAGGCAGGTGTGTCCAAGCATGGACATGGCTGGAAGAGAGACTTTGAAGGAATGCAGCTACCAACACTTGTCTCACCTCTTCTGTGTTTCCTCTGACTCATGCCCTTGTTTTGAGGTGGATTTCTTCTCTGGTCCCCACCCAGTAGATATATTCAGAAATTCAAACATATATAAATACATATAGATACATGCTCATTTTTCTTTACTTCTTGTCTTCTTAGTGAAGGGAAAGATCACTTCATAGGAGTTGGATACTGGGCTTGCAGTCAAAGCCAGTCAGGCCTACAATAGTGGTGGTGGTACTGAAAAAAGATGTTATTTTGCTGGGGGAGAGGGAAAATTAGAAACAAGAGGATCTCAAATAATGAGAGCAAGCTTAGTGTACAGGAAAAATTGGAACTTTTCTAAAAGGCATACTGAGTCAGCTGGAAACCAAGTTACTATAGTCTAAAGCTTATTTGAATGACATTTGTGAATAGTTTTTTTCCATTAATTGTTGAATAAATGACTCAGAAATATATTTGCCCCTCTTTGATGAGCTTCATGTATGGTTAAATACTCTTTTCCAAATAAATTATTCATAAATTTTGAGCAATCATTGAGTAATTTATTCAAAATATTTTTTCATTATACACTTCTCTATCCCATGGACTGTGAGTGAAACTCTGACTGTGTTAAAGTTAGCAAAAACATTCTAAATGGTTTGACCAATGCCGAGACTTCACCCAGTTCAAAGTCTTTTGAGAACAAAGTGTTACATTTACTTATGGAATCTTGGTTTAAATATTAGTGGTAAACTTACCTGTGACTTTTTCAATGTGTAGAAAAAAATAAGCAGGAATTACTTCAGTCTCAGATTTTATTAATCCAATTAATTTAAATTAAAATTTGACTCTGGATATGTGAATGCACAGTCAAGCTGTGCATTTTTTTGGATTTCCACAATATGAAAATTTCCACAATATGAAAATATGGATTCCCACTCCTGTCATCTGAAGTCCTAGTTTATGATGAGACAAATCACTACAAAAATTATTGAAGAAGTCTCAGGTCCTGGCTAGTTTCCAGTTTTTAATAAAGCTATTCAGGAGTACACCAGTTTTTTTTTTTGTTTGTTTGTTTTGTTTTGTTTTGCTTTGTTTTGTTTTTTAAATTGCAGCAATCTTTGAAAGTGTTCAGAGTTTGGGTTGGGATTAACTGTTGTCGTCATTGACCAGATAAAAATTGTTAGGATGTTTCCACAATTCTGGAAATAAATGTAGTTTATTTTGTTGTGAATTTATTTGCATTTTACTACTAATTTTGGTAATTATAATACTCTGGCCTTAATTCTCCCTGAAAATATGACGTGAGTCTTCACTTCCTGTCTTAAATTTGTATTGTGTAACTTCATGCAATTAAGGCATGGCTGGCATGATGCCATTGTTCGTGGGTGAAATTATTCCTATGTAAATACTTCATTTTGTACTGTTAATTGGCAAATGGTATAGAGTGCTTTGGGATCCATCTGGAGAAAAGTTACTGCATATGCTTATGATCATTATTACTGTGTTATCTGGTTCCTTTAAGATACACAACTGCTTTATTATTTGCTGAGCTCCAGGAGAGTACTTGGTACTGTACAGATATATTGGGGGAAAATGCTGCTGCCCATGGGGCCTACAATAGACTTGGCTGAGTGAGACAATAGGTATTGAGCTGTGTGAAATACATGGGTTCAATATCCACATTTCTTATTAACCGAGATTTAAAAATCTCTCTGAAGTATTATGATTAAGGTACTTTGTGGGAGAAATGCACTGCAAGTGAATGACTAAAGAGGAGAAAAGCAACTTGATGAATAATAAAAGAGAGAGCAAAGTCTAAAAGAGAGGGGCAGAAAGATGAGAACAGGAGTAGGATTCACATGGGGCAATCCAGAGATAGCTTGGAAGGAGGAAAGAGAGGTTGGGAAACTTGTGCCATTTGACAGATATGATAGAGGGAGGGAAGGGAGTAGTAGAGGGAGATAAGCTGGTGAAAAACAAAGCAGAGCAGTAATTTTAGTGCTGTGATTTGTATTGGGGAATGTGGGTTGCATAATGGGAGAATGAGGACTGCTGATGTCTGAGGATGAAGGAGAGGAAAGGTGAAGATGTGTTGGTGAAAAATAAAACTGAATTAGTTATAGTTTTCGGAGTCTGTGTAACAAAGAAGACTGGATAGCTTTTTTGAGAAAAGAGATCTGAGATAAAGAAAATTCAGAGGTTGATGGTGTGTTAGTGTAGGAACAGATCTTGCTGAAATTTCACTGAAAGAGGAAGAATTGAGAGAAAAGGCTAGATTTAGATGTGGGTAACTTAAAATGTCGTAGCCATTTCAGAAGCTGCCAATTTATTAATTAACTAATTTATTAATTGGCTTTAAACTCAGATCTTTCTCTAAAGCTGGAAGATTCAGCCAGGCCTTTTCCTCAGAGGTAAATTAGGAAAAATCTACTGAAATTTTATTGTTTAAATATTTTGATGGAAAATAATTTTGTTTTCCTCCGTTGCTCAAAGATGTTGCTATAATTGAAGGCCCTGATCAATAAAGCAGTGAGGAGTCTGTGTCTTTGGAAGGACATATGGTAAGAAGGCATCCTACAATCCTGAGATATCAAACCAGAGCTTGATAGAACAGAGAACCATTTCTACCTTTCTTTAGTTGTTTGCTGGGGTTTTGGACAAGTCAGCATTTCTATGTCACTTCTTTGTACTTAATGGACATAACAGTTTATTTCTGTTCATCATTCTGTCCATTAATCTGTTTATTGTGTTGAGGTGTCTTCCTATCCTTATTGGCAAGACATGGATCAAAGGGAGACCATATTCCACCTGGATACCTCACAGAGATGCCTATGTTGTATAGGGTTAGTTCATATTTTAATATGTCTGTGCAATGCAAAGCATAAACAGAAATACTGAGTATTGTATTCCACAACTTCAATTTAACTCCTCTTCATTGACTGCCTATGGAGTTGGGTCTGAAAGCTCTGGATTTTGTGTGATCTGAAGGAATGCTGTTCTCTTGAACTTCAAGACTGCTCTGGTTGTGATCCCTAAGTTAGCCATATACAGGTTGAATATGATCCCACATCAAAACAAAAACTATGCTGATATAGTATGGTAACTGAAGATTCAAAATTAAAGAGACAGGCTATTGAAATTGTTATCAGATGTTGTGTCTGAAATACCTCCACTTTTCTCTAGGGGAAAAAAGGGTTGGCAGTGCAGTTGTACGGTATCAGTTGTCAAACAACCTTTTAGAAGAAACTGCTGTATAAAGTCTTTTTCTGGTGTGAAGGCCCACACGTGAGACCTTTCTGTAAATACAGAAAACATTCATCTTAGCAATAAACTGTATCTTGTGTAAGTAGGTTGTGTAGATTGATGTGGAAGGCTCAAACAAATGAGAAAAACTGTTTAAAGTTTGCAGTTAAATTTACTTAGTATTACCTTGATTAATGGTAGTTTTTTCATGTATCAGATAATTTTGCGCTAATTCAGTACAACAGTGTCTGCCCAATAACAATCAATATCGATTGAAAAGCTGTGATTTCCTGCTTCCAATGGCACTTAATGTCAATATTGCACATGGTGCCACTCAACACTAGTGATTTGTTTGTTAAACACTTAGCATGCATAGATAGACAGATATTTAAGTCTGGTTTCCTCACAGTAGACTCTGAGAAGTTATTGAATTGTACATGACTTGGTTCAGTGCAACAGCCTCAGTGCAAATGAAGATGCCATTCTTCTAGACTGAGCATCCCCAGATCTGGCCCATGACTCACTGGATCAATTATTAGAACAATCCTGAAAGGTTGTTTTATTACTTAGTAAATGAATTAAGTATATGAAACTCAAATCTAATGATTTCCTTCTGTGCTCAAAGAATACAAATTTTCTTACTGAAAATCTGACTGTCAAAAATGAGACAAAGAGATGTTGGTGAAAGGAAGGCTTGGAAGTATTTTTCATGACTATTTTTTCTTGTGATGCTTTGCTATTTTACTTCCAGTCCATTTCTTTTTGTGGAAGATGAACCAAAATGGCTGACAAAATCAAGATACACATGAGGTGGCATTCTAGGCTGGAAAACCATCTTGCAGCGCTGCAGAGTACATCATCCCTCTTTCCATATGTCTTTGCTTACTAGTGAGGGCGAGTAGGTGTTGCAGTAGGAGGCACTACCTGAATCATCGGAGGGAGTAACAAACTGCCTGGGGAGGTGGTCTCCCATCATCCTGTCTGCAGGTAGACAGGTACCCTGCCTTGGAAGTGCTCAGGTGACTGTATACTGAGAAATGTATTTCTTTTGTCTGGCTTTGTTTTCAGTTTCCAAACTCCCCCTCCTAGGTGATTATACTGCCTTTAGGAGATCTCTTTGTTAGTCTCAAGTGAGACAGATGCTCTGGCTTGAGCTGGTAATAGTGCTGTTTGGGGGCTGAGAAGCTGGGTGAATTTGCAGTGTGGTTGTATACATCCTCTTCAGTCACCAGTGCTGTGTGTTTAACTTCTCAATATGTTCCATCTGTGGTAGCTAACAGGGGTATGGAATTTATGACTGCAAAGACATAACATACCACAATACAGGAGTGCCTCTTGAGCTGAAATGATGTTTTTAATCAGTACATTAAATGTTGCAGTTGATTGACAGATGGCTCTTTCTTTTTTTCTGGAATGAATGTACTTAATTGTAACAAGGGTATCACATGTTTTATAACACCTTTTACACTAACAGGTACAGAATTTTAAAATCCACGTGCAAAGAGCACTTCATGCACCATGGAAATGCAACTACCTTAGGTGAAATGTGGGGAATTTAGGTAGAGAGAATGTAATTACCCTCTCTGGAATTTGGCCAGCACCCTGAGATTAAAACCCCTAATCTTACAAAGAGTACCATGGGATCTCTAATGACCACAAATGGTCAGATCACAATTTTGTGTCTCTGGCTATAATTCTTTATTACAACAAGGGTATTTTCAACTGTATAGTACATTCATTATGATTATGCTAATTTTATTCTCATTGTAATTTCTAATAATATAGTTACAATACTGCCACTAAAATGTACAAACAAAATGGTATGACACAATCTTATGTTACACATATTTTGGGGGCATATTCTGCTCTCACTTATAGTGGTATCTTTCTTTGAAGCCAGTGGAATTCCTCCAGGTTTGTGCTGGAATAACTGACAACAGAAGTTGTCTTTCCAGGAGAGCATATTTTATGCACATATATTGTAGATATGTTTGAAAAGTTAAATATTTATATTCTGTCCAAATATGGGAGAGTCCTTCTTCTTTTATTTTTAAAACCATAAAATTGTTAACAGGCCCATGAAAAAAGAATATTATGGCTCTGTGTCTGTTGGTTAACCTTCACCACAAAAATTGATCTGTGGGAATTTCTCACAGTGTAACATACTGTATCCAATTCCATAGTTATTACTGTAAACCTATTAGTGCCACCTGGGTTTGCATATCCGCAATGCTGTCCAAGTGAAGACAGATTAGCTCTATCACATGTTATGCCAGAGGGACAGCCTCACGAGGAGCCTGCCCTCAGGGAGAAAAAAAAAAGGGCTCAGACCTTTAATGAGAATACAGTGCTTTATAATAGCATTTGGTGGCCTAGAGATTTTCTGTCAAGTCATTTCAAATTAAATTGGCAGCCTTGCAATGTTCAGCCCATATGAGTTTTTGTGCGCCGCGTATCGTTAGCGCTAAACCAATTCGCACAGAAGATCAGCACAACATACACAGGCACTGTTTGCATCCGTCCCTCTTTTTAAGCCTGGCCCTTTATAAGCTGCTGAAAAACGCTTTTTCCAGAGCAAAACCTATCTTTGGCCTGATTTATTCATGTGTAAATTCAGGCAATTTATTTGTGAAATTATTTGTAAATAATTATACATTTCTATATAGTGTAATAATGAAATTAGTACCAGTCTAGGAGTGAACTGAATGACTTTGTTACCAATTAGTGTGATTCTACTCCCACTTCCTCAGGCTGACTCCCACGGAAAGGGTGCAGAATTTGCCACTGAGAACTCAATTTATTTCTGTTACTTCCAGGACTTTCTTTTTTTAAAATGTAACATTTATGTGATATTTTAGTCCTTCTAGTGTCTGAAAATTTAAAAAGCAGATGATACTTAAAGCTAAACTGCTATCATTATGCAGGAAGTCTTTTCCTTAAGTCTTTCTCACATTTTTCATCCAGGGCCTGAAAAACTCACATTGGTATCCTCTTTCTGTGATGTATTTATTGATGGATTATTTTTGTGGGAAACTGGGGCTTGCATCCTCAGTAGTAGGTAAGTACCTTGTTCAATGGAACTCAAGAACTGGGCAGCTGAATAGATATGAAGATCCCAGTTTGCATCTCCAGTTATGCAAAGTCCTAAGAATGCCTGCAGGATTCTGAAAGTCCATAAGCTCTGTTACATTTAATGATAAAGAAAGTAGTTTTACAATTTCTAAGCATAGAACATTAGCTGTAATTAGTGCATACTAATATTAGATGAAAGTGTGCTTTCTGACTGCTTTGATAGAAAGGGAAGTCTAACTCACTGAATTAAGTGAAAAAAGGGGCTATTTGTGTGATTGGAGCTACAGGTTATCTTAGTCCATTATTGTACTGATATTAGGTGAATAAAATTAGTCATATAATAATATTTTTTTTTTTTTTACTAGGGAGCAAGCATTTTTCACATTTTTCCGGAAAGGCTCCTAAGATCTTCCATCCCATATTTGGTATGCACATTTGTAAATCAGACATGAGTATTAGTTTTGTTAGAGTTATCTAAGTAAAACTGAAGCACCACAGTCATGAAACAAGTTTGAATTCCCCTTTTTATTTAATATAATCCTTGTTTTGGGATTCAGTCCAATACTGTGATTTCATAACATCCCCTACCCTCTGTATTCTGTTTTGTAATTGAAGGAAAAGTGATGACAGAAAATCTTCCTAATGTGATCACATTCTTATATGTAACTGTAAAGAGAAAAATCCAAATCTTGCTGCTTCAAATTAGAAGAGTAAGTCCACTGCATTTGGTAAGAGATTTACACTGCCAGAGCAAGCATGACTTGATCCTGTGTGTGGTGTAAGCTCATTTTTTTTCCTGTCGGTTAAATGTGTAGTCTTACTACAGTGCATGTTCCTAGGGAAGAATTTAGCTCAATTTTCTTAACTTGCAGTTCTGGACCAAATTCAGCTGTGCTGCAATTCCATTGACCTCTTTGGAGTTACTAAATAATTGGATTTGACCTGATACTCTCTTCACTGAGTACCATCTTGCTTTCAGGGAGCTTAATACAATAAAATGTTCTATTTCTGCACTCAAACGAGCTTTTTTTTTTTTTTAATTCCTGCTAGAGGGAGTAGACAAACTGCTGCTGTAAATAGTGCTAGATAACTAAAGAATATCCACAATTGCCTTGAAACCTCACTTTGTTAGTTGAAATTGATAGTAAAATTCCTAGTGACATTAAGATGGCAGGAATTTTCCACTGTTGCACCTGGTTATTTTTACAGTCAGCTGTCCTCCCATAAAAGTGGGGCTCAGATCACAACAGGGCCATACCCTGAAGGGTCCAGTTTGTTTCCATCGACAGTAACCTTAGGTGATTAACTCCAAAATAGCTACAAATTAAAAAAAAAAAGCCCAAATATTAAAGTTCCTTGCCACTATCTCTAGTGGTGCCTTTGAAGTTCAAAAGCTGGGAGTCCAGATCTTCAGTGTGCCTTGAACGAGCAGCATCTGATATGGGAAGCTCAGTTGTGTGAACTGCCTTAAGCTGAGTATTTTGGCCTGAGCTCATCTATCACAATTTCACATGGTGAATCTTGGTAACAGAATACAAGGATGCACAAGCTTTTCTCTGTGAAGTTCTTGGTCTTGATGATGTCTTGATATGGTAACAAAAATGAATGTGATAAGGTTTACTATGTGTAGGCAACTGGGGTTACATAAAATACTCACATGTGAAGTTTTTGTTTGTGTGTATTTGCAGATCTGGGGCTTTAAGCAACAAATTCACACTGGCAGTGTTAGTAAACTTGAGTCTGTGTTTTCTGAGAAGTAATTGGCCTAGGAAGACATCATACTGAATAGGATTTTAAGGGTCTAATTTGAATTTTATTTTTATATGCGAAAATCAAATATGTATTTAATATATCATATGAGTTATAGTTAATTGATCTGATCACTTTTTATAAAGTTTTGAGATACTGGGCCTAATTCTGTACTTTCCTGAAGCTTGTGTCTGACTTAAACTATATAAGATGCATGCAAGGCATTACTTCCATTTTACAAGCATCAGTGTTCATAGCTGGAGAAGAACCTGGAGATTAAGGCCCCAACAGTAATGTGCCTTCCATGTGACACAATGCAGACTGTGAGCCCATGTTAGCCAGCAGTGCAGACGGAGAGCAGCACCCTGGCAGGAAGGAGCTGTCAGCCCTCTGGAGCCGGTACCCAGGCTGAGCACATTTCAGGAGGGTGCTTCAGGCTGATGCTAGTCTAGTCCCATGGACTGAGTGTCAGCAATGTCAGTGAGTAAATAGGGGCTCTCAGGAACTTTTTTTCTCTTTTAGCTCTGAGGCCATTCTCCAGTGTGAGCCAAAGTGCAGTAAATGGGGATGATTGGTAGGTTTGACTCAAAAGAGTCCCTGTGATCCCCGCTAAAGCAATGGTACAGATGCACCCACATGGAGTGATTTCTATCTCTTTGTATTAAGTGACTGTTTTTAAATCCTAATTTGCTTTTCTTGAGACTTTGTATTTAATTCTTGTGCCATCACTAACCTGTTCAGGAAGAGACAGTGCAGGTATGTGGTTCCTGAGAGCATCGATCAAAGGGTTCTACCTCTCTGGCCTTGTTGTAGAAATGTATCAGCACAAGCAGATTAACAGTGATGATATGAAATGCAGCTGTGTGATCTGAATGTCCTTATTGAGTAGGCTTTGATTAGCCAGTCAGCAAAGTAGTGCATTTTAAATCATTTTTTTCTCCTTGTGATGTGTATTGGTATGCCTTGGTTCACTGAACACATGCCTGAACACATCATCCTTGAATATCACAAATACACATACTCTGCTCAGGTTCCACTGAGGTTTGTGGTACTATATAGATGCAAACCAGGAAGAACCACAAGGTGGAAAATAAATTTGAAACTCAGTGTGCAGTGGTACTCTCTGTACTGGTACAGAGACTCAGTGTCTCACTGAGGAGTGGTACTACAACTAAAAAAAATCCAGTACAGAAACTAGATCCAAACACATTGCTGATTATTCCTCTGCAATTTGCCTTTAAAACTTCTGATGGTCTTTAAACTGTTGTACTAATGTTTCAAAAGAAATGTAATTTTACAGAGTGACTTGTCTGGGAATAGAATGAGATGGAACATCTGTCCTTCTGAACTGTTGGAATTGCTTGGCTGAAGCAAACGCAAGATGAAAAAAACAGAGATGAAAAGACAGTTGAAAAAAAATAGGACTTGTTAATCTTTTCTCTAAATCACATACTAAACTTTTCAAGTTAAATTTACTCATACTATTTCCTGCTATTTTATACTACTACATCTTCCCACATAACAACTGAGTTAAAAAAGGAAAAAAGCAAAACTGGTTTCATTACTGAGATAACAGCATATGCTAGGACAATTGAAAAGGTTTGATGCATTTTCTGATCACAGAAATACAGTTTTGTTTTTTAAAATGATGTGGATGAAAACATTTTGTGATCTTGACTCTTGATTCATACTGTCAGTATCTCAGTTAATTATTATTATGATCCTTATTTTGTTCTAAGCTGCCATTCTAGAAAACATACTGGAGTAAACAACCATTAAGCCTTCCATGCCAGAAAGCACTTAAGGCTAGTAAAAAAGGTAACATTGTCTTTTTAAAATGTTTTCAGCAGTCAGTAATCTATTTTCATGGTGCTCTGTAAACCCTATTATCAAGGCTGCAGATTCCTACACATGACCAGTCTTCAGTAGTGAACAAAAATGGCATCTAAATCCCAAGTGACACTCTTAAGTACTTGGCAGCAGAAGGGCTCTTCTGAGGAAGATTAAGTTAATGGAAGCATTTGGGTAACATCTGCATGACTCTTCGTCCTGGTATGGCCAACTCACACTGCTGCAACACGTGACAGAGGATTTCTTCGATTATCACTTAAGAACAAAACTGGCTGAGGTTCCTTTCCAGGCATCCATCAGGCTGTGATGTGCATCTTGGAGTCTACATGTGGTGCAAACAGGCACAGTTAGAAAGAGTGGCCTGCACGGCCCTTGAAGAGGACTTAATAAAAGTCAGATTACTCATTTAATGAAAAGTAAAAGAAATTGGGGGAAGATTTGTTGTTGTAGCTGCTGTTTATTTGTCTTATTTACAGGAAGATGTACTGTCTTTTCCAATTGAGGGCTGCTGCAGGCACACAGAGCCTTGTTAATACAGGCGATTAATGCACTTGCCCTTCACCTCAGTTGACCTGGGTTTAAATCTGTTATTTTGTTACCAGTTAGAGGAGTTTATTGGCCTTTCTTTAGCCCCTAGCTGGTGCCTTTCCACCTCGTAAAACCACTTCACAATTTGGCATGAGTGCTGTATTCTGGTGTGAAAAGACCCAGGTTTGCAGCAGCAGGGAACAGGCAAGTCCTGTCTGAGGGACATCTGGGAAGGGGATTGGGGACTTTGTCCAGGGACTGCCTGTGTTGGACTGGTGTTACTTAGCTTTTCATACTCCTGTTTGAAATCAGGGAGATCCTTCTTGTCTGCATAATGCAGCATTGGTTTCCATGCCTAGGCTGATCAGAAGTTACTGGGTTTCATTTTCCATAGACTGATACTAACAAAAGAAGGATGGGGGAACCTGAAGGACTCAGTTATATTAGGGCTAAGGGGCACTATTTATATTTGTTTTGAGATTTGTTGACAATAAGGACAGAGTGGAATAGAAATCTTAAATTTTTTTGCAAAGGTTTTTATTTTCTACTGAGTGTTCCCACTCTTTAAAGACTCGTTTCCTCCTTTCCTTTCCTTGCCATTATCAAGAGATGATTTTCATTGACAGCTACAGGGGGAACCTACAGACCAATGCAAGCTCCACAGAAAGTGCCTCTTCCACTCTACTTCAGGATCTGGCTAACTGGAAAATCATCTTGAATTATATTCCAAGATTTGGATGAAAAGGTGACAAATCACTGCAAGTTTGAAATGAGATCCATCCTGAGAAAAGAGAAGAAGCTCAATTTTTTTTTTCCATAGAAAATGAGTGTTTTAGAGGAAATTGGCATTTTCCAGAAGAAAGCCTTGGAAACTGAGTTTGAAATTTGTGTATATCACCATAACACTCAGCATTTTGGGCAGTTATACAGAAAAATAAAATTTGAAGAACATAAACCAGACTGAAATTAAAAAAGGTAAAAACACTTTCAGAGTTTCAAAGGAAGCAAATAGAAATTAAGGAAAAAAATTGTTGTGGCCAAAATTTGGTATTATGTTAATGTTCAGTTCTGAGCACTAGAGAAGGGAAATTGAGATCTATCTGCTGAAATTTACTGTCTTTTTCCTTAGCTTCAAATTCTAACATTACCATAAGGGAAGTTAACTAGTTGTTAATAATTTCCAGAATACATTCTTTTTCTCCAAGGTATGTGTTCCTAGAATTTATGTTGCCCTGATTTTTTCAAGTTTTCTAAAGCCTTCTGATGTTTGCATTTTTGTACAGAACTTTCTCACAAACTTTATGTAAATAACTTATTGTTTTCATTCTTTTATGTGGGATGAGCAACCTGATGGACTGTTGGGTTGCCCAGTGACATTGAGGAGGTGGCACTGTCACCCTCCAATGACACTGGCATTTCAGGAAGATATAAAAATGGAGTCAGATTTTTTAATAAACAGTTTTTTGTTTGCCTTGAAAGGAGCTGCTCCACATCAATTTGTGCTGTGTCCTACAGTGACAAAGTTCCCCAGATTTTGTTTAGGTAAAGGAGTACTTTTTCACTGCACTTAGTTTTTTCTTTAATCTCTTTCAAAGAAAAGGCACTGGCATGCAAAGATTGGTTTTGCCTGCAGATTTCATCTTTGACTGACATTTTGTGTTTTAGGATGTGGTAGACATCCACTGTAGATCAGCACTCACTGGTTTCAGATGTGCTTTCCTTTTTGTTGCTGGTTACCAACTTTTTTTTTTTTTTTTTTTTGTAAGGCCATTGCCCTGAAAGCCATGTGAAAAGAGACAGTGAGAATCTGCTTCAGGGTAATGTCAACCAGATTAAAGTAAAGAGCTTTTCTTGTGTTAAATGAACCTGCTAGCATTTGTAATAGGAATGAAGAGGAGCTCTGCAGTGTGGGCAGCTACTGGCAGAGGGATGGTAGCAACCAGCTGAAGGGGGACCCTCTAACAGCAGTTTGCTAACTAGCTAACCCTCTAACTCTAACAGCAGTTTCTTCAACAAGCAATTGACCAGTACTTGTAGAGATTTTCAGTGTTTATACCTAGAAGTTGCTTCCACTAGTGACACTGTTTAATGTCAGTCATCAAACTGCAGTGCTTCCTTGGTGGTAGGGCTCAGGATACATCACAGGGCCCTGGGTTTTCCAATTAAACATGCAGTGAATTAAGGAGTTTACATTTCTTGAGAATAACTAGATGAGTAAGTGAGTCTCCTTATGAACTAGTCTATTAAAAAAAACAAAAACAAAAACACAAAAACCTGATCCACCCAGACTGTATTAATAGCGGATTTCATTTTGTGAACTTCACTAAACTTCTGATCCTATTTAGTACCCACTTTAGTGATTGGACAGAAAGACTTGAATACTCTGTCATTAAACCAGAGCCTGCTCATCACATTCCCAGCAGTCCCAATATGGAAGCAAAGCATCTTATCTGGGAAAGTATGGTGAGGATGGAGGTATGAGAAAACTCATGGGGCTTGTTGTGAAGCTGGGCTCTCTCTCAGTTGCAGCCACAGTCCCTACTCATAATCTGCACTTCTGAAGGGTGAAACTTGAAATCTCAGATGAGATTCTAGGCCTTTAGTTTGGTGACTGAAATGTAATAACTTGTAAGCCCCCAAATGTCAGTGCCTGGCAGTACTGTCTGTTGGCATTGGTCTGAAACCGTGCAGATGAGCTTAAGATGGTTGTTGTAATATAAAAATGCTGAAGACTTCTCATGAACTAAAGGATGTTAATTTAAAAAACAGCACCAACCTCATTAATCTGTCAAAAGCACATTAAAACTGGTGCTTTTCAGTTTCTGATGGAATATGTTTCTTGGGCCAGATCCTCAGGTGCTGCAGACAGTTGTGCTGAAGTCAAGTAAGCAATGGTAGTTTGCAATAGCTGAAACTTTGGATGCCTGTGGGTGTGTAAGTGTATTTTATGTCGCCTGGATATTTACTGTGGGGCTGTATTGCATGCAGGGGATCTGTTGGTAGTGTGCCAAATGGAGAAAGAAAATTCTTTTTCTATGGAGTGCTGTCAAAATCCTGTTTTTGTACTTTGAATCATCAGGGCTCTAGCTTTCAGGCTTGCAATTGTTTAAAGAAATCATAAATATTTCTGGTATTCTGTTAAATGCAGTCTGCTTTAATTACCAAACCTAGCTTGAGTATTGCACTCTGGGGGGTAATGATAATATTGATTTACCTATGTATAGGGTGTAGTATATCAGTGTTATCAGGCATGACTTTATTTTAGTAGAAACTTCACAATACAAATCTAATCTGATAGTTTTATATGATCTCTGGCTCTGGATGTTGAATATAGGTTGCAGCTTGTGTTGTAATGGTTTTGTTTAACACAGCATATGGCTTTTCAAAAGCATTTGAGGGGTAACCTTTGCTCAGGATTTTGTTCTTACCCACAAATGGCCATTTTAATGATGACTCACAAGAAATTGTTTGAAATGTTTCAGAAACCTGTTGCCCTAACTTTGATATGCTTGTTTGAAGGTCAGCCTTTTAGAGGCAGTGAACTGTGTCGCAATGTCTGAAAGATTATGGAGAGAAACTTGCTTCTGAACAGGACTCGGAGTGGCTTAGGAGAAGAAAATATCTTCTCTTACCTGCTGCCTGTTGAGAAGTGACCCTGCTGTAACTCATTTCTTGCTGCTCCTAATATACCCTCAAGGGAGACAAAGCCTTTGCTACAAGCCTGTCAGCAGAAAGTAGATCCACAGGGAACTCAGTTACATGGTACAGTCTGGGGCCCAGTTTAACTTTGCTTCATGTTTCCAGCAATCTTAGAACTCTTCAGAACTGTGGGTGGAGATCTGTTACACATGCTTACTATGGTTACTCGCCATGAAAAACAGCATGAGCGGCCAACACAGGCTCCAGGTGGTGGATCAGCATTAATCATAATAGACTCAGGGGCAGAGGACTGGCAAGATACCATGGGAAGTGGTTGTACATCCATCCCCTTGAACTCCATTTCCTCCCACGGGGGATAGGGATATGGAGGTAAGCGCCAGTGCCTCCATCTTCTGTTTCCACCTGTCATAAACTGTGATCTGCTGTATGTCCATGTCCTTTTGTCTGCAGGAAATGGGTGTATGACATAACCATCAGGTACAGTAGACTTCAAAATCTGGGGGTTTTGACAGCTTTCACAAAAAAATAATAAAGATTGAAGTCTGTCCTTCAGTTGGGTATAATAGGAACAGCTTTTAGCAGTATTGCATGTTTGTCAGAACACTTGGCTAAAAAGCCATCTGGGTGAGCCTGAAAGCTCCATTTTTTCTTCCCTTTCCTCTCCTTCTTTCTTATCTATTGCATGTATATTTCTGCTCATCTGAACCTGGAAGGGAAATGATATGGATATGGAAAAGAAGCAGGAGTGTTCAATGTGCTTGCAGCAGGCTCAGAGCAGGCCCATTATGTGAGATACAAGTGGTGAACCAACTAGCAGGAGAAGAAGTTTGGGCTTGTGGTTGACCTTGCGGCCGAACTCTTTAGCTGGCGGAGCAGCTGCAGAGGCAGCCAGGGCTGAGCTGGCTGTGAGGAGATGGGGAAGTAGACTGGCTCTGGTCAGTGCCCATCCCTCCCCCTTCCCTCAGTGCAGAGTTGTGTAGGGAGCTCTTTTGCTCAGAGGATGTTAGGACACAAGTGATGCCTCCCCTGAACCACAGAGAGGAACAGCTACCAGAGTTGCTGAAACAAGGACTGTTAGATACTGTGAGAGCTTGTGGCACTTCTGGAGCATTTTATGCACCCCATCCTCTTTCACTGAAGCTCTGTCTCTCTCTTTTCTGCATCTTACCACTCCCTGCAGTCCTTTCACTTCATTTTTGTTCCTTGTCTGTTCTGGTTTATCTTCGTCTCTCCTGACCTATTTCTCCTTTAATCTTTCCTCATCAATCACTTGTTTCTTTTAGTTCCACACACCCCACTTTATCTAAAGCCTGCACAATTTGCTGGCTGTGGTAGTGCCTTTCCTCCAGCCTTTCCTCCATTTCTTGCTTCATCTGTGAGACCTGCTGGCAGGGCCTGCCTGCAGCTCTGTGTGCACAGAGCCTGGCGAGAGTGAAGGCACCACACTTGCAGCAGTTCTTAAGCACTGATGTGGTGAGCAGAATTAATAGCAATTTGAGTGGATGCAACTGCCAGTGTGAGCACAGACTTACAATGGAACTGTAGGAAAGTTAAGTCTCCTGGTGTCTGATCACTATTTGTAAAATACTTTTCTTCTAGTCTTTAAATAAGAATACATGGTTAAAACTGAATTGTACTTTTAAATCTCTTTCACCATGAATTACCTTTTATGTGATTAGCAAGAAAAATTAGGTATGCAGTTTTGGTTAGTAGATTCTAGGCTTACCTATCTGCTTCTCAGACACTACTGATTCTGTCATGTGATGTACTGATTTGTCACTCATGCATCCACATGAGTACACAAACACATTCCTTTTTTCACTTCTGTTGCTGCTTCTTCTTTGGAGGATCCCACTGGAAAATTGCAAGAAATAGGCATCTGAGAAAAAACTGTTGCAAGTTTAATATCCTCCCACCAACTTGTATCTTTTGTACCTGCTCAGGGAGGGAAAGAATAGCAATGACAACACATGGAAATGCACATGTTCACATAACTAGCACAATGGTAAACCAGAAACAAGGCAATGCTCAGAGCTTGTTGCAATTATATGAGCCCATCCATAGAATAGTACAGTGTTACAGTTGTGGAGAAATGCAATGAGACTACTGCAGTGTATGATATAATCCTACTTGCATAGCTCAAGGAAATAAGTCTTATTAATTATGGATCACAAATGTATTTTGAGATCCTCTGATTAGAAGCAGTATTGAAATATAATGCATTGCAACAGAACTGTGCTAATTTGCATGGTTGACTGGAAGACCTTTTGTGGCCAAATTAATTTTGCAATTTATTAAGTTAACATACCCAGCACAGCAAAGCTCATGCATCACAAATTGCAGTTCTTCAGTATATTTTTACAACAATATTATCTATTTTAGTTATTTACAGTGCTTAATGACTTCCTAGTTATTCCCAGTAGCATCTGTTTTAAGAAAATCAGTGAAATCTTATTTATAGAGGCTGAAAGGGGTCAAGCACGTGGGAATGTTTGGCATAGATGAAGTTAGGGGTCCCTTTCTTCTCTCACCTGCACATTGGCTGCTTGCCACTGCTGTCTAACTCAGCCTATTGTCTCTTCTCAGAAGTACTGGAAAAGCCCCTGAAACCAGCACTGTGGCTTAATTAGGGACTATTTAAAAGAAAGCCATTCTTGTTTTTATTGCACAGAATTATTGTTTTATTGTGTGCAGAAGAGTGTGACTCGTTGTATGCTCTCATTCCTAAATGCTTGATAGTGGCCAAATAACAGATGAAAAGATGTTTTCTCTGTAAAGCAGGGTTTACAGATTTGGAAATAAGGTCATAAAGTACAAGCAAAGATCTTTAGTGTATGACAGAAGAGAAATGAGACAGATAAGGTTACAGATGACACAGCTTTCAAATATCAAATTGTCAAGCAGATGTTAGTATAGAACAAGCTTGCTGCTAAGAGAAAAAAATACCTTACAAACAAGCAACTTGGTGAACAAAAAAGTCTCCTCAGCATTGTGATATGACTGTCTCATGCTGGCGAAGGCTCTAGTGAACTGATCCTGTGAGGACCAGCTGTGGGAACTGGGGTTGTTTAGTCTGGAGAAAAGGAGGCTCAGGGGAGACTTTATCACACACTACCAGTATCTGAAAGGAGGTTGTATTGAGGTGGGAGCTGGTCTCTTCTCCCAACTAACAAGTGATAGGACAAAAGGAAATGGCCTCAAGTTGTAACAGGGGATGTTTAGATTGGCTGTTAGGAAAAATTTCCTCATCAAATAGATTGTTAAGCATTGGAACAGGCTACCCAGGGAAGTGGTTGAGTCACCATCCCTGGTGGTATATAAAACGTGTAAATGTGGCACTTAGGGGTATGGTTTAGTGGTAGACTTGGTAGTGTTAGTTTTGTGGCTGGATTTGGTGATAAAGGTCTTTTCTAACCTAAGTGATTCTCTAATTCTGTGTAGTTCCCCTTTCTTGGCCTGATGGATCTGAAATCCTCCATCTCAAGGTTATCAGGAGACCATCTGGATTTTCTTTGAGCACATGGGATCATATATTTTTTTTTGCCCAGCAGTGCAGCATCTCACCAACAATCCTAGCAGTCCTGGATTTTGCACCTCTTGCTACTCCAGGCAGCCCAGGCACATACACTCTGCATGTGTGCCAAAGCCAATAGTTTTTGCTGTTTCCAGCATGTTGGTGGGTGACTTCATTTTCTCTCTGCTTAACGCTTCACTGGTGTTTGGCATTGAGGGCTTGTTGTACAGAGTGCATCTCCTAGTACAGAGCAGGTAGCATGGGCTGCTTAACCTGTCCTTCCTCATGCTGCACAGACATCGCTTTTCTGGACAGGAATTCTCACCCTCTTCTGCTTTAACCAAGGCATCTGTGCTGATATATTACTCCTCCTTGCACCCACAGGGAAGTTGGTGCTTCCCTTGCCATTGGGCTTAGCTTGGTGGTTGGTTGCCTTGTGGCTATCACTTGTCCTGAAGTCTAGCTATCTTGACAAAAACCAAATGCATGTGTAAAATAGAAAATAGAGCCTGCATGCCCACGTTAATAATTTCAAACATCAGGCTTAGCTAGGCCCTAAACCAAGTTAGGTCCAATCCTAGTCAAATTGTTAGGAGACCGTACACAATCTATTCATGTTGCTGCCTGCGTGGGTGCACCTCTTTTTCCTCCAAGAGACCATCCAATTGGCTCTCTCAGATTGTCTGTGGCTGCTGAGCCTCTTTTGTAAAGATCAGAACCACAGAATGGGTTGGATTGGAAGGGATCACAGTGAGTCATCAGGTCCAACCTCTCTGCTAAATCTTGTGCCACCCCAGAGCACATTGCACAGAATTGAATCCAGACAGTTCTTGCATATCTCCAGTGAGGGACACTCCGTAACCTCTGTGGACAACCTGTTCCAGTGCTCAGTCACCTTCACACTAAAGAAGTTCTTCCCCATATTGAGGAAGAATTTCCTGTACATTGGTTTCTGCCCATTGCCTCTTGCTCTATTGCTGAGAAGAGCCTGGCCCATTCTCTTGGCACCTGTATCCCAGCAGGCCAGCCCCAGCCTGTGCTGGGGCTTGGGGTTATTCCTCCTCAAGTACAGGACTTTGCACTGGCCTTTGTTGAATTTCAGACAATTCTTCCCTGCCCCTCTCAAAACCATTGAGGTCCATCTGAAGGGCTGCACGGCCCTCTGGGGCATTGGCCACTCCTCCCAGCTTTGTGTCATCAGGGAACTTGCTAATGAGGCTTCTGCCCCTTCATCCAAGTCATTGATTGATAAGTCAAACAATACTGGGTGCAGTATTGAACTTTGTCAGATACCACTAGCCTCAGAAGACTTGAGAGAGATCTGTAAGACTACAAACAGCTCTAAATGAGTGAGTTATATGAGTGTGCTTCTGATAGAGCTTAGGCATGCTATGCAGTCTGAACCTCAGCCTATTTTGGGGGGCGCTGCAGAGAAACTGGGATTTCCAAATTAAACCCAAGTCCAGCATAGCTCTACTTTTCCATCCCAGATTAACCTGCTGCAGTTCTCACCTTCTTTCTTGTTAGTACCACTGTTTATATTTAGGGATGTATGAAGGGGAACAGCCAGTATCTTGTTTTACTGTAGTGTGAGGAAAATCTATTTAAGTGTCTGAGGAAGGAACTGCTGGTTGCAGGTGTTCATGAGAGATGTGTTCCTCTTCACCCCTGCGCCCCTGGAGGGGAATTCAGCAAAAAGGACCTGCATGTGGAGCACAGTCCCTGACTTCCCCAAAGCTATATAAACACAGCACAGACACTGGTGGGCTCTGGTGTGCTGAGGGTCTGTCCCCTGAGTAGAGAAAAAAGAGTCTTAGATGATGTGTTTATATATGTCAACCTGTGAAATCTTCACCCTTTTTCTTCATACATAGTTTGTGCTGGATGTTTGTGGTTCACATCTAAGGATTCTTTCAATTTCTGACTTGTTTACTGAAATTTTCAAGCAAATAGGTGAATAATGAATGAATAACAGTAGTAGGTAGTGGTCCAGCATGCTTATCACCTACAGACTGTTGGCATCTTTCTGGCTATAATTTGTCCACTTTAACTCTCATCTGGTAAAACCCTTGAACACATTTAGAAGCGTATGAATAAGTCACTAAAAATACTTTTTGTTGCTTTCTTGAAATTAGACTTGTCACTAGTTCCTTGTGCAGATGATGTGTTTACTCTCATGCTTATGAGCAATGCATCAGGCATCACTCTCACATACTCACAGAAATGCTTTATCGCTGGTGAAATGTGTCAGCTTCTTCCTTCAGCTGAATGTTTCATTCCTCTTGCTCACAGATCTAATACCACAGCGAATTAAATGTATTGATGAATCAGGACTGAAATCTACAGCGAATATGATTGCTTAAAAATAATTCCACCAGACGTAGTTAGGAGATGTCATTTTCTGTGGGCACGTATGCTCGATGTATATAAAGCACACGTATATAAAGCAGCGTGTGGGAATGCGACGCTATTTAACTCGTAAATGGAGAGCAGAATTTTATTGGTCACAGTAAATATTTGTTCAAGGAAAAGGAGTGTAGGTGAGAACAATCCATATGAAAAGAAAGCAGGTTAATACCCAGAATACTGAAAATATTGTTCAAGGACAGTTTATCCTTGTGGAAAATATGACCCCCCGTAAAGCTGCTGAGTCTGTTTGCAGATCTTTTCAAAATAGAGTCCTTGCATTTGCCATTTTAGTTTGTTTTGGCTGTTGGTGTCCAAACTACATTCCTAGCAAATTGCATGAAGTGCTTATTCCATTATTTCTATTGTTATGTTTCTCAATAGAATGTGGTTATCTTTAGCTAGTGTCATGCTTTAGTACATTAGCACTAAAATGCACTGATGATATTGCAAAGAGAGTGTGAGGCAGCTGACATTGAACCGGTACCTTGTACCTTGTCTCTGAAGATTCCTAAACCAGAGGTTGCTTTCAGCTTAAAATGAAGAAAGAATATTTGCATTTCTTCATAACCTGGTCTCTTGTGAAACTGTGACCTGTGCCAGTTCATATATGTTCTGCTCAAACTCTGTCCAGGTGCTGGGATGTGCTTGACTGGTCCTAACTGGTTTTTGGATGAGAGGTGCTCTAATCTGCTCTGCATTTTTATTTTGCATGGCTTCAGTTTTCACATAATGAGCCAGTTTTATCTGTCATGTGCACAGTTCTGCTTTCTTCACGTCCCAGTTCATAATTTTGTTACATGCCTTTTGTCCATAGAAAATAAAGGAATCACGGAACTGAAATTGAATTAGACTCAAAACGTGCTTGAGTTTCCTGTTTTTCTTGTATTAAAATACTTTTTCTATTGAGACCCATCATGCGGCAGTTTCCTAACCACAACCACAGGGACTGCAAGAGCACACTGAGCTTTGCCACACAGCACAGGGAAAGGGGCAGATCTGGAAGTGGGCTGGGGATGTGCTGGGCAGAGCAGTGCGGGGGGGACGCTGTCCTGCTGCACTGGCAGCTGCCCTGCTGCTGCTGGACAAATGAGTTATTTTTGTCCTGGACACTGGCAATGACTAGGTTTGTGGTTCACCCCTTGTCCAAGTCAGATGTCATCCTTCTCTTTCATCCTCCTTCCCTGCTGTTTTTTCTGCTGGCCATTCTTTTCTCTCATCTTTTTTTCTATCCTGCTCCACTCCTTCTTTCACTCTGTCCTCATTTTTTCTCCTTTGTTAGCCAAACAGACCTACTGAAATATAAAGCCTGGCCTCTCCTAAAGGGGGAGGATGTCCTTTTTCTGTTTAAATTATGCACCTGCATAGATGTTTTCATCATGTAATTGCTATAGTCACTGTTGGGAACACAGATAGCCCCTTTAACACAACCACTAAAAGCCTTTTGATTTAAAATGATGTTTTCAGTTTTATAGCCTTTCTGTGCTTCTGGTAGTATCTTTCTGCAAAGCTTAAGTGGAGAGACAAAAGAAAGCAACGCAAGACCTGCCTCCAGCAATATTTCCACAGCCCTGTTACTGGGGAGGGCTGCTCACACTGAGGTCACTGCTAGTAGAGCTCATCACTGAGTGCAAAATATACTCAAAAGTTACTTTATTATAAGATTAACAGCTCTATCATAAAAACCAGCAACATTCCTGGGCTTGTGGGAATCAATTCTACCGCATTCCAACCCAGGATGTCCTTCTGACACATTTTTTTTCTGTGGAAACACTCATAAATTTGACCATGGTACTTGGAGACGAGTTAGACTCTTTTGATTACAGCCCTTTTGAATCCACCCTCTCTCCTTCCTTTGTTCCAAGAAGGAGGTACTCTGTCTCTTGAATCTTACATCCCTGAGTAAACGAAAGGATATTTTAGATATCTTGCTATTTGCTTTGGATTAAGTGGTGCTGTTTAGGGAGTAATGTTCTTTTTGGTGCGAATGGGAGGAGTGGAATTTATAGTTCCTGTCTCAAGAAAAAAGATGTTTTCACAATAGATAAAGAAGCTTATTTTTTTTTTAATATATGTAGGAGAGAGAGGCATGGTACACAATCAGAATTTTGGAAACTTCCCAGTTTAAGGGAGCTGTGATTTGGGCATTGATTAAAATCCCTATTCTTAATGGCAATAAGAGAAAAAAATCCCAACACCCCCCTCCCCAGCCAAATTTGTAATGATTTTACTTGTATTGACCAATTATTTAATACAGATTAATCAGATCCTTAATTTAGACACTAATTTGACCCAACAATGAAAGAAAGGCTGTTGACTATCCATTATCTCATACAGAAGACAAACACTGAAGTGATTTGCATATTTTCTTTAGTCAAATATTAATACACACATGCCCTAAGTTTCAGCCCATCACTAAAGCTCTGTGGTTTTTTTACACCAACATTTTGGGCTATTTTATTATGCCTAGTAAAATAAAACTATGTTACACGATTAGGCAAAACACCCTTGTTGTGTGGAATAGTAATTTTCTGAGGGTACTGAATTCAACCTTTAATTAGTATTTCATCTATGGCTAGGTGTCGTACCTTGAATAAGCCCTAATAATATGGCCATCTTCCAGTTTTCTTAGAAATGTAGTTTTGGGTTTATTTGCTTGTTTGTGGTCATGTCTAAAATTAACTATTTCAGTTATAAACGTAAGTAAACAAGGAGGAGTATAATCTCCTAATAGCATACAGAAGTGGGGCCTGCACTGGATATTTTAGTGTGCTCTCTCTCCTTATTATATTTGTACCATGTCTTCCTTATTTACTTTTAATATGGGCTATCAGTTTTCTCCTTAAAAGCCTCGGTCTGAAGGCTGTGCATGTCAACTGTACCTTATATTCTGGGGGCCTTTTCTGCCAGCACTGTTTCCCCCTGCTGTCAGATCTCCCCCACCTATTCATTCCTCCTGCTTAGGCCTGTTTGACACTGTTGTAATGATTCCTCTTGGGAGATGTACAATTAGATTTCTAAGTTCCCACATGGCTCCTGCTTTTTAATGTTTGCTCCTGAGTCAGCACTATATGCATGACTGACTGAAACAGTGAAACTTTGAATAAATATCTGTTCTCTTCTCTGGATTATACTGCTGTTTGGTTGCATAGAAGAAATGTGCCTCTGAAATGCTTCAGGAATCTCATACTCTCACATACAATTAGGTTGTAGTATTTTGGATACCTAGTTTTTCTGTTTGCTAATCTTACTAGTACCTAAAGATTTTTGTTAGAAGAAGCCTGATTTTCATGAAAGCTTTATAGTTAAATACAATGGATGATGGATTTTTTTTTATCACACAGCAGCACCCTTGATGGACAGTACAGGCTCTGCTCCAAGTTGCATTTGGTCATAAAATTTGTGGCAGTGTGAGACTAAACTTGTATGCTGGTAGAACCATGATCTCATAGCTAGACAACGGGGTAAAATTAGCTTTGGTCAAATTTACATTTTAGAAAGAGCAGGGATAAACACTTGTCCCCTGTGTCCTAAGAAAGGAAAGGTTATTTCAGGGAATCTCTGGATTCCACAAATGCTTCTGGAATTCAGCATCAAATTATTGCTATCCTATGAACAGTCTGGGGGTTAATGTTTCTTCTGCTTCAGACAGCCATGATGGGTTCAGCTCTGCACAGCATTGTATCCTTACATTATGTGTTGATAATTCTCATTCTGTCCTATACTTTGGCAGAGAGTGATGCAATCTATCAGAGCCTCTGAGCAATTATCTTCTTTTGGGCTGCATATCCTTAGTAGTCCGAGTAGCAATTACCCAATCGGAATATTTGGCAAATAGTTTGTAATTCCTGTGGAGAAAGCATATGCAAGCCTTGCTCTGGCCTGATTAACTTTCTTAGTTCCCTGACTTTTCTGTGCAGTACTGAACACCTAAGGGGAACTAGCATGTTCCCAGGGACTTGTGTCCTGAACAACATCAGCGAATGCTAATCATCCCTTCTGGATTTGGTGCTCCCTTTCATCTTGGGCTGGCTACATCCCAGGTGGGTGCAGCTCCTGGCAGCCTGCCCTACAACATGGGTGTTGCTCTCAGAACAGAAGTAGAGGACTGCCAGATGTCCGGTGTCACCTGCCTGAAGGAAATTTTCCTTCCAAATCTTTGTGTGGATTGTTTCACCAGGTGACTGCGCTTGTTGTTGTGGTGTGCTGATGTGACCATGTGACAAAATGCACTGCTGGCTTCCGTGTTCAAGGGAAGTGGAATTTAACTTGCTCAGTTGTATTTGCAGCTGCAAAGAAGGAAAAAAATAGAAGTAAGAGTACAGTACAGGATGGACCAACATATGTCTTATTTCCTGCATTCTGGCAGCACTCTTAGGGAGGAGGGACATAGCACCCTGGCAATGACTGTGGGCCAGATCCTCAGTTCAAGAGCTGCAGTCAAGAGAGTAAAGAAAGCTCAAGTATTAGGATCATTTTAATCCCCAGGTGACTAAGGATCTTGCCTAGAGAAGGCTATTTGGTTCAAAACACAGCACGTTCGTTTCACAGTGTTTCCTTTTCCTGCTTTCCAGGGGTGGTTGTAGATCGTCTTATAGTTTTCCAACATTTCTCAGCTTTTTTGGATAAGCTTATCCTGTGCTTGCTTGCATGCTGTCAGACTTAAGTGAGATAGAAACACTGCTTGAGGACTAATTTCCTGCAACATCACCTTCTCATTCAAAGCTCCAAACTTCTCACACCAAAATATATCCGATATCACTGATATGAAAGGGCCTGGGATGGTTCAGTATATCCCTTTCCTCAGCCAACCACATCTGTCTGATGTGTTCAGTAGAGGGGCCTGGTTGCTCTTGACTCATCAAAAGGGATAGCCTATGTTATTTTGAGCTGGGTTGTCAGAGATGGCCGTTGACAAGACTTGAACTCATTCTCCTTGAGTTTAGTGGGGTGGTTTAACTGCTCATCTCCAGACAATAAATCTGGTAGTCAGAGGCACAGCAAGGAGCTACAAGGAAGTTCTTTTAATCTTCACGAAATTTCATGGGTGAGGTCAAGTTCTTACCCTGTGATTCACCAGCAAATTTCGTCAGGTTTAAGAGGTGAACATCAGCTCCCTCATGCTTCTTTGTCAGTTCCCACATATCAGCATTCCTCCCTATCATGGCATAAGGGAAATGGATGTGACTCACACTTGACAGGTTTCAGGTAAAGTAGAAATCAGAACATAAGAGATGTTGAAGGTTGTGACAGTGTTACAAGGGGTGGGTCACTTCTCTCCTTAGGGAATCTGCTTAACTCCCTCAGACTTTTCCAGAAAAGAGCAAAAAAGACCAAAAAAGAGACGTATAGTTAAGGAAAGGAAAAGGTACTCCCATTTTTTTGTGGCATTACTACACAAAGCTGAGCTGCCAGGTTAGTTAAGATCTGCAGGGAGATTGTGGTTAGTACTGGTGGTTGACTGGGTGCCACTGCATTCCTTGCAGTGGGACTCGGGCCAACACCATTACCCCATCACCTCTGAGGGATCACCAGCAGCACAGATTGCCAACAGGACAGGAAAGCACAACAGAGTTTTTGATACCTAGAAAAAGTGAGTTTTAGTGATAGTCCAGTTGTTCTTCCCACCTCCATGACTATCCTGGAAATATTAAAGTGTGAGCATGCCCTTTTGCTGTGGTTTTGGTCTCTATTAGAATGGTTGCTGTCAAAAGTAGTAGAATGTAAATATTTGTGGGGTTTTATAGNTTTTTTTTTTTTTTTTTAAACTATAAATTCCATTACTTCCTTTCTTCCTTCTCTTTAGCAACAAGCTGTGGGTCATTAGTATCAATATCTCAGATCTCTCTCATGCCACACCTAAAATAAATTGTCAATAGGAGGTGTTGTAGAAGATTCACACATCATTCCAGCAACTGTAATATCTGTTGGGAAATGCAAAAACACCAGGTGCATAGCTGCTGGATAGAGTTTCCATTTACTTTACCTGGGGCTTTTCTGTAACATACAGTAATGTACGTCACATGCAGAAAAAAAGTAGGTGGAAGGTTCTTTCCAAACCACATTGACTGAAAGAATGTACATGTAAGGTAAGCTGTATGCTGACATGCTCATGTGCTCTGCAGAGGAAAGGGTTACCTTGTCAAGGAAGTCTTCCTGGTGCAGGTGTGCATCCTAGCAGATTCATTCAGAGACCGAGAGTCGAGAATGAGCTCTCCCTCAACTGACATGTACAAACAGCCTTTTACCCATTTGTCTCTGAGGACATTTGCTAGCTGTCTCGTTAATCTTTTACTCGAAGTCAGACATATGTATTGATGGGAAAACAAACCATAGACCACAGACCCCCTGCCTTGCATTCCTCACCTCCTCAAAATAACACTCACCATAGAAGCATGCAGACAGCACTGATAGCTCAGTGGGTTTGTAGCTGCATTTTCTTGCACTTCTAAAGCACCCCTTCCACTGCTGTTCTCATATGCTCTTCTTCTTACTTATTGTTAAGACTGTTGAGTAACTACCTATGCCCTGCAGACCATCACATCTCCTTCCTCATTTGCATTTTGCAGGTATCTGATTCCTTCTGTATCTCTGAACTTAAGGTGGCTGAAGAAACTGGGAGTGGAATTTCTTCCTTTTAACACTAGGTCACAGCATGCTCCATGCACCTCTTGCTGACCTTCTGGAGGCTTTCAAACCACCATTAATTTTACTCTAACAGAGTAACAAAATTTTAGGATGTGATCCTCAGCTGGTTGAATTGTTTTTAACTTTATTAAGAGGGAATAAGAAACTTGTGAGCCAGAGCCACTAGCAGAGTATAGAGAAAGGGAAGTAATTTTAGAAATTTAGAACAGAAATATCTGTAAAGTTTAATCTCCAGTTATCTTGCTTCTGACTTCATCATCATCTGGTCCCAACACACTTTGTGAGCTAAATGGAGTCAGGTTATCTCAGTACTGAAATAAAAGAGCCTGGAGGTGTTGTCTTAGTGGTGTTAAATAGTGATATTAATAGTGGTGTTAACAGTGGTGTTAAATAGTGATCTTCTATCTTACCCAAGCAAGCAGATTCTTCTGCATCTTGCATCATTGCATTATCTGAGACTTTCTTGCATGTTTGCCTTCAAGCTTGCCAGGCAGATTGGTTGGGATTAGTGGCAGAGGTTTTCAATGTAATTTTATTTTTAATAATATTTATTTTCTCCAACAAAGCTAAGCATACTCACATGTTGCATCTCATTTTAAGTGAGCTCAAAATTTCTTTAAATAGTAATTATTTGAAAAGGAAGAATACCCTCCAATTTCTGTAAGAATATTGTTTATAAATATTTGTACTTTGCATCTCTCTAAATGAAAATTACCAAAGCAGAACAAGGATTTATTTTCAGTTCTCTTTAATCTTATAGTTATGCTTTGTAGTGTATGACATGGGATTGACCCTCATGGGACTGGATCCAGTCAGAATTCATATCTCACTCAAATCCATATTTGTATATTGTTTAGGGTGTTTGGTCGGGAAGTTTTAGCCTGTCTGTTTCAAATAATTCATATTTGTAGTGCACAGCCTCAGTAAAATCCACAGAAACTCCAACAGGCTCTGTAATCACTTCTTCAAGTGAGAATGTGTTCTTCAATAGGAATTTAGGTTTGATACAGTGGTAGAACATCTCCTCTCCATTTTTTCCCTAAATATTTTTGTTTTTAGCTTTAGGTTCCCTTTGCAAAAAAATTATCAAAAAAAATTTGCAGCACCTAGCACAAGGACACCTGGATCATACTCTATTTCGTAATACAAGTCACCACTTAAAAGTAAAATAAGAAATAAGCTATACAGACTATTGACTCTTCTCCAAGAGGTAGTCAGAGGCTTGTAATAACTAGTTCAGTTGACAGCCCAGGGAAGGAAAGTTCTGGAAGCCAGTGTTGGTGATAATGGTGTGACCTTTGCTGTGTTGCCCTTCTAGATCCTTCAACACTGAAGCAAGAGCAAGTACTTCCCACTGTAATTCAGTTATCAGTCCTGCACCATCCTTAATCTTGATGTGGAGGTCTGTGACAAAGGCACTTCCTGCTGTGCTGGTAGCAGTATTTGGGAACTAGTAGGAAATAGCTTTTGTACTTGGAGAACAAACAGTTAAATTATGAAGTTGTTATTATTATACATATAATAACAACAGTCTGTAATCTGGGACAGATTTGAGTTTATAAACCCATCCTGCAAACTATATCAGTCCGTCTCTAACCCTGGGTTCACTGAAGACATTGAAGTTCAACATGTAGTTTAAAGTGAAAATTACGTTCAATGTTGGCTTTTGTATAGACTAATTTGTTGTCTGGAAAGCAGTAAAGCTAAAGAGAAGGCTGAAAAGCTAGTGAAAGTACTGTGGCAACTCACTGTAAATGTCTAAGTCCCTGGTGGAGAGACTACATCCAATTGCTGTTACTTCTCATACACTTAGATCAACGGGTAATTCTTTGGGGAGTGGCATCATTGTTCTGTTCTGAATTGTGTTCATGGTTGGTCCGTGACCATGCCTCCTGGGCTGAAAGATATTACAATAGAGATGGATCCTCTCCACCTTTGCAAGTGAATTGAGAAGGCCAGGTCTGGCTGCTGTGCCTTGGGTGAGCTGTGGGAGCAACTCCCATGCCTTCCTCCCTGTTACCATGCTCACGGAGGTCCTGGAATGCAAAGGAGATGTAATGCCAGTGCATCTGCCAGCCTGTCCCGCCTGGTTGGGTTTCATTGTTCTTCTCCTAATTTCATCCAGTTTTTCATTCAGGGAACAGTAATGCAAAACTTAGCATCCTGGATGATTTCTTGTTCTCTTACTTGGCCTCCATGCCCTTGCTGGGGTCAGTATCCTCCAGATATCCACAGCCTACCACGCTCTCCTGCCTTCCCCTTCCGTTCCCCCAGCAGCTTGCTGTCCTTTAGCCAGGTTACACATATTTTTTCAATCCTGGTTGTTCATGGTCTCTGAGCACAAGGCTTAGTGGAGTGCTGTGCTGCCAGCACTGCGAGACGCCCCAAAGGGAGCCTGGCTGTGGCTCTGCTGTTTTCACACCTCTGCGCAGATGGACCCAGCTCCCCTCCCCGGCGCCCCTGCGGGCGCCCTGCCCACCCTTGGCCTCTGCTGTCAGAATGACTTTGGCAACTGCCACTGCTGGATTGCATCACCGTGCATGGCTCCCAGGTGGCTGCAGCTTTCAAACTCGCCTATCAGCCTGTCTATCTGCTATTAGCTTCTTATCTTGCCTGTCTATCCAGGGTATCTACTTCTGGGCTGCCTTTGCAGCTTTAATTGCAGTTTGGGCACGGCAGCACAGGGATGTGGGTGCTAGGTCAGCAAACATAAATCCCATGGTTGCTCAGGCTTGGACCACACTTCAGTGGCACTGCAGGAAATGGAGGTTCAGCAGGCTGAAGAACACGGGAAGTAAAGCAAGCGCAGCTCTGACTCCTGTGCCTCAGCAACTGCTCAGGGAAAGAGCAGCACTGCTGGCAGGCACCACCGGGGAGACGCCAGCTTCCCCCCTGTGATTTATATGGGGTTTACAGCGGGGTGGGGCCAAATAGGGCCGGTAGGAAGCAGCTCATAGAGCTATGTGGGATTAGTGAGGGGTAGACACAGGCAGCACAGGACCGGGCAGGGGACCTGCTCGTGGGACGGCTCAGCCACAGAGGCAGCTGGCACTGGAGTGCTGATAAGGAGGAGAAACAGATGGCCATGCAAGCCCTTACACATGCCTTCCTGGTAGGCCTGCTGAAGGCTCGTCCACATCCCTTATTCCCCAAACAAAAATACATCTTTTCCTTTCCCTTGTTTGAAGATTTCATGTGGCTCATTAAAGTTTGCTGCCATAAACATGCTCTTGCAGTCTTAGCCCAGTTCATTGCTGCTGCTTGTGAATGACACAGGATCAGCCCCATTTATGTCTCTATCGTGCTGCTGTGACACAGTTACAAAGCCCTTTCTTTACTGCTGCAAGTCTGAAAAGTTAAAGAAAATCAGGAAAAAATGATAAAAGAAGGAGACATAGCAATTATGAAAAATATCCAAAAACCAATTCCATAACTGGCCCTTATACCAAGGGAAGCAAGCAGCAACTCCTAGGTGTGCAGAAGGTAACATGACACACTGCTAAGCGGGATTTGTTTAAGTTGTGTTCTGTATTGTGGAGGTAAGAGTGGTGTGGTGGCATGTGGCAGTTCCTGTGGAAGCCTTTTGGCTGTATGGTAGAGGGGGAAGCCTTTTGGCTGTATGGCAGAGGGCAGAAGGTGAGCTGAGCCCAGGTAGTGGCTAGGTACCGGAGGCAAAGCTCCAGCATTTGGTATCCTCTCCCCACAGCAGTTCATTGCTTGCAGGCTTATGTTATGCAGCTCTGTCTATTCTCCATTACTACAGAGCCACCATGGGGATGAGGTTTGGAAAAAGCACAGAATGTTTCTAGTAGTGCAGATGTTTTCAATGAATTCACCCTTCAGAACTGAAAGCGAAGGAGGCCTGGAAGGGGAAGTGTGTTTGTAGTGAAAAATATTCGGCTCATCCATATGTAGACCCAATGTGAGCCTGGAAGACACTGAGTGCTCCCTGTGAAGTGACAAGTGCCCTCAGTCTTCACTAAAGTTTTGCTGAAGGCAGTGGGTATGTCTGCATAGCAGTGGCAGCAATGACTGCTTTTTGGCTGGGTAAATTAGCCTTTGTGGCTGCGCTTCGGCTCCTACAGTATGCACGCTTCAGTATCTCTTTTAGAGGCTTGTCTGATGAAAAGGGAAAACATTCAGCATCTTGCCAGATCAGGGCCTGGATTTTGAAATGTTTTTGTAGGTTAAAATGAGAATGCATATGCATGGGCTTGTTTTCAGGCGAGCTGAGCACTTGTAGCTTACAGAGTTGGGTGTAAATTTTAGATGTTCTGAGTCTCAGAACATTTTTTCTCCTGATACTATCCTTATTGCCCTTACTTCCACCTCCTCTGCTGGTATATAGTATTTTAGCTATATAACTGTACTATTTAAAGCATTTATGATACCATTTGTTTGGGAAACAGTATAAATATGCTCTATCCTATTTAGGAGTTCACACTGCTACTCAGCAATGCAAACCCCTGAGTGACTTCCATGTAAAATCAATCAACAATAGTGAAATCTAGTGGAAGGGCTGTGAATGCCACTCAAAATAAGAATCCCTTTCCTCCATGGTGGCCTTGTCTCAGCCAGTGAACTAGAATCTGGCCTGTTTCACTCACCATGAAATGTCTGGATACCAATTTACTCTTTCAACATCCCACAAAAAAAGGTTGCATGACCCAATCCCCACAACTTTCACATTTTAGAGAAGTGATAGAGATGGATAATTTGTGTGACGAACCTTGTCACTGTAGCATCTCGAATGATAACCTAATTCTGTGGAGTATCATTAATTTTAATCTTATGTGAGTAAGCATTACAATATTTCTGGAAATATTTAAAAAGGTGACAATGTTTATACAAAAAGGTGGGTACAGCTTTAGGTCTATATATCTGGTCTTCTGATGCCCTCTCTCCTTATCCCCACATCTGTTTCCAAGAATGTCATACCTGGAAAGAATCATTTCAAAATAATTCAATTTGTTTCAAAGCAGCCTAAGCTTCATCCCTCACAGGGGCCACTCAATCATATTACTGCTCCTGTGAAACTCCTAATGGGACACAAAACAAGTAGAAGTAGATTCAGGTGATCTCACATATTAAACATACTAATTACATCTGGCAGCAAAATGACTTTGTGAATTTCCTTTAATCCTGTTTTTAAATTAGGCCATATGTATTTTGGCTGTAGATTTCACATGCTCTCTTTCTACGAACTTCCTTTTAACCATGTCCTGTGGCCAGTTCATATCCAATTTTTGAAAATTGGTCTTAGGTGATAACTGGATCATTACATATGAAATATCTAATTCTGCTTTCAAATCAACCTGTTCCTTTGAAGATCTTAGTGAATATCTCACACAACCGGTTCAAAGCTGAACTGATCTGATTGTGCCTGTCATAAACCCAAATGTGCTGATTCTCTGTGTTTTATGGGAAGTGTTTCCTAGAGGAAAACTAGCTTTAGGAAAATGGGGATTCTTGCTTTAAATCAGCAGTAGTTTTCACTTTGCTACTTTATAGCTTTGCCTGTGGGGAATATGGTCTTATTTATGTTTTGCAATGACATGCTGACTAATAAGATTAACAAGGGACATACTGACTAACAGGGGCTTCTTCCTGAAGTCCTCTTCTGTATACAGTCTTGGTATTTAACCCACCCTGTAGAAAGTTTGGTTTGCAGTTCAAGGAAGTCTATGTTATTGGCCAAAATGTTACCAGTCAGTATCTACTTGAATAAATATTCAGCCCTGATGGATGTACTCCTCTGTTGTGCACATTTTTAGTTCACAAAGCCAAAGCTCCTTGTGGCATCCAGGATATATGGTGGTACCTGAGTGGACTCTTTTAGGGGATGGGAAGAAATTCTCTGTTACTTCTGGGGCCCAGAACATGGGCACTTTCATGTCTCATGCTCCCTGTGGTACACTATACTTTTTATCTATTTCAGGTGGGCTGTGGGGGTGTGGGTGTGACAGCAAAAATGTTCACAGTGTTTACAGGCCATTCTGGACAGAACATCTATTTATATGATTTTGAGGGGACTGAACTTGGTGAGCTAGGTGGCCCTGCTCCTCCTCATTTTATACTGCACTCTCCTGACTGCACCAGTGACATAAATAAGCAATAAATAATACAATCTGTAGTAGTGCTGCTTTCACATAATAACTATGGCAGCAAAACTCTTTCCTGGAGCCAACCATTTAGTAGGTGTAATCTGTTACAGCTCTGTCAAATTACACAGGACTCCATCAATTCACTGCAGCAGATTGGGCCACTTTTGTTCCATCAAGGATTAGTGGATGGGAAATTCACCTAGGCATACACACAGACACAACAGTGCTGACCCAGAGAAGATAGTACCACGGACTCACCAGAGCCCCTGTTTTGCTAGGATGACAGTCTGGTCTGCTGAGGTGAGTTTGTGTCAGCACAGTTCTCTTGATCTCCGTGCACTTAGTGACTCCTCCACTGGTCAGTAATGTTGGAGTGCAAGGAAAATCTGCCAGTGATACACATGTTTGTGGGTGTGCAGACGTGCACACAGTGCAGAGAAAATAAGTGGCACTGTTGAATAAACGTCCTATCTGCAGAGGTGTGAGGTAGTCGCATTACTCAGAAGTGTGCTGAAATGATTGATGCTAAAAATGTTATACCACTGTACTTCACACAGTGCACATTAAAGGAAAGCCAAGTCAGGGCATATTAAATTTTATTGAGAGTGGGTTTTGCAACTTTTTAAGAGGCCATGTGCCATGCTTCCTTTTTTAGGATCCAACTACCAAAATTAAAACCAGTAAATCTTTCTATAAATAATCTGAGAAAAACTTTCCCCTGTGTGAAAATGAAGCATGTTAATGTCCTCGTGTGCCTTAATTTTCCGTAAAAATATTGCCTTGTTGGAAAGCACAGTCTATTCCCCTTGCACGATACCAAACTCCATGTATCACCTCTTCACCTTGTTGCTGATGGTGTAAAACTGGATGTGACCAGTCCTGGTGTTAAAGCCAGTAACATTCCCAGGGATGGGAGGACACTTTCCACTAATGGAGGCCGAAGACCCTGACTGCAACTGACTGCCTGAAGAAGTGAACAGGATTTGGACCACTAGATCTGGGGAAGATGTAGTTGTGGGAAGATGAAGGATTTAAAAGTCAATCAGATACAAATGTATTGCATGGGTTTTAATGAGGAATGTGTGCTTTGTGGGCATAGCTGTATGCATACTCACTGTTTGCATTCAGTGAGCAAAGACACATGTGAAAGGTGTTTGCATAACATGAATGGGAAGTAGGTAGGGTTGTTCTTTCTTACAGTCATTCTCTTTCTGTTTATATATATATATATATAATTTACATTTATTGCAAAATATTATGTACTCAGACTGCAGCATATGTTAGGCTCACTATTTCACTATTGTATGTTGAATTCTTGGGGGAGAAATGGAGAGGCAGTAAAATTAAGCAGGATCCCGGGGAAGTGATCATTTCCAGTTAAAGGGGCATGTAGTTTGCATAAGCAATAAGGAAAAAGATTATCTTATTGATTCTGGAGAATTTCTTCTGTGTGTACTTGGAGGCAGAAACAGTAGTGCTATTCAGATATTTTAAGACTGTGCCTTTGTGTCTTTTTCTATATCTAGAAAGTGCCCTGCCCTATTTGTGCAGCTCTAGTTTAAACAGAAGAAGTGACCATTTCTGCATGACTGTGTCTGTTTCGTAGGGTCAGGTAGAGATGAATGCGGAGGGAAGCTCCTTTACTGCTGCTGGCTAGAACCAAAATGTGAAGACATGGGTGAAAAGGGCAACCCTATGTGAACTCAAACAGCTTTCCAATCTCTTAAAATTGCTCAGCCTAGATAAAATTGTGGGATGTGAACTGCAAGTGCAGGCGGGAAGCTTAATGCTTTCTGGAAAAAGTAATGAGTGAAGGCTGCAGCAAAAACCAGAACAGCCCTTCCTCCCCTCAGCCCACTCTGCCCAAATGAGCACTTTCTCTGCAACTATTGGCAGTAATAAATAATCTTCATCTAAAACATCCCTTGTTACAGCCTTTATTGTATTGGCTAAGTGTGTAACAACCCAGTTCTGTACTAATAGTTCTGTGCTGATAAAAACCCAGTCAAGTGAAACACAGACAATATTTTTTAAAATGCATTCTGAAATGCTTTCTTGCACTGCTAAAAGCAGTTTACAGGAGATGTTTAAAACTAAATGCAAGTTATAGACATCATGTTTACTTTTTAAGACTGGGCTAAGGCCTAGGAAAATCTTTGCTTTCGAAACGTGTTTCAAACGGAGGACCAAATGCACTGCTGTGTACTCGTTCAAGTTCCAGCAGAGCAAAGGGGGCTGGACCTGTTTCCACCAGGAGTTGGTGCAATCACAAGCAAACCTTGATGTGTTTTTCTGGTGTCAGTGGGATGTGCCATGAACTGCTATAGGAGCTAAAGCCAGGCCCCTGCAGTGGCTTCTCAGGGAACTCTTTTTGTTCATCTGTGCTATTTCTGCCCGTTTCAAAAACTGTGGCAAATTAGCTGTAAAAACAGATGTGCCTGTGATATTTCTCTTCCTCTAAAGGTTACAGGCCAGATTGCTCTTGGTGCTTGCGTGGCAAAAAGGCAGGAGATGGGAAAGAGGGGAAGGAGCAAGAAACCTTTGCTGGTGTATTTGCATACCTACTGAGACACAAATATGGAGGAATGAAGAAGAATCAGGTTCTTTTGTCAGTAACAGCCCTTACAACAGGGAGGATGGGGGGAGGTCTGGGGGAATGGAAGGGTGTTCTTTTCTCCGCAGCATCTCTGTACCCATCAGCCCAAGAAAATCAGGCACACAATAGCAATGTGGTTCCTCAGTTTTCACTTCATCCCACTCCCTCAGGCACAGGGAGTTTTGGGAGTTAACCTGAGCATTGAGAAGCAAGCCACCCCATCACTCTTCAAGTAGAAGACATCAGCTGGCAGAGTCCCAGGAGGTGTGCGGGAAGGGGTCTCTGTGCTGGTTCTAGAGGGAGCTAAGGAAATGTGCATCTCTGAGGTGTGGACAGCCACTGCTGCCTGCGTGAGGTCGACCTCGGGTGGGCTGGGGCAAGGCAGAGGCAGCCCTGCCGTGCTCCCTGCACTGCTGTGCCCCCCACGGCCGGCGGCACACTCTCCTTGGGCTGCTGCATGCTGTGGGCACTCACCTAAGGCTGGTGCTGGGGCATCTTTGCGAGGCTTCCTGGGCTGCTCCCTGCTGACCCCGGGGAAGTTCAGCTGCCTCTTCGGGAGAGCCGCCTGCTTGTCGCCTTGGAGCTGCCTGCCAATTCTTCCCCTGTCACCACCTCTTTTACTCTGTGTGTGGCATCAGAGCAGCCAGCAGGATGTAACTACAGACTCAGAGTATTTAGGGCTGTCGCTGCTGACCAGCACTATAGTAGGTTGACTCACAAAGGACAAGGGATTCTTTTTTTTTTTTTTTTTTCCCCAATGCCTGGAAATGGGCTTAAGCTTATACAGTGGACAGGGAGTGCTGCTTAACTAGAAAAGCTGCTGTAAGAGAAAGTTTCTTTATTTTGTTTTGTGAAGGGGGGGAAAAAGTTTGTTCTCTTGCATGAAATATGATGGGAAGGCCAGAATCCCCCTGCCAGGGCTGGTGGGACATGGCAGTGGTGTGAGCCAGTGTGAGCGAGGAGACAGCCTTGGGCACTCCTGTACTGTGAGGGCTGGTGAAACTTTGGATCCCCTCCTGACTGCAGATCTTCACAGCAGCATTCCTTGTGTGACAAGCCTTTTTCACATTTCCCCATTCAGCTGATTGTGGGTGCTGTGCTATTTTAAACCCACATGGAAGTATGTTTTTAGGACCATCTGCTACCGGCCCTAACCCAGATGATACAGTTAGAGCCTGCCCACAGCATCCTCCCCTCCTTCAGACAGTTCCAGGAACAAGCAGTGAGTCAGTCCCGCAGCTGAACTCATATTTAGCTAACCCTGATATCCTGCCTATCGGAGAGAAATGCACAACGGCCTTCCCAGGTGCAAAGCCCCGTTGTTCCCAGTATTTAGAGAATGCATGGAATTTTAAAAAAAACTCACCACCAAAGCAAATGTCAGATCAGTTAGTGCGTCAGTTCCTTTTGTTCTGAATGGTGCGAAGGATGAAGTGACCAGTCCCCACACAGCAGCTTGCCCATCTTGCCTTTGCTGCCAGGCTGAAGGGCAGTTTCTGCCCCTGGCTGACCGGCAGGCTCGGAGCCCTCCCCTCGCCTCTCGCTGCGGTGCTGCTGCCCTGGCAGCGACTCTCCCTTGCGCTGAAACATCTCTGCACAGCTGGAGCACAGTTAATTCTTCCTTCGGGCACCGGGGGTGAGCGGAGGCGTCTCCTAGAGCTGTCTAAAGGCCAGTGTTGCTCGTCAGGGTCCTGCCTTCTCTCAGTGAGCAACTGTTAAACACGTCTGTGGGTCTGGATGAGGCTCTTCCCTTTACCTTAGGAGCTTCATGAGCCTGAAATAAGGTTTCAGCCTATGGATCATCTCAAAAAGCCTCCCAGAGAGCAGCATGACTAAGAACCAGCGTTTATAAACCATTACTTGATGTATTTTAAACTCCTGCTCTTTGATCCCTGTATGATCCAGCAGCCGCTTTCTGGCTGTTTGGCAAAACCAGCAGAACATGCCCTGCTCTGTCATCACATTTCTCCTGGATCCCCTCGGCACGCTGCACTGTTTCCCACCCAGCAGGTTAATGACCTGTAATTACCTTCATCATATAATGAATAAAGTTCAGGATCTCCACAGCAGATACACTGGCACTCAGCTTGGGCACAGCCTTCAATGTTGAATGATACCTGAGGCCCTGTCCTGTTCCTGCTGAACTGGAGGTAAATCCCCCACCCGGCTTCTGCACAGCCACTGACTACCCAAATCTGCAGCACAGAGGAAAAACCCTCCCTGATGCTGCCTGGAGCATTACCTGTAAAACGAGTATGAAACATGAACGTTGTTTTATTTAGGCTATGCAGTGTTTGTGCACTCCCATGTAAGCTCGGATCAGCCCTGGCTCTGAGGAACTTTCACTGGTATCCTGTTTCCACCAATGCTGATTTAAATAAGCATTGTGAACCTAATTATTTAGTACTGCTCACATGACGCTGCATTTGCTATGGTACCCTTGAGACAGGCAGGCTTTATCCTGCTTGACAGAAACATCCGCAGCTGTACCACACTCTGCTTCAGGCTCCTTGGAGTTACTTCATCGTTGCCTGACAGCTGTGTCCCCTGACCATTATCTGGTGGCCGCATACTTCAATAGCAGGCTGTATGTACTGCATGCACTAGACTACGGTGTGACCTGACAACTTGGCTTCCTCTCCCAGAGTATATCTTCTGCTACTCTTCAGCATCCTACAGTTTATCTGTGGTCAGCTTTCTTACCCATTTCCTGCCAGCTGCTACTGGTCTTTTAGTCAGCTCCGCCAGGCACACAGGCAATGGTGAGCTTGCTGAGCCTTGTGCTGCATTATTTCTTGGATGCAGGCTCTGCAAAGGCTGCTCTGGAGATTTGTATAGAGGATTTCTTTGTATGTAATGTCAGGACAGTTAAAGAATGCCACTCTTAAAAAATACACCTTGTATTTATCAGGCGGTATCAGTTTTAGCTCCGTTCTAGCATTGTTGCAGTGTTATGGCTGAGGCTTTGAAAGCACAAAATTGTTTCTAGCAGAAATTATAATTAATTTCATTGGCCCACAAGCCCAGAATTTGGTATTCTTCTTACCTTCTTTGCCAAGTTTTCCCATAGAGATGTTAAAGCAGCTGAGGGCACAAGTCCCTGCTCTGAATCCAGAATTTGATGTTTTACAGGAGCATAATTCCTCTGCCTAAGCCTTTTGGAAAATGGCTTGTTATCCAAGCTGGGACTGAGCTGATGGCACTGTGGTCATGTACTGAGCTCAGTTTGGAGGTACCTCCATAGCCACAGCAGGGTGCAGCAGCTGTGGAGGTCACTATTCATGGACACGTCCCTTGCTCCCCTTGCTCCTGTCAGGGCAGGTTTAGGTTTTCTTTTGGGGCTGTGTTGGGAAGCACCTGTTCTGAAGGAACCCAGTCACTGGAGCTCAGGGCTATCAACTGAGGGTTTGTTCTCCACCCTTCCGCCCCGACTTCCCCTCTGTGGGAGCTCCCTTCCCAGGAGCACCCGAGTGAGCCCCAAACAAGACGAACATTCAGTGAAGCAGATATTGGTTAGAGAGACTCTGGTGCTCCAGCCTATCAAAAAAGAGTGGCTTTGAAACAGCAAGAGGAGAAGAGCTCAAAGACTTACCCAAATAGTTTCCTTTTTTTCTTTTTCTTTTTTAAAGAAAAAAAATCACTTTAAATCTTTATGAGGTTTATGAGTCAGCATGTAATATATCCTTATACTGAGGTATGGGACAGTGTAGGAGTTCCTGAGATTTCTTGTTTGCATTTTGCTAAGCCCAGATGCACAGCATTGGTAGCAGGTTCTGTAAGATTAAGCACAGGGAAGGCATGGATAAAGCCATGTCCATGTCCCATTCAGCCATGCAGCCTAACTGCATACCTGGAAACTGGGGGGCTTGGACCCAAAGGCAGATCACAGAGAAAATCAAGGGCAAGAAGAAATTTGGCTCACACAGTGGAATTCACTGAATGTGAATGCTCACAAAGGAGTGTCTCAAATAAGAAGCAAGGCAGAGATGTCTTCCTGCAAATTGGTAGGAGGGATTGTGTCCATCCTTTCCCATTCAACATTCATTCTGACACCTAATGATGACAGCTGGGGGTGAGGGGGGTGTTTTTGTTCTGAAACACCTTTTGAAGGAGCCTGACAACCTCAGTAATACGTTGAGGATTTCTGGAGAGGTTCATCTCACTGTCCTAGAGCCAGCAAGTGTGAATACTCTGGGTTCAATGTCCAGCACTGTTGATGCCTTCTTTCCTGGTAAATTTAGTAGACATACCTAGGAAAAATCCAGTCCAGCTGAGCACCACAGAATGCTAAGACGGAAATTACCCATTAGGACTTTCTGTTCCTGCTGCAGGACTCCTGCTGTGTATCGAGTGAGTTGTAGATTTTAAGGCACTGGTGCATTGGTGCACTGGCTTGTTAAAACTTGGGTGTCAGCAAATCCACTCAACCCAGTGATGCACATCTGCCAATATTTTTCTCTCAATCATTTACTATTCCAGCAATTTTGAAATGAGATCTATTTTTTAATAGCAACATTTTTTCATTTTCTTCAAATGATTGCTAAGGATAGTGAGCAGCACTGGGCTAAGAGGTTTCTGGGGGATCCCATTAAGCATCTTCTGAAGATGGGAATGATTCAGTAAGGATTGCCTTTGGCTCACTTTTGGCTCACCAGCTTTTAATCGATTTAATAAGAGGTACATTAATTCTGGATAACGCTAATTATTTTAATCAGAATGCCATGTGAGACTGAGTTAAATGCCTCACAGATGTTGAAACCTATGACATAGACACAGCTATCTTTATCAGCTAAACTGGTAATTTCGCTAAAAAGCAACACTGAGCTCATTTGACAAGACTTTTCCATGAAGTCATGCTGATGACTATTAATTACACTGCTATCTTTTAAGCCTTTTTCAACTCTGACCCACAAGTGCCCATCTAAGTGGGATGAAGGTGCAAGGCAAATGAGACATGGAGGCAGAGGGGACTTGCTGAGCTGTGTCATCTTCAGGCCAGGAGCTACACTGGGTAACATCAGTCATGTAAAGACTGTTCTCTCACTAATCCTTCACATCAATCTGCTTGACTTGTGGATCAGTGTTAGGCTAGTCAGCCTGTGGTTGCCCAGCCTGCTTTTTGTACCCTCAGTAAATAGTAATGCCTCATGAGCTTTTTGCCAGTCTTCTGGAAGCTCTCCAGTGGTCCCAGATGTGTGAAAAATCAACACAAACATTTTGGAAAACTCTTTGGCACATTTCTTTAGTATGCTGAGGTGCAACTTACCAAGTGCTGCTGATTGAAAAATGTTCAGTTTCGATAGCGGCTGTTTAACTTTCCCTTAAGTAACTGATGGAATAGAAAGTGTTTCCTTATCACTATGAGATAAGAATACATCATCCTACTAGTTTCCAAATACAAACCTGAAATATTTATTGAATATTTATTCTTCTATGAATCATGACTGACAATTCTGAGATTCCTATCTAGCTGTGGAGCTATCCCATTGTTAGGATTTTGTTTGTTCCTGATAAATTTAAACAGTTCCTCTTTATTGTTCTTACTGGCTGCAGATTTGTGTGTTGGTGCCTTTAATTTCCTATGGTAATTTCCTCACTGCTGATATATGTACACCCACACTGACAGATCCAGATGCAAGTCCAATGCCCAAACTACCAAAGTTTTTATGAATGTGGGCTCCTGATTTTGTCTTGACCCAATACAAATGAACAGCTATAAAGAATGGGTTAAGGTTAATTTCTGAATTTCATATCCCTTCTCTCTGATTCCAGAAAAGCTGTCATGTTTCAAAGCCATCTTTTATTCAGTGGCTCTCAGTCTTTGAGAATCAAGATCTGAAAAAACGAATCCCATTTGTTTCATTGCTGTGAATCAGGAATGAACTGGTTTGGACTATGATGAAAATACCTGGGTTATATTTTGAGTGGTGACTATGGACTTGGCTACAGAGCTAACTGGTGGATAGGGCTGGTTGTCCTTTGTCCCCCATGCAGGGCTCAAACCTGTTGCAGAACTAGAGACTGCAGAGAGTCGGGACTTTCTGCAGTAGGGAGCACTTTGGTCCAGGCACTGCTGCAGTGTGTACCTGTAAGGGCAGATGGACAATCACAGAGCAGTGGGGAGAAATGAATTCACTGCATCAGGGCTGAGGCTGTGCACAGCACCACCCTGTCCTGCTGGGCAGTCACTTGCAGCAGCACTCAGTCCTGGCTATGGGGGTAGGAGGGTCAGCCCAAGTGCTGCCCTGCTTTGAGTTTGGAAGTGGGTGGCAGCGGCCCCTGGAGACACTGGTGGGATGAGTGGGTCTTTCTCATTGCTTTCCTCCCAGCTGTTGGGGAGGTGGGAGACATTTTTCACCCTTCTTGTTGCTGTCTGTGACCTAGTGTGCTGCTGTGTGCTGCACACGTGCCCTGGGGGCTTAGAAAAACCCCTCTGGATAACAGTACATGAATTGTTATTTTTGATTGCAACTGGGTGACCATGTATTGACTCTTCAGCTGGGTAAAGTTATTTAGAAAGTTATGCAGCTGGAAGAATGTTGCAAGCCTGGCTTACAACTCTCCTCTCTTTCCCAGTAATAGACTTTGATTTGCTGTAGTTCATTTCCCTCTGAAGTCTGCTTTTTGTAGATAACATAAAGCACTTGGCATAGTGGTTGATAACTGAATGTATGAAGCATGACATTTTCCTAGATACAGTATGCCACATGAACACTTGTCTTTTGTATCAGAACCCATAAACAAGAGTTGACTGAGGGCAAATAGCTTGCTCAGGTCCTGTGGAGAGGCAGGGAGTGAGTCAGTGCTGAGAGGAGCGTGATGTGGTCACAGCTGCTTTGAGGAGGGCATGTGGCAAGAGAAGGCAAATCCCAAGGGCAAATAATCCCTGTGAGCCAGCTGGTAGCAGGTGAGGCGACTCATGATGTGGATTTAAAAAAAAAAGTATTTTGGAAACTTAATTTCCTCCTTACTTGTTTTTCTATCCAGTGATTAAAATACTGACATGTTTTTCTGTCTCTGGAGCATGGCAATCCACCTCTCCTCCCACCTCCCCCAGACCAGTGAAAACCTCAGAAACTGCCATTAAGGACCGGGACACTCCTGCTGGGTTTAGACCTTGGCAGCCCTGTGGGGGTAGACGACAGTGCCCATGCCCAGCCATCAAACAAAGCAGTTAACCTCTTGGTTTCTCCCTCACCACCCACAAAGAGAAGCTAAAAATAGTAGGCAGTCTTACAGAGTTCTGGGAAAGAATAAAGTAAGAATAAAGCACCGGGCTGGGTGGCTGGAAAGCAGCACTCTGTGCTGTAAGATGGAGCATAATGTATACCAGTGAATATGCAGAACTGTGTAGTATATTTTAAAAGTAATGAAGCTTCACACCTTCAGCTTTGCTATTAAAGCATTGCTGAGAGCTAGATTCACACTGCTGTGCTGCTGAGAGTTAGTAAGGATGTGTATGAACGGAGGGAAAATTACTGCCCTTCTTCACAGTTCTCAAGGTTTTACACCAGCTGCCTGGCTCCAGCCAACACAGGACTTGGGCAGGAAGGTAAAGGAAAGAAAAAGTGGTCATGTCATGAAAGGCAGCTAGAAGAGTATGGGAAGTGCACAGCTCTGGTGAGTTAAATTGAAGATACTTGGGGTTGAATTTTTGAGCCTGCTTTCCTAAACTGTGTATGCAAGCTGCAGGCAGGCAAGTGTAGGCCAGACACAGCTCAAAGAAATGCTGACTTGCTCATGAAAATGCAGATTTTACAGTTGTGTGTGTAAGAACTTTTGCATAGCAAGTAAGAAGCTGTGAACTGCTTCCCTTGATGCAGACTGAGCTTCTTTGGTTCAGACTCAGTTGTAAGAGAAAGTAATCCAGTTACTGATTTTGAATGAGAATCAGGCATCTATTTGGATCGAGTTTTTGCACTCTGTTTCAGCCATACATTTGAGCTCTCCAGAGGCAAGGGAACTGAAAGTGAAGAAAATATTTGTGGGATTCCACAGAGACGGAAGCAGCCACTGCTTTGCACGTGTGAATTTTGCCAGTGCATTTTGGTGGCTTAGAATGAAAGCCTAGTGCTTGTTCATAATGAAAGTTGAACCTAAAACTGGTCATATCCAAATTCCCAATGCCCAGCAAATTGGAGTGTGAGGGCTTAAGGCAAAAGAGAGGGGCTACACCAGGTAAAGATGCTGTATATTTATTTTAGTGCTTAGAGTTGATTAGAGTTGGGTGAAAATGATTAGCTGAAAGGATTCTGAGTAAACCAATTTAAAATGTAATTATGAAGGGCTCAAGATAGTGTGTGTGTGTGTGTGTGTGTGTAATTATGTTTCTTGCCCGTGTGCACTGTACTCAGTGATTTTGTTCTGCAGTGAGTGGAAGGGGGAGGAAGGGATGTGCAGGGGAATAGCTGCACAGGGAGCAGCTGTTGTTGAAAGGCAGCTTGTGCTGGGTTTCTCCTGTAATCTGGAGGTGCACTTTTAGCTGTACTCAATGTAGCACTGAGCTGGGTATCAAACCCGGCGTAGCCATAGCAATGTGTAGCTGTGTTTCAGCTGCTCAGAATTGGGAACAAAGCTGGGCAGGTGATTGCAGTGAGCTCCTTGCTGCTCTCTTGGGATTCTCCTAGCCTGTGCCACAGTAAGCTTGTACAAACCAGCTCAGGGTTGCCATGCAAGCTGTGGCATATCTTGGGATGAGACCACTGACATCCTGGCTTGCGGCATTTCAGGGTTGCTCATATCACCCCTGTGACCAGCAGTAGAGAATAAGCCTTGTCTGGTCAGCAAGTTATTGCAGACTGGCTCATGTCCATGCTGTTAGGGGTGAAGTCAGGCTAGGATGGGCTTGCTGCATCCACACTGTTTGCTCTGGAGTGAGCTGAGTATGTGCAGAGTGGCTGTAGAGTGAGGGGACTTGTCCCCCTTGGCTGTGGCTGGCTTTCCTTTCATATGCTGGCCCAGGGACTAGCACAGAGCTGACACTGCACCCATCCATGAGCCATGCAGGACAAGCCACAAGCATGGTCTGGAGGCACCTTTTTGAGGCTGTTACATCTGGGCTTTCCTCCAGATGTTTTTCTTCTGTACTCTCACATTACTGAAGGCACAAAAGGTCAGGAAATGTTCCTAGAATCCTTCTTACATTAAACAGGGAACGCAGTGAGGAAGAGAAAGGAGAGAAGAAATTGTTGGAGGAAGGTGGGCTATGACAATTAAGGGGGCAAAGTTAGGAGTGCTTAAAGGCATTTTATCATCAGTGGTGAAGGCTGATTTTTTGTGGGACTTGATACTCAAAGAATGTGTGTCTGAGTGAGGTAGTGAACTGTGTACAGAGGCACATTTAGGACAGAAAGTGAAAGGACATGCTCAGGCTGACTCACGCATTCATCCACAGCGTGAGAGCAATCCCTTTTGTAAGACACAGCCCCAGTTGGGCAGCAGCTGTGCTGCACATGACTCTTGCCTTCATCTGACAGGGGAACAGAGGGCAGGAAGAGACTCCTGGGATAGCATACTCAATATCTCTTATTTTATCCTGTAATTCCTGATCAAGCATAGTATTAAAAAATAAGAAAAAGAAGTGTTATGCCCATGTTGTTTCATCTTTTCCTATGCTCTCTGTATGTCTGCTTTCTCTTACTGCCTTAACTGGATTGTTAGCTGCTTGGGGCAGCCGTGGTCTTGTGCTCTCATCATTTGCTGTGGTGGGCCAGTATCATGCAGACTATCACATCAGCACTTCAGACACATTCTCTGGCATTTTTGGACATGTGCTGCAAGATAGAGCTGTCCCATTGGGACAGGCACATTTCCACAGCAGGAAACCTATGTTTCTGTTTTGTCCTTTGCTCAGTAGGTGCTGGTGTGTGTCAACTAATCCTTTTCCTACTTAATCATTCAGTCAGCACCAGTGTGTTCCTCTGAGTAATGGCCTAAAGACCAGAACTTCTAGCCAAACCTTGTGTTTTGCTAAAACCACAAATCAAACTTGAAAAATAGGTGGAATAAGAAATAAAGCTTCCCAATAAAGAGAAAGGAATAGTTCAGCTGCTGTCATCTTAACTCTTAATACCTTCTTGTAGGAAAGAACTGTTTTTGGAAGATGGCAAGGGAAATGAAAAGGGGTAGCAGTGCATACAGCTGATAACACTGACCTGTTTTCTTGGCATTCCTCCAAATGCAAGGCCAGCTCTGCTTGAAATATAGGTGATTCATCAGCTGAATTGCAAGCAAATAGTGTGGTGCAGAAGCACAGTCATATTATTTCAATAACCTGAGTTTTAGCTATTCCACTTTAAAAACTAATGAAGCAAATAATGTTGTGACACAGATGTAGGCAGTGAAAATGTGTCAGAGAAAGGCAATTAACCTCTGTACTAATAAAGTCTGTCAAATTAATAAAATATTTTTAATATATTATACTAGCTAATCAGAAATATATAGGCCATGAGTATTCAGTGCCACAAGCCTGTGGAGTCTTTTATACCTTTGAAATCTAGATGTAAAACTTCATCAGGGAAAGGAGGAGGGTTTTTGTATTTTTTTTAATAGTGGTATAAACAGCTAAAAAGTCACAGAGTGACTTTTGCTGGGGTGGTTGTGGATTTCTCAGGACCTGTTGGTATTGTGTCCACCCCCTGAAACTATGGTTGGGCTTTTATTTCCACATACAGGCATCCCTTAATCACTTACTGGCTATATTATCAATGCTCTGCTGGACATTCATGGGGCATTCTGAGCTGAGACACGATTGATTAAAAACCAAAGCAAAATAGATTCTGTAATCCAGCTACCTGGCTGGAGAAATGGGATTATATGAGATGGATTCCTGGAGTAGGAGAAGGTTCTCTCCATTCTATGTCCTCTCTCAGTCATGATTTCTCCCACTGAGAGATAGCAGGAAGATTATGTTGAATGTGAATCAAAGCTAGGTAAGTTAAATTCAGGTTTGAAATTGTTTGCTAAGGTGTGTAAAAGTTATTGTGGACAAAACTGTCTGCTCCTATAGGAGAAACATCGATATTTCTGAACCTGAGTGAACTTCGTAATGCATTAATGTTGTAGGCATTGTGGTGCTATAACCATCACTTAGCTGCTTCATGTTGGATTTTGATCGACTTAGTCTATTGGTGAACATCACTTCTGGACTTCTGTTGCACTACAATATCACCAAACTTGCTGGACACTCCAACATTGACAGTACAAATACACTGAAAGCCAGCTTGATTTTGTGTATATCTTTTAGAATACACAGTAGTAAAACATCTTGTTCGCAAATACTCAGACCAATGCATTATGGCATTACAAGATTAAACCTCTTTATTGCTCCAACAACAGCCACCTGCCATCTTTTCTCTTAAAGGTAAATGTTGACAGTGTTGTTTCACATTCACAGTCCTACAGAGCCATAGCTTGTGCTGGTATGTGTGTGATAAAAACCAAAATTTTATCAAAGCCTTTTTTATCTTAACTGTGTCCTGCCCCTATACCTACAGAAGTGTTACTGTTAAAGATGTTAAATCATATTAAAATATTAATAATTAACAACAAACGCCTCGTATAAGTTGTTGCTATCAAGGGGCATGTGCTGCTGATTGTGGCCTCTGTCTTTCTGCTCCTCCACACGTACCCTCTGACCTTTTCTGGCACAAAGGACCTTGTGTGTGCTTTGGCCAAGGCTTGTTGGATGGTGCTGACTTGCAATTTGGGTGTGGACCTGAATGACGGCCTTTCCTGTGGACAGACAGCCTGTAACTGTTTCCCTTTGCATGCATAAGTCTTTCTGGATTCCAGTTGAGCCAGTCTGTGTGACTTTGACTTACCAAGCAAATGATCTGTTCATCCCCTTGACCTCCTACTGCAGTGCACGTCATATCTTGCATGGTGTATGGGAATGCTGGTAGTGCTGTGTCTCAGTGACAGTTCCTGGTGCAGGCAGCTTTGTCATTGAGCAGGCTCATGTTAAATTGCATTTACAGAGTCACAGAATCAAAGAATGGCTTGGATTGGAAGAGACTTTGAAGATCATCAAGTTCCACTCCCCTGCCATCATCAGGGACAATTTTGCTTAGAGCTTAGGTTGCTTAGAGCCCCCTCTAACCTGGCCTTGCACACTTCCAGGGGTGGAGCATCTATAACTTTTCCAGGTAATCTGCTGCAGTGCCTCACTACCTTCATGGTAAAGAATTTCTTCCTATTATCTAATCTTAAACTATTCTCTTTATGTTTGAAGCCATTCCCCCTTGTCCTGCCCCCTTAAACAGCCCCTCTCCATCTTTCTTGTAGGCTCCTTTTGGGAAGGCCACAATTAGGTCATCCTGAAGCTTTCCCTTCTCCAGGCTGAACAATCCCAGTAATTTCAGTCTTTTCTCATAAGAGAGGTGCTCCATTCTTCTGAGCATCTTGGTGGCCTCTGCTGGACTTGCTCCAACAGGTCCGTGTCTTTCCTGTGCTGGGGAACCCAGGGCTGGATGCAGGACTGCAGGTGGGGTCTCACCAGAGCAGAGCAGAGGGACAGAATCTCCTCGCTAACCTGTTGCCCACACTGCCTTTGATGCAGCCCAGGACACGTTTTGGCTTTCTGGGCTGCAAGGGCACCAGGCTGGGTCATGTCCAGCCTCTCACCCACAGCCCCCCAAGTCCTTCTCAGCAGGGCTGCTCTGGATCTGTTCATCCCCAGCCTGGATTGATACCAGGGGTTGCCCTGACCCAGTTGCAGCACCTTGTACTTGGTCATATTAAACCTCATGAGAGTCCCATGGGCCCAATTCTCAAGCTTGTCCAGGTCCCTCTGGATGGCATCCCATCCCTCAGATGTGTCAACAGCAACATTCAGCTTGGTGCCTTCTGCAAACTTGCTGAGTGTGTACTCAATCCCTTTGTTTATGTCATTAATGCAGATACTAAAAACACCTGTCCCAGTATGGACCCCTGAGGACACCACTGGTCACTGATGTCCATTGGGACTCTGAGATGTTGACCACAATCCTCTGAATCTGAGTGTCCAACCACTTTCTTAACCATCTAACAGTCTACCCAGGGAATCCATAACTGTCCAATACAAAGAGAAGGATGTTGGGGAGACCATGTCAAAGGCTTTACAGAAGTTGAGATAAATGACATCTGTAGCCCTTCCCTTGCCCACTGATGCAGTCAGTCCACAATAGAAGGTCAGGCAGGGCTTCCCCGTGGTGAAGCTGCACTGGCTGTCTTGAATTCCCTCCCTGTCCTTCAGGTGCCTTAGCATAACTTCTTGAGGGCTGTGTTCCATGACCTTCCCAAACACACATGTGAGGCTGACAGGCCAGTATTTCCCAGGGTCCCATGTATTCAAAGGCTTTAACTACAAAATGTGAAGTTTGAATGAACTCATAAGAAGAAATGGCAGAAATCATGTTATTTTAATCACGAGTGAGTTGTTGCCTTTGAATTTGTTCTAATTAAACATCAGGTCAGATTAACTACTCAAAGGGTCTTTTTTTTTACCAGGTCTTAAAGTAATGAACAGTTTAATAAGTCTTGAATTATTTAAAATAGCTATTTCTTGCTTGGAAAACCAGCTTTTTGTACTTTTTTAATTACACAGTGAAAATTATATTAAAAGTTAATTTTTTTTTTTTACTTCTTATCTATATTTTAAGAAGCTTTGAAAGGATTAATGAAGCATCCAAACTACCTGCTGAGGTGTGTAAATGTTACTATCTCCACTTTTCTGATGGGGAATCTGAAGCACAATGCTGTGTAAAGCCTGAATCCACCACATCTCCATTTCAGAAAAAGACAAGGAGGATCAGCACCTGCCAGGGAGCAATTAATAGATTAACACAATCAGGTGAGAGTGGCTTTCCCAAGGTCAGTCATGGGCAGACAGTTGCAGGCATTTGAGTTAATGAGTTACTGATGGGGAACTGGACTGTGAAAACTCACAGGATACGTGCTCCTGCTCACAAGGGATGTACATGACAGTACAGATTGCCCTGAAACAGTGTTTGTGGGGCATTAGGATAGCTTTGCCATGGCTCAATCTGATTATCTAAGCTACCATCACATTTTGATATCTGATGTTCCTGTGTCCTTATGTCGAAGTCCTCCCCTGCCCCCACCCCCTGTCGTGTGATCTGTAGATATTCCAAGATCTCCTCTGCTGATCCAGTCATGGGAAAAGGAGCTAAAAGAGCCAGTTTGGCTCTGGTTGTTGTCAGAAGTATCCATGGATTTTGATGATTTCCACACCTGAAGTCTGAAGCATTTTCTTATTCTCAAGGAAATTCTTCACTTAAAGACCTCCTCCATCAAATCCAGCCTTCCTGTTGGTTTAGTAGTTTTTACTAAAAATGGCAGAATCTACCATTCATCTGTATTTAATGATAAGCTCCTACAAGAAACATCATTCATCTGTAGGCTGAGAACAGCCCTTCATCTTGCAATCTTTCTGCTTTCTCTTCATCTGTATCCCAGTCCTCATCAACAATTTCCCATGGGAATTGTTATATTAAAAATGTAATGACAGAAATGCTGTTTTGTGTAGGACTGTTCAGGAAAATGATGAATGCTGTGCAGATGTGTATATTGAAACCTCTGTATCTCTAGGAAATATACTGCTGTGTTTTCATAGGTTTCTCTCTAAAGCTGTAATTAACAACAGTCAGCAGAATGCTTGAAAGGGTTAAAGGAAAATAGATTTGAGGAAATACTCAAAGCCATGTGTAGATGCTGCACATTCAGTGTTGCAGTTGCATGTGTGCTTGCAAAAAATGCAATGGGAAGTGTGTCAATTGCCTCTCTTTGCAGATGGATCTAAGTCTGTGTAAGCAAGATGCTGGTTACCACATAATTAGGCCACGAGGTTCTGTCCTAATGCCCCAGTTTCTGATTGTAACCCTGCAGTGATCTGGCATGTGAGAAAGGACAAAGCATTCAGCTTCTCCAGGTCAGTGCCATCAGCAAATCAGGGTGGTCACACCTCTGGTGCCGAGTACAAAGCTCAGTGTTAGTCACAATGTTATCTTCTTCTCTGTTTGGGTATCTGCTGTGTTCAGTTTGAGATCTCGGAGCTTATCTACAACATGTGTAGCATGAACACCTGATAGATTGCCTGAGGCTCTGTAAAATATATTTCCCTTTTTTTGCTTCTGCTAAAATTTCTCAGGTTTGTATACAAGTTTGTGGAATAAATTTCAGTAAAATGTATGACCTACCAGAAACCCAGGTACTTTGCTAAGATGCATTTCTTCAACTCTGCCTTCAGTACTGAAAGTACAGATAACAGCAAGCATCAATAACCATATTATAAAAAGTTATATATAATATATGAAAGTATAAATACATTATACAGCTATTTTTGAAAAGTGAACTGAATATATTAATATTTATTTTCATCTATGAAGATTTCTCCATGGGAGGAGAAGAGAAAAAAAGAAAGATCAAGGTGTGACAGATGCACATCAGGGAAGTGGGTTGTCCCACTGCAGGGAGGCATTGAGATATCACAATGATGGGCATGCTACATAGACCAGAGCAGAACAAAACACTCTCTTAGGAAAACTGAGCAGACGTAGAAATCATTAACTGACTTAGTGAGAAATGGTCCTGAGGTGAACTGCAATTTTTAAATAATATGCAATATGGAGAAGTCTCTGTGAAACAGGTGTTAGAGTTTCAAGTTGAACTTTTTACATTTGTCCCTAAAGGCAGATCTGTTAAGTTTTTCCTTTGTGAGGGTATAGGCTTGAGGGGAATCACCTGTACCACAGCAGTGTCCTTTGCTTTTAGAAATGGAGTTGCAATCTGCTGCCCATGCTGCTCTGAACTGACCTTTGAGTCTGCTCTTGCAATCCAGTATCTGCTTTCTGAGCCTAAGCTGTAAGTCACAGGCTTTGCAGCAGTCTCCCCAGAGAGCTTTGAGGCAGTTCATCAAAGCAGGTGGAAGGAAGAGTATGTTGTAATACATCTTTCATTCTTGCATATGAGTAACGAGGAGGAACAAAACATGCTGTCTGTGGACATAATTTTTCTTTAGAAACCAATCATACCAGGACTATAAATACAAGCAATGTATCACAAGTGCTACGTACAGCTTTAAATATTCTTCCTCGGTGCCAGAATGTGTGTATTGGTGTGATTTTGTTGTGGATGGAGAGAAATACTGTCTTTTGTTTTTGTGACAGCTCAAATACTGTGTCAAACAAATTACTTTCAGGACATTTCAAATGTTTTTATTGTTTGAGCAGCTCAGTTCAAACAGTCAGTTTGTGTTCAATTTCCTAGGTAAGTTAATAAGCTTTTTAGAGTACTTCATGATTGCAGTTTAACCGGTGTCTTAGAATTTATGCTTCTGTTTTGTTTGTTCAGCATTAGCATTGCTCATTCACTAATCAAGCACTTACTTCCTAAAGTGGCCCCTTCCCCTTCTCAGCACCTGCACTCCATTCCCCCTTGAAGCTTCACTTTCCTGGTAGCTTTTGTGTGTTCTGAAGGATATGTACCTCTACCCTGGATAAATTATTCCTTGCTGGGCCTATTCCAACAGCATTCGAGAACTTACAGACGCCGTTCGGAAATGAGTATGAAGTTGAAGCTAGCAGCTCTGCTGCCCAGGAGATTGAGTTGCTGTCATATTGCATCTGACTTGCATCAGATCAGAGTTTAGGATTTGGGTGATTTGTTCTTCAGATTAATGTCAATCTGTTTTAAATTAAAACACCCTGGGGCAAATCCTTTGCTGTGATCAATGAACTGTCTGGCTGCAGTCAACCAACATTACAAAAGACATGAATTTGGCCTCCTGGTTTGTTGCCTCATCCCCTACATCACTTTCCTTATGTGGTTCAGACATCAAGTCTTTGATCCTATGAGTTGTTGACCATCTTCCACTGAAATCAGTGAGTATGAAGGGTCCTTCAATGTTCAATACCTTGTTGGATTGGTCACAAGAAATGGACCACATATCTGCTCTACCTAAAATATAGTTAGGGTATATCTATGAGTGGGCAATCTGCTTTGCACCTGTTTTACTACAGGAATAAAAGGCAGAGGAAGTGTTTGGAAAATGAGGAACACACCTGTGTGTGAGAATATAACAAAGGATCTTTATATATAATCATTTGCTATAAGTCATTTCAGAGTTGACAAGCTGTTTTTCAACTTCGTGTCACCACTGCCTGATGCATCTAATTAGTCCTGTTCTCCAGCTGACAAATATCAGCTGCTCTTTCTAAAACATGGTTTCTCCCTTAAGTACATCCCTCTGGCAAAGTTAAATATTAATTATCCTTTTTTTTATTTTATGATTATTCATGTGTGCTAATGTCACTACACAATGAATGGGTAAGTCAATACCACAAAATATTAAAAGCATTGTTTCTAAACCTCTGCAGCAGCCAAGAGGTACAGAGCCATTCTGGAAATGAATAAGGCTATGGTGGCTGGGCTGTGCCACCAGTCATGCATGTCAGTGGTGAGTCTCAGAGGCCTGTGGTTATGGGATGTGGGCCTGGATGTGGGAAATGTACCCTCTCTTCTCAGCTCAGATGCTGGCCTGTTTTACAACTGCATAATTCACAGGAATTTTTACTCTGCATACTGAAATTGCAGGGCACAGAACAGCATGGATTCTCAGGCATCTTGGTACCTCTGCAGGTCTGAGCTGTGTGGACCTGTACTTTTGCAGAATATTTGGGTGGTGCTAGTCTGCTGGAGTTTCTTGCCTTCCTTTGTGTGCTAGCCATCTTTGTGTGCTTACCTTCAGGAAGATCCGCATCCATGCCTTGTGAAACAGTCTCAGAAACGGACACTGAGAAGGAAGATGTGTTGTAATCATGTTTCCTGAGACCAGTTAAATCAGCTGCACCCAGCCTATGACACCCTTAGTTGCTTCCACAAAAACAAAGTTTCCCACCTTGCCCACTTAGCTGCCGCACTGACATGAAGGCTCGTGCATGCTCTTTGATTCTGGAGGAGATTTTGTATTTCTCCTGCCCAGACAGATTTGCAGCTGCCCTCATGCAAGGGCTGATGTATGCGTGCAAGCCCTAATCCTTTGTGCCTTTCAAAGTGTTGTGGGCAACTTTGAAGCTTTTCCTTTCCTCAGGCTCCACTTCAGGGTTTGCAGGCTCCCTTTTATTTCAGTGTCTTTTGCTCACTGTGGCTCGATCCTTCCAGATCTCCATGTGGATCAGAAAGATGCTGAAATTCAGGAAGATCTCCTGAAGCTGTTCCTTACCTTATTGCAGTTTCTCGCCTTGCCATTGACCTGACTTTCTGACCTAGCTTCTTTGTGAGTGTTTTCTAGCATGACTGGCATTTCTTACCCACATCACACAACCCAGCATGTCTGCAGCCCAGGGTGCTAGACGTGTCTTCCCTCCCTTTCTGTAGCCCTGAAGTAGTTGGAGTTTGACTGACTCACCAAGTCAGTCCAGAGGACAGAAGTAACAACTCACACTTGTTAAAACTTGGGCTAACATTTTTGCAATATGCAATATCCTAGAGCAGTATGTTTTAGAAGCTCATAGTATTCGTGGATATATTTGTTTTAAAAATTAAGAACATTTGTTTGCATTGTGAATGTTGTGCTTAGGAAATAGGGTGCAGATAGTGCCAGGTACCTGCCACGTGTTTAGATCATGGTTTTATTACATGAAAGTTTGTATATCTCTCTTGTCTTTCAAAGTGTCTGTCACCTGATGGAGATTTTGAATAATGCTGGCTTTTTTGCATGTTAGATACCTGCTAAAGATCCAACTCCCAGCCAAAAGAAACTGAGGTGTGTAGGATCAATGTGAACATGAAAGCTTCCAAACTGGCAGAAATGGAGGATATCCAATCATTGTAATTATTTCCAAGTAATTTAGCATACCTCTAATTATAATATGAGGTCATCTTGCTGTAAAATAATATCTAATTAGACACAATCCCTTTTCAGATACTCATAATAGATTCCAGAGAAAACCTTTTGGCTCCTCTTATTGTGAGCTTTTAATTCTTAATTTACAATTTTTTTTTTTATAATTAATTTTTTGAGCAAACAGGGCAAATCAATCTATTTGAGTTAATTAGCATTTTTTCCTTGGTTTCCTAGTCACCCTCTCTGTTATTCCTCTTCCCCTTATTTGGATATTACTGTAATTTATTCACATTTGTTTGCAACTAGTGCATAATGATTTCAAGCCATGGGCGAGCAAGAGGCTGCAGCACAAGAAAGGTTGCAGCTCTGGGAAGGAAGGAAGGAAGAAAGCAAGGAAGGAAGGAAGGTCTGCAGGAAGTTTGTATTGGTCACCTTAATTTAGTTGCAAACTCCAGACTGCATCAGGGCTGATAAGGGCAGCAGCAGAGTTAAGCAGAACTCTGGGGCTGAGGTGGGACAGGGCAAGCAGAGCAGTGGAATAAATCACTGCAGCTGCAGAAAGGGAAGATGATAAGCACCCAAGCAGGAAAGTTGATTGATCTGCATTTGCTAAAACCCATTTTAAGCTGAACATTGTTTCACCTTGATACTTTATAAGAAAATCCGTATGAGATCAGTTTTACAAAGAACACCCAGGCTACATTCACAGAAACCTATCTCATCTTTACTAGACAGTATTTGTCCACCCACTTGTTTTTTTCAGAGTTTATACACATCTATTCTTTTCCCTAATGCAGATGTACTCTATACTGCAGCAGGCAGATTTCTGCTCTAGTGCATGCTTACCCTTTCTCCCCTTGGACCTGTGAATCTCTTGAGCTGTGAAAAGTAACGTTGTCCAGTGGTTTGAGCAGTAGGCTGAGTGCCAGCAATTCCTGATGTTGTCTTGTCCCGGTTCCTTTTGTTGCTGATTTTAGGAGCTCTCTAAACAGACACAGAGTTTAGTTTAGAAAGGAGACACTGTTCTGTGCAGAGTGAAAGGTGGGGCTTCCACAAAGCAAGCACACCAAGGGGTAAAAAGTTACATCTTTTATATATTAAAATTTACATGAACCTTCCTATCTAATACATATTCTCAGACTACCTAATCCATATCTATTTGTGTGACAGAATCTTATGCAATGCTTGAAACACAAAGTACTTTTTTTATTCAGCAACTTCTGTTGTAGAAGTTATCTGACGACATTAGCTACATTTACAAAAGGTGAGAAAATTACATCAATTCCTTTTGTAGAAGTTATCTGACAACATCAGTTGCATTTACAAAAGGTAAGAAGATTCAGCCTGGGGATAATTCAGCTTGAAGACGCGTGTTTCCTAACTTGTTCTGTATTTTTTGCATGTGTCAAGCAGTGGAAGCTTTTGCCAGGACAATGGTGTCATAGTGTCATGGAAAAGTGACAAGAAAGCCAACTTTTTCATGTGGCCTGTGATGTGAATCACTTCAGTTTTACTTGGAATGGAAGGGCTCAAAAAACCAAAGAAATCCTAAATTATCAGGTGATTTTGCCCTCGTTTACCACCTGTTTTTCTGCAAAACATGCATAACAATGCTTATATATCTAACTCCATTGGCTATTGTAAAAGTTATTTCATATTTGTAATGCTCTTTGAAAATAGAAATTGATATGTAGCATTACCTTAACCAGAAATTGTTTTTCTTTTAAACAGGATCTTTGTCTTTTCTATAACTTGTCTCTGCTGATCTCAGCTTCTACTTAATGCATTTGGAATTGAATCCAATAGGAGAAGCAGAGATTTGAGGGCAGAATGACCATGAGAGAGGAGGAGAGTTTTGTAAGGTAGAAGATTGCTGCTTGGAGATGCAATCTACAATTTCAGTTCAAGGGCCACATCAAGGTGAAATAGTGCTTTGGCCTAATAGATGCAGTCATGTAATTTTCTGGTCAATTAAAAATCAACCCAGACAATGCATGAAGACTGAGGGGAGGTTAAATAGAGTCTACAGGAATATCTCAGGGAGCAAAAGAATAGAAAAAAGCTGAGTTTGCTATGTTGGGGTGGTTGGGGCAGTCCTAGTAAGAGGCGGTTCCCATCCTGGCAAGTTCTGTGTGCTGAATGGATTGTAGTATTCAAGATTGCTTCTACATTAGTGAATAAAATAGCCAGGGAGCTACTCACTGGCCACAAGGTCAGCTGGAGTGTCACTGCTTTTGAAGATAAATTCTTTTCCTCTCCCATCCTAACAAGGTAGCCCACTCAAACCGTGTATTGGGAATGGTCCCTGGTTATTGCTGGAAGTTCCAGGCATTGTGTGAGGGAGAGCTGGTTGCCTGGAACAAGTCTGTGCCAAGGACAGCACTGAGAGTTGAGCAACGGGTGATGCTGTGCCAGTGCTTGGGCCCATGCCCTGGCCCTCTTGGGTTGCCTAGTGCAGTAGCCCATATGCCTCTGACTCTTGGCCGCATCCTACTGTTCCTTCAGCCCTTCCTGGAATTCTTGGCTTGGATTTTTATTTCGTTTGTCTCAGAACAACACTGCCAGGATCTGAGCTGCCTTCTGGAGCGGGTCAGATCACCCGGCCCATCACTGCTGCTCGATGAGCAGAGGGAGCCGCGCAGTCCTTGGGCGCCCTGGGAGGTGCAGGGCTGACTGCTTGGCTGGACGGTGTGTGAAGAGTAAAGGGTCAGTGCCCTGCCTCAACACACACACACACACCCCCTTGTGCTGGGACAGGCCATCATGTAGATGCATTCACAGGACAATTCTCTGAGCTGTCACTTCCCACTCATAGCCAGGCTCTTTGGCTGTAATAACTTTGAAGCAAGGAAGTGGGTCTCAGCTAATAAAACACCTTCTGTATGCAGAAGGCAATAGAAGTTTGGTAGTGATATAGCTTTGAAAACTGGGATGGAAAGTGATTGTGAAACCTAAGTAAATTACTCTAGAAGAACTAATTACTTCTAATTTGCAAAGTGAGAGAGTGTCATGTAGATCGTTTGTAGGTTTCTATGTGTAGTTACACATGCAAGTGTATTTATTTGACAAAATGTGGAGATGGGATGATCTAAAATAAGAGGCTGACTCAGATGACTGAAATTTAATTTGTCAGCAAGCAAAACTAGTAGCAATGAATAGAAGACATAAAATTACTTTATCAAATTTCCTGCATAGATCTTGTTTTACAGAAGCAACAATGTACAGCATATCAAGCCAACTCAAAACATTATAATAATGTAAAATGGTAGTCGTGTTTAGCATATGGCAGAAAGAAATTAAAAAACCAAACAAAACTCATTGCTTTCTGGTAAAGTGCAGATTGTGTCAGTCATGTTTAAACTCTCCCATTTCCCATGAAGTATGAGGAGAAGTCTGAGTGTACAACTTTCTTGCCTTCCTAGAAAGAAAAGCTTTTCAGTACTGCAGATTAGCAGGTCACACTTGTAAATGAGGCACATACTTAACAGATCTCCGGGACTGGGCTGCCTTTTGTCACAGAAGCCAAAAGCAAGTTTTACAATATCCCAAACCAACTTTCAAATAATGACACTTGTTGTATGGCAGCTTTTGTTTTTCTTTAGGAGAAAGGTGTTCACCTTGACTAAAAAAAAAAAAAAAAAAAAAAAAAAAAAAAAAAAAAAAAAAAAAAAAAAAAAAAGAAAAAAAAAAAAGAAAAAAAAAGGAAATCTTTTGTCTTGTTAGCTCCTCTTCAGAAAGGAGACATCACAACATCACAAGATGAGGCCAAAACATTTTAAAGACTTTGACAAATTCCTTTCAAACTTTGGGGGACTTCTAAATAATTGTGAAATGCATAGACTCCTTCTCTTCTGTCTGTGACAAAATGAATTATGCTGCGATCCATACTGATAATAGTAACTGAGAGAGATGATCAGAAGTCTAGCAGAAATCTAGCAATTTTTAATTCCTTGTGTTTTTTAAATGAGAATAAATTTAAGGGGATAAATAAGCCTGAGAAATTTATTAAATGCAAACTGAATTGGAATGAATATAATTTCTCTTACTGAGACAACTAAAATGCAAAAACCTGTCTAGAAGCTAGGAACAAGGGTTGGGCTATGGAAAATAGAAACCAGCATTCCTTGGCCAAGAAAGCAGATGTTAATCATGAAATTGTTGTAGACTCAAGAAGCATTATTCCTATGCAAGTGTATGCCCTCTAATTCACCTGAAAGATTCTTATCTGTTTTCCCTCCTAAAGTGTGCATATATATCTAGATTACTCCTACAGATTATTTTGCTTTCTTTCATGCTTCTAAACCTATGTTTTGTTATTGTAAGGAGGCTTTTCACTTGTGGTTGCAAGTTGCTGTGAATACTGTCCCAAAGCAGACCTGCTGGCTGTATCCATACTGAAGTTCAGGCATTGTGATCATCTCTGAGACACAAAACCAAGCTGAGGACAGCCAGTGGCTGACTGCTGTTACTGGGGGCAGCTACTTTGTCTCACTGGGGCACTTCTGTGACATTCTTGCAGCTCTGTCTGAAGCCTTTGAGCTGCACTGTGTGTGGGATGAAGAGGAGGAAGGTGGCATTAAGTTGTGAACTATGCAGTGCCCGAGGTCCAAGGCTTAACAACCCCTCTCTCTGTCCAGCCCCACTTCTATATAAGAAGTGTCTCCAGTTCTTTTATACCTGAAATTTTTATTGCCTAATTTGTATTTGCTTTGGACATCAGAAAAACAGCCTAAAACCTTGTGCACTAAAACTGTGCTTTTCTAAGGTGATCTTTTGAGCCATCCCTTAGTGTTGTCTCTACCCCTCTGAAGCCAAAGATTGAGAAGGAAGGAAGGTGCCAGGAATCTGGCTAGCTTTAACTCTCCTTGAAAGTGATGGTTGAGTGATCCTTTGTCTGATCTTGTAAGATGTTAAAGCTAGTGGTCCAGTGAGTATAGAGGAAATCTCTGATGATCACAGAAGAAAGGTTAAGGCAGACAGAGTGAAATTCTAAGGAACAGTTTGGGTCTGATGATGAGAGTAGGTAGCAAGCCAGGGGCCTTTCTGAGACTCACCCTGCTTCTCTGGCATGAGGAACATGTGACTAAGAAAAGGAGCTGGAGGGGCAAAAGGCACCTGAAAAGTTCCTTTTCATCCTGGTCTGCCTTTTTTTCCTTTTGGATATACCTTGAGGGGACAGGGCTTTCTTCTCAAGAACATGTCATACATTGAACTGTTGTTGTATGTTGCTTAGGATGAGCAAAGACAGGAATGGTTTCTTCTGTTCAGAACCTAAGAGAAGTCTTGTTTTAAGAACATCTTTGTTAAATAAAGTGTTGGAAAAATAGTACTTTGATACAAATGGCTTAGATGTTTGTGTTATAGCCACTTTCTTATGACAGTAGTGTATGTGGTACAGTTTGAGCTTTACATGGTTGCCAACACTTTCCCTCTGCTTTTTAATGTTTTTAAAGCAATTTTAAGTCTGTCTAATTCCAAAAATATTAATACAAATGACATTAAAAGATGTTTCTGGTGCTCCTGTTTAGACTGTTCTTGGCAGAGGGCTGGGGAGTTCAGCTAGAGCTGCCCAGGCTTGCCAAAGCCAGCTAAACAGCAGGTCCCCCCTCCTCCTCCCTCCACCACCAAGAAGGGGAAAAAAAGTCTGTTGAGCCCTAGATAAGCTTTGAAAATGCTAACAGAAAGAAGTGGAGAATGGTCTAGAAGACAGATGTGGTGGGGAGAGAGAGAAAAAGATCTGAACAGTTATGAAATGGTAGAGGGGAAGGGATTTAACCTTCCTACAGGATGGTAGGAAGGGCTGTAGAGGGTATTAAAAACAGGCAAGTTAACATTACTGGAAGTTGATGCTATTACAAGGGAAATAGCTACTTGCTGCTGGCTGTGTAGGAGGCCTGTCAGACTTGGGGAAGTAAAAGCATAGTGCTTACATCAACATGATTTTTTATTTTTTATTATTTCTTCTTCCTTAATGGCATCTGGTTCTGTGGTGCATTTGGGCATGATATTTAGTGACCTACCTATATGTGACACATTTGCTGTAGGCAGTGTTGGTTGCTGCAGCTGGCAGGGACAGGAAAGCTTGCAGAGGGGAATTCTGGAGCACTGAGAGCCAGTACTGTCCAAGCCCCAAACAGCTCCAAGCTGGGTACATCAGTGTCAGCACTGGAGGTGTCCTACTGGTGATTTAAGCTGTGTATTTCAATGTTCCAACTTGAACTTTAGCTCTTGGGAGCCACTGTACTGAAAAGAAAATGTGTATTTGATTATGAGTGGAAAGGAGTGCTTGGGCCATCTTCAGCTGTTTGGAGAGAGAAGGATTTGGTTTGGCTGTTTTGTTCCACAGAAAAGTGGGGCACAAGGAAGGAAGGAGAATTCCTGACCTCTTCGGCTCTGTAGCAGCAACCTGGGGACAACCTCAAATTGCTGTGCCCATGCAAATGCCACTACCTGAGCCTGGGCTTGGCCACATTCAGTGCTGGCTAACTGCTAAGCTTTTCCTTTATAAAGAACCCTGTCTAAAAGGTGACAAGTCATTTCAAAAGCGAGGCAAGAGACCTAAGTTGTGCCTTTCTGGTTCAGAGAAAGGGGGAGAACTGAGTGGATCTGAGCTGGGATATAACTGGAATCTAGCAAAGCTGTACCTGGGATGAAGCCCAGCTGTGGTTCCTTGATTCTCTGCTGCATCCTCAGTGTGGGCTGGATCAGCCCTTGCATACCAGGACAGGTGGATAGCTGCCAAAGGAGAGCAGCCAGAGTGAGGTGTGAGGCAAGCAGTGCCCTTCTACAGCCTACCTGAAACCACTGGAGGCTACACTGACTGCATGAGCCATGGGGATCAGCCCCATTCCTGGGCAATCCCTAGAAAGGAGTGAGCCAGCCCTAGACCCTCAACACTGCAAGAGCTAACCAGGATGTACATTCAGTGTCTACTGGAGCAGCCAGTCCTGTAGAGCTTTTACTGTAATGTCTTATTAGGCTGCAACCCATATTTGGGATGGCTCAGATCCTTTCTGTCCTGTCTTTGGCACTTGTGTCTTGTTTTCCTGGTAGTAATGCTCTGCTCTTTTCTTTAGATCCCAGCTGGCATTTGCTTCATGTGGACAAAGCGCAGAAAGTTTTCCAAGTCCATTTCAGAATATCAGATGCCCTTAAAGGTTTGAAAGGACTTATCAGTCAGCAATGTTGGAAGAGCATTTCAAACCCACTGCCAAATTAATGGGTCAGCTAAATAGTAAGTGGACCTTTTTTACTGCTGTGCGTCACAGACTCCCTTCTGTTTCACTGGGCTAGAGTTTTATTGCATGAAAAGGGATTGGACTGGATAAACCAGCATTCTTTCCTGAGGACCTAGCAGAGCACGATAATCACACAGTATTGTAGGCAGCAGAGTGAATAGGAGCAATTGTATCCAATACCTGAGTTATTGGAACATGCCTGCCTGCTCATGTGAGCCAGGAGAGAAAGATTGTTTTTCCTTTCTGAAGAGGGAAAATTGGAGGGAAGCTGTGCCAGAACCTTTCCAGGTTTAGAGAAGTGGAGGAAACACCTGCTACGCCATCAGCATTCTTGTTAACAGCGACTGCATGAGTGACAGAATCTGTCCTTTCCGGGGATGATTCAGACTCAGAAGACTCTTGGTAGTGATGACACGAACGCCTGGTAGCTCCTGAAAGCAGAACTAATGAGCAGTGCCACTCACTTAGCGTATGGTTTGACAACAGATGCACATGTTGGTAATTAAGTATTTGGCTGCATTACATTATTTTATTTTTGGATTTCTCAAACACACTCCCATTGCAATCTCTAGACACATTAGCATGATTTAAAAGCCCTAAACTTCTAACAAACAGAAAAATCATCATAGGAAAACTATACCCCACTTTTCAGAAGGGCTCAGTAGTACATGGGCCTTCCTGTGCACCCCAAGCTTAGGAAATATAGGCTCTGTGTGGCAAAACTGTACTCAGAGAATAATACCAGGGATTTCTTCCATGTCGAGCAGAGCTGTGTCTGTCCTTTCAGATCAAATCAGTACACAAGTCTTGCATCAGGGTTTTATTCTACTGTATCGTCACATCCATCACTTCTTGTGACCCAGCAAAGCCTTGGAATGGCTTTGAACTTCATGAACTTCATAAATACCTGAATGCAATTATACCTTGCAGTGCTCAGGGAGCAGACTCAAATACTTCATCTTAGATGAGATCTTCTGTAATGTCTTATTATGTCCTTGCATGCTAGCAGTTATTTGTGTCTATGAGTTAATGCTGACCTCAGCTACAAGTTGCAAAATATGTACATAATGGTACTTGCTGGAGCATCTTGCTCCTAAATTGTACATCTTTGCTAACTCAGTCTAGACACTTGCTAAAACTCTCTCTTGGAGCCCAGGCAACATTGCCCCATATGTCAGATATATTGGAGGAACAGTTACCTGAGATATTATGGGAATTATGTTCTTATCCCACTCTACCCAGGTTTCTGTCATGGGTTGTTAAGGAGGAATTAGGGTGCATCATAAGGGCATGATGGAGAAACATATGAGGGCTGGGGAGGTCACCTGGTCCAGGAATAATGAACAGCATTAGGGTTTTTCCTGCACATTATGTTACAGGCTAATCATTTCCTTTTGTGTGAAAGTTAGGATCTGAGCCAACTACAGTCAACTTGAGTTTGTTTTGAGATTCTGAAAGCAGCAGAACTGGTGAGAAGACCTGTTCTTTATCCTGACATTAGTAATGGTATAGAGCAGAGGTCCAAGATCTACTGGAATATCCTTGTAAAACCACCTGTAAAGTTGCTAAATATTTTGAGTCTTGCCTAGAAATTCTCAATCTTGTTTTACAATTCAAGAAAATTCCAAGAAATTGTCACCACTGCCTTCCAAAAGCATGGCTGGTCACAGACTGTGCCAACTTTTTCATGAAAAGATAAATCTCTTTGGTTTCCTCTCTGTCTTTGTAAGCCTAGTTCTAGAGCTAAAATTGCAAGATGCTTGTGCAAAGACACTATTTGACTGACTGAGAGGTGTCTCTGTGTACCTTTCTGTGTTGCTATTCACTGGCTGGAAAGTCTGCCTGTGTAACCAGAAAATGACTACAGCTTAGGCTGATGTGGATGTTAGCTATACTTAATGAAAAAAAGAATTTCAGTCAGTGCTGACACTGAGAAGGACATTTAGAATTTTGAAGGAGAAAAACAGAAATGAGAACACTAAGAAAGATGTGACCAGGCACCTCCACCTACAAACCATAACCCTCCAGGGCAGTCTCGGGTTTCTGCTGTGTACTTGCATACAGAACAGATTACATGCGAACCTAGACTGCAAGCATGAGAGTTTTGGAAATCTGTTGCAGGTGTTTGATGGTAAACAGTGTTTATAGCTGCCAGGATGGAAACATTAATGCGTGTGAGTGAGTGCAAGTGGAGGGCAGGCCTCAAACTTTCACCCCATTACCTTCACATTTCGGTTTTGCTTTGTGGAGTACTAGCTCCCTGTGAGTTCAGACTGCTAGTGCAGCTACTATGTGATTTTACTTGAGCATGTCCTGTGTTCAAATCTGAAATGCCAGAATCACCTGAGAAGTAGTGGGCTGATTTATCACAGGAACAAAAATATACAATGGAGACTGAATGGAAGAGGATGACTTCTGACAGGCATGCCTTTACTTTTTCAAGCAAGTATTTTTGCTTGGGTGGGTGGTGCATTAGTTATATATACAACTCATGCATTTAGCTACAGCAAAATGTGAGAAGGCATAATAATAGCTCTTCACACTAAGGCTTCCTCTTTTTTTTTTTTCTTTTTTTTTCTTTTTTCTTTTTCAGTTCAGTTAGTTTAAGAGTTTAGATTATTCTCTTTCTGAGAACTGAGGGAAGTACTTTTAATACTTCTCAGTGTGAGAGGTGGCTGGGCTGCCCTTAGTCTAAGATGAAAATAGCAGTACATTTACTAGGGAGTTGGGCCAGAAGGTTGGACTTCTAGTGCAAAGCTCCTGATTCCTGCCTTGCAGTGTTTCCCAGACAGTCAGGAAGATAAAAAAAACCCAAAAACAAATCCATCCAAAATAAAAGACAAATTCACCTTTGAAGAATTGGTGAGTGTGAAGGGCTAAGTATGCTTTACTAGTATTTTTTTCCATAGGAAAAACAAGTAGTAGTAGTAGTAGTATAACCAAAAGAGAAATATGTTTACTAAATTTTTGCTCTACCCACAACTACTTGACAATTGCCCACAATGAAACTGCAGCATGAGAAGGATTCATGAGCCTGTTGGTGTCCTCTGTCAGGGTTGTCTGCAGGCTGGGGTGGACAATGGGAGGACAAGAGGTGTTTACCACAGCCCAAACACACCCACTGCTGCTGTGTTTTGTGGGTGGGGTGGGCGCTAAGGAAGGAGGTGAATGATTTGTGCAAGTGAGTTAAGAGGTCCTATTCAGTGAGATCTTGTTCAAGTGATCTTGTGCAAGAGAGTTAAGGGACAAGCCTGTCTCCTCGGGTAAAACTTTCCCCTCTGCTTTGTCTTTTGGAAAATGCAGTTCTTATCTTCCACCTGTGCCACTCTGAAGTAAAAAAACATAAGAACATAAAATGGCTGGTCCAGCTCTGTTTTTTGACGGTGGTCAATCTGATGCCTCGAAAAGGGTATACGGGGCAAAAGTAAGAATATTTCCTTATTGGTTTCCTGTCTTCCTAAGCCAATGAAGTCTATGCCTCATACCCAGATGGATATCTGTCTTCTTCATTTGTTCAACTGCATCTTGAAACCACTCACTATTTACAATGTTCTTTAGCAACTAACTCCTCCATTTCACTACCAGTTCTGTTGAGAAGTTCTGCTCTGGTTCTGTCTCCTTATTCCTCTTTTGTGTCTCTCATTCTCAGAGACCATTTCTCATTCCTCTTCCTATGTCGCTTTTTGTAAGAATTGTATCCCCTCAGTTTCTATACCAGGAAATGGGAACATCTGTACCTCCATCATGTGTGCACCTTTGCATGTTCAAGAGAGGCTGTGATACGGGGCTGGAAAGGGTCTTTCCAGCTGGGATTTCTTCAGTACAGGCTTAAGAAGTATAGGCAGAATAGGCAGGTAGGCACTTTTCTTCCTCATCTCTGAGGGAAATGTGAAATCAGCTTGGCTGAGGTATGTTTGACTTCAGGAAGAAGTGAAGAAGTCATCATCCTATTTTGCCTAATACATGAAAAAGAGGTGTAAGAATGAGGGAGAACAGAGTGGGAATCATGCATCCTGCTAACTTCAGAAGACTCAGTAGGTCTGTAAAATCATCCTACTAAAATACACCTTTTCTAAAGTCTGGGAAGGTACAAACACTTTAGAAACCTAAAACAATTTAACCCTAACACAGTGTAAAAAAATCTTGAACTGGAATGAATTAGAATTGATGAGAGTTCCTGGGGTCTGCAAAGCTTCATCCATGCACAGAGTCCTACCTCCTCTGGGCTGCCCCTGGATCTTCCTGGGGGGCTGAGCTTGTTGAGGAGTGGAGGGTGCAAGCAGGCATTTCCACACTGCACAATCTGAGAGCATTTGAAAATCAGAGTGCCCAACTTTCATTTTTTTCTTCTTAAAGAAAAAAGGCAGATGCTTTAAAAAGCAGACACTTATTCTTTAATTTGTAGCTGTTAATTCATTTATAAACTACATGTGCTTCATGAGTGATTATGCTAATGTACTTAAGACTATTTAAACCCTTGCACTGATTAGCCTAACCATTCATTGTACAAATAAGATGTTATCTTCAGAATGCGTCTAGCAAAATTCCATAATCACAAACATGTTACTTTATTGAATGCAACTATTGGCATTACTGAATTCAGCCACTTACACTTTAATTTTTAACATTCTGTTTTGCATTGTATTCATGTATTCCACACAGATATGGTAGGGCTAGGCTGGTGGAACACATTTAATGGCAATAATAGGCAGTTAAATTTATATTTCATCCTGTCTCCAAGCAAAAGAATTTGTGGGGTCACACTCACCTCATGCATGCAGAGGAGCAAGTGGGCTGTGACCCCTCTGAGGCATGCGGGATGCGCTGGCTCTGTGCCCTGAATTAGCACACCATAGCCCTAGCCCTAGTTCCTGCTCTGAGGTCTACCAGGTGCTGTGGGGCTACAGGCAAATCACTTAGCCCAGTTGAGTCTGGTTTTCCCCATCTGAATGGGGTAATGATGCTCAGCTACCTTCCACACTCACTGCTAAGTGCTCTCTGAGTCATAGGCATGGTTATTAAAGGTATCTGGAGAGATGATTTCTTTGGGCAGCTTTGTGCTGAAGCTGTCTGAGGCATTTCTGGGCAGATTCCCTTGGGGCTGCCATGGTGCCAGTGTTATCACCTAGTGTCATTTCTTCATTAAATGATCCAGGGAGTTTAAAGAGAAATGAGGGTCTGTGCTCCCTCCATAGTGCTCTGAAAGCAGCAAGGTGCTTTGGGTGATCTGCCTGATACAGAAAACTTGTTGCCAGCTTGCAGAAGATCTTCTGCCTGCAGAGTCCCAGGATGGGATTCTGCTGGGGGATCAAGGCTCTGGCCTTTTGGTTTGGAGAAGGATCAAACCTCTTTTGCAGTCTTTGAGGCAAAATGACAGAGCTCTGTGACATTTTTGTTGGTTTATCTTTTTAAAATCTATCTTAAGATGAACTTAAATTATAAAGGTTTTTGTTTTTTTGTTGCTATATGACCCTGGCATGCTGTGAAGTCATGGAAGCACCACAGCTTCCTCTGTTGTTTTGGGAGGGGGTACAGGGCAGAGTGGCTTGTTCCTTGACTGGCCTGCCAGCATCCCAGCCACACTGGTTGTGGTACCGGGGACATGCATCCCCCAGGCCCTGGAGAAAGCTGAGAAGGACTGGTGGTAATGATGATGGGCACTTCTAATCCCTTGTGCCCTAGTGTTTTTTTGGGCTGATACTTCCTCTGAGAGCTGAGCACTATGAACAGCAGCCATTAGAAGCAGCTAACTGAGCTCTGGGCTTTGTGTGAAATAACTGCGAAGGTCAGATAGTGAAAGTGGAAAAAAAGTCTCAGATAGATATCTGTATATCTAACATCGTAAAACTACTTTAAAAAACGTTCTGTGGATGGAGCACATGGAAAAAGCTGTGCTGCTTTGCTAAAATGTGATGTTCAGTGACTAGTTTGCTCAAAGGGGCAGCTGCTTATACACATGTAGCCCCATCAAGCAGAACCTCTGCACCCGCCCGTTGGGAATAGTGACACCTGTGCAAGCGGGTGCTGACTTTTGCATACACAGAAGCTGCTTTTAGGGTGGATGGGTGCAGGCACTCCTCCCTGAACATCTGCAGGTGCGGCTGCATGCAAAGAGACAAAGGGAAGTTGAAAGGAGGCAATTGTATGTGCCCTTCATGGCAAAAAGTCATGAGTCACACTTAAAAATACTGTAAGATTCTGTGTTTTCAGGCTTTTCTCTGCAACCATGAAGGCCAGAGTTTCAAGGGCAGGCCTCCAGACCTCCAGGAAAGAGGACAAGGAGCCCAGTAAAATGCGGGAGCTGACAATCTTGAAACTTTGCCCACAAGTGTCTCCAAACAGCTGCAGCTGAACTGCCCTCAGCATCGATTCAGTGTCATGCTCTGTGTCACCATTGAAGTGGAAACCAGGAGACCCTCTGGCTGTCCTTGTAAGAACAGCGAGAGAAGCAAAAAGCTGCATAACTTGTGGCAATGCAACTCCCACTGGAATGGCAGCAGCAATGCAGGGGTGTTGCACAGCACCACAGCTTCCTCTGCACACGTGTGTGAGTGCAGCCTAAAAACAAGTGTGTGCATGTTCTGCTTTAAGATAAGGCATATCAAGGTCATGCAAGCTAGATGCAAAAGGGTTAAGCACCAGCTGCAAAATGTTTCACAGTTGCATTCTCACATTTATATATTTACTGTCGTAAGAGAGTGTTTTTTTCTGAAGTGTAGAGATGTACAGAAGGTATGTTGGTTCTTAGGACAGATTCTAGCCCTAACTGAGACCAACTAAACCATTAGCACAAAACCATACTGCTTTTCCTTTCATGCCATTAATTAGGAGAGTTAAAAATCTTCCCTATTTTCTTATTAAGAAAAATAGTACCAAAGTTTGCACTTGTATGGATTTCTCAGAATTTTTTATGGTCCTGAGAGCAGTATTGCAGGGAAATTTGCAACTAAAAATCTGATAGAGGCATCAAAAAAAGAAAGATGAGTAAGAAGAGGACCTAGTCTATGATTTAATTGGAATCAATGGGAATTGTGCCATTTGCCTTTGGTGGCAACAGAATCAAAGCTGAAACACCAGCTGTAGTTTATTTTAGATTGCTGCCTGTCTGAGATTAGATTTCAGATACCTCCACAGGGTTCTTTTTCTTTTAACTACCTACAATTTATGGCAGCAATACATATTCTACATGTTTTCTTCTACCAGGGGATCAGTTGAGCCTGTAAGGTCTGTAGGTGAAACAAGCCCGTTCCCTTTTTTTATACCGGGGGATGAGTCTGCCACGTGTGAGTCTAAAGCTAAAGGGAGTATTTCACTGCAGGGAGATGTGCCTTGGGACAAAGCCTCCAAAGCTGCATGAGAGCAAAAGTGAGAGGTTTGAGCAAGTTATGCTACTCAGCACTTCTCAAGTAGATATATGGGAAACAGAAGCCAGCTTAGGGGACTGGAGATGGAGCAGCGTGAGGAGTGAAAGTCACAGCAGGCTGATAACTGAGCTCTAGGTGTAAGGAACTTGTGGGAAAGATGCAGTAGAAGAGCCTGATGTTGCCAAATAAATCCATAACCTCTTGGGAAGTACTGTACTATTGTGAAAACGGAGTACAGGGAGAAATATCTTCCTGTAGGGAAGAAGGAAAAATTAAGGCCTGAAGTTAAAGAAAGACTTGCAGAAGACAACAGGGAAATGGTATCCATCTTGAATAGATGTAACAATCTGTGTAATGCTAACACTTATATTTGTGTAGCAGTGCTCTTTTGGCTGGTAAATGTGTATAATTATGTTTGGGTGATGAATGAAAGATAGTAGTCACTTAGTCTTTGAGAACAAACAAAATAGTTGCTGAGGTGTCAGATCTTCTGCAGCCCCTACTTGCTCTTTAACAGTGGTTAGTGGGCAGAGATGTCTGCAGGAGGTTTAGACAATCAGACAGGAAGAAACTAGTGGTGAGCCCTTGAGACACCAGGTGACCTAAAAAATAGATAGCTTTGATGTTGTAGGAAGAAGGAAAATTTTAGAAAACAAAATCCTAGGAAAAACCTCATGAATGCTGGCTGAGGGGAAATGTCTAAGGGGCCAGGACAGAAAAGAAGCTGCATTCTTATGGAGGTATATATGGTAGCTATGAGCTTTGTAACAACTAATCAGGAATTACCAAAAAAAAAGAGGTGAAGTGCATCTTAGAGAAAACATTGTGGTTTTCAGAGCTTTAAACTTTCCTGGATTGCTCGTGCTATGGAGCATTAAATGCCCAAATGTGAGTCATTTTGACTTACAGGTTTACTGAGGTAAAGTGTCATGACTATGTTTTCTCCCTGTTCCTTTTTATCTGGTCAGAGAAGAGAAATATCAGACATGAAATAGGCACTCAACTTTACTCCAGTCTTTTCAATGGCTAGGGTCAAGCCAGTGATCAAGCCTTCATACTTCAAAGGAATAACAAAAATCCCCACACTCTTCCACTTATAAACTGTGTCCCACCCATGTGTGTTACTGAAGGTGCCCAGAACAGACACTATCTGACATTATAATAGAAAGCAACTGATAGGCAGTTCTCTCTGCTAGAGCAACCAAACATGAAGAGCTGATATAACCTCGTATAAGCAAGGACAAATGATGATTGAGATGTTTCTATCCCAGTACAACACATGCTCTGCTGTCCTTGGGTCTGATTCTGTATTTCTTGAATGTTCTAATGTGCAGATGATGTTTAGAGGAGTTTTGAGCATGTCAGGAATGTAGCTGGGGCTTGAAGTGTAAAAGGTCTTAGCAAATTATTGCCTGAAGCACATAGGCCACCTGGACTTGTGACTGCAAAGTTTCCAGTGGCAGTAACCAAATGAAGTGTTGTTGAGTTACTCTGAGTAGAAAAGATATTTTTGCTTTGCTAAAGAAACTAGAATTTGTGGAGCTAAATATTAATGAGACACTTCAAAACTAAAACAAGAGTAATCTATCTCTGACAACTGTTTTGAGTTATATCATACTGGAGTTTAAAAACCAAACTTGAACAAAACCCCAAACAAACCAAAGCAAAATACATTGTGTCAATTTAAATTCATTGCCATTATTTGAGTGTTACAGGCTTTCTGCATGTCTCTGAGCCAGAAATAAATAGATAGGGGTCCATCCTGAAATTATCTTTCCTAGGATCTCATTCCTCATTTCCGTGTTGATTGCATTGTGTTGAAAATGCTTTGGGTGGATGTGTACATTCAGATACTTTTACTAAAAAAAGAAAGCAAGCAGCAGAATAGGGGACCAATTATTTACATTATTTGTTGTTTAGCTTAAAAGTTCAGTTTCTTTTAAACAGGTTTTCTCTGCATGTTTTCATAAAGGATAATTTTTGGAGGAAAGTTGTTGAGAAGGGAAAATTGTTCAGGAGCATGACAGATCTCTACAAAGTGAAATTTACCTGTTCACTGTTGACCCAGAGCCTGAGAGTAGATTCTGACATATGTGTGAGCCCATAAGCAAACACAAAGGAGTTTATTAATGCGGGTGGCATGATTGCCTTGAAATGGAAATAATACCAAACATTTATAAAGTATTGCTACTCTGATTAAATTAAACAATTTTAATGTAATGGTTCAAACAGACAATATCCTTTTTAAAGGTAGGAAATGAGGCTTATTAAGGCTTAATGACACACACAGGGTCACACCATGAGTTGAGGGATAAGCGGTGGAATTGGAAGACCTGACTTCCATTATAATGCTCTACATTAGATGACAATGCATAAGAGAAAGAAGGAATGGAAATAAAATAAGACAGATGGTGAATGAAAGGAAACATGCATAAGTGTTTGAAATAAATATATGCACTGGGCAAGAATGAAACTGGTAATTGAAACCTTTGCTCACTTTAAAATACAATTAAATGTATTTGCTTGCAGTGCATTTGGAATAACAGGCTGCTGAAAGGGATGATATGGCCTATGAGAGAAAGTGAACACATTTACTGAGAGTGTTGCTAAAAGCTATATTTTTGCCTCCATTTTTAGGAAAGAATAAAGGAACAGATGGCAGAAATTTCCCAAGGGAGAAAAGAGAATTACTAGAGAAGATCAGGATCAGACCTGCACAGGTGATCATGAAATCGAAATGCCTGGAAACTCAATTTCTCAAGGTCGATATAACCCATGCCTAGGTAACCAGTTTCTCTGAATTCTGAGGCAATTGGGAAAACATGAGAAAACTGGGAGGTACTGGAGGACTAGCAAGAGTGTGCAATGTCAGTGATGATCTAGACAGAATCCAAGTACATCAGAGTCTTGTCAGCTGGGTGGTTTCTATTTGATTTCTGTTTCTGCATCACACTCATTGCTGGAGTATCTGAGCACCTTCAGTAAAAACAGACATAGTGTCTTTGCTCTCTCAGCTTCTCCTCCCAGGAGAGCCAGTGTTTCTTGGAGAGTTTGTTTTAGTAGAATCTTTGTGTTATTATTAGTGTGCATATTGTAGAATATTTGTTGCAACAGGATGAACTTAGAGAAGTGTCTTGTGCCTGAAGTGGAAAATAGCAGGTTAGGGAGGAGACTGCATTTCTCAGTAGCAGCTGCTCCTGGACTAGGCCTAGTTAGACTGGAATTGCTGGAGATTTAACAAAATAAGGACAGGAATTCCTCCTCCCTTGCATAGCTGTTGATGTTATGTCTAGCTGATTTGTGCCTGCTTTCTCTCTGCTTTGGTGATAAAAGACTGTTTTCAAACACAACCATCTGACTCCAGCTGCACAGACCAATGCAGTTTTCTTCCAGTCCCACTCTAACAACCAGATTTTGTGAGATGTCCTGTTCCTAATGCCAGGGGAGCTAAATGCCCAAGCATCTTTAAAATCTGTGTTGACTTTATTCCATTTTTGTCATGTGTATCCCTGTGCTTTTGCATCATTTAGGTAAATACTGTAGTATGAAAAGAGGAAATATCCACATGGAGGAGGCTGGAAAACCTGAAGAGGAGTACAGTGAGAGAGCTTAAATAGTGTGATTTGATTATCCATAGTCAGTATGATTGCCTGAGAAATATTATCAGCATGATTGCCTGAGAAATACTGTCTCTACCAAAGAGAATTTGTTTTGACTTCTCTGAGGAAATTGAAAGAATTTTGGTGGATTGATATTGGGCTTAAAATTAAATTTACAAATCTTATGGAGTAAGTGGACATTATAAATGTAACACATGATGATCAAACTTATTCAGTGCTGAGGAGCAGGTTTCTAGTTTTAGGGAGCCTCTTCCAGATCAGCATCCAGAGTGTTATCTTCAGAAGAGTTCCTTTTCCTCTCATCTTAGTGGGTGTCTTAGAGACTTGCCAAGGAAGGCAAGAGCTCCAGGAGTTGCTCAGAAAGTGCTTAAATTCCCATCTTGCAGGTAATGACTCTTCCTATTATATCAAATCCTTTTGTCTGGTCACTACTGAACCAATGCTGGGCTTGACAATCATCTTTCTGGACCCTGGCTGCACTGCTCTGGAAGAGTTAATGGCAAAATAAGGACAATTTTGGGACAGCTAAGAAAAAGATGATATTTTGAGCTGGAACTAACAAGTTACTAGCACTGACCAGTGAAATGTGTTAGAGACATGTAGACATTCCTAGCTTTTATATAGCTTTACTTCTGTTGCTCATAGTCAGTGATTTTCTTTAACAAAGAGCATTTTTTCTGGCATTAAGCAACCACTTGGAATTTCTGCTGTCCCTTACTCTTACATTGTTACTAAGCCTAACTTCTAAATATTTGGGATATAATATACAGCATATTATCCTCATTTAAAAGGTGCAAGTACCGATGCAGAAAGTCACTTGCCCTGCAAGTATGCCTGCTGTTGCCTGCAATAAATACCTTGTTGAGGGTAAGAGTAGATGGAGAAGAGGTCATGCATGGCTGATGCTAACTGAAGCTAAGTTTGTGCCTGGTACAGTAAAGATATTGTTCAGTACTTATCTTCCTTGTGAAAATATTGCTGTTGTAATAGTACCAACATATCCATGTGTGTTAGTTGTTTCTCATTGCAGCACCAGCTGGGCTGGTTTGTTCTACCCTGTCACATGTTTTAAGCCATCCACCTGTATTCTGCACGGGTGTCAGCCCTCGCTGTGATCACACTGCTGATGCTTCTGACCTGACCTGTGAGCATTTCGCTAACGCACCTCACCAGACAGTGCTTCTGGAGGAAACTTTGCCCAAAGGCACTCCCACACTCATGGCTGGGTCGGGGAATTGGGCCCAGCTGTGAGAAGGGTGACAGGGAAGGCTCGCAAGGCTGGGAGTGGCCCTTGTAAATTTTGTCTTGCACTTGAGAAGCTCCTTCCTGCCACCACATTGCTCACCACGCTTAGTGGTTTAGTGCCACCATTTGCACAGGCCTCCCCCTTCCCGGCAGCACTGGGGTGGTACATTTGTGCTCACACAGCGTCTCAGTCCAGATCAGAGGTGCAGCTCGCTGGTAGGATGCAGGTGGTGGGAGTGGGAGTGTGCCGCGCTCGCAGTCGTGTCGCTAACCAAGGCGGCTTCCTCCTCCCACGCACCGGGCCCAGCGCGGGGCTTTCTTCCTGTTCTCGCCTGCTGTCAAGATGTGCAGCGGGCTCTCGGTCGGAGTGGGTGGGATGAGGTCACGTCCTCTGCACCGTGTCAGAATGGGAGTGATGAGCATCTCCCACCTCAGCACATGAGGAGTCAGCTTCCAGAGAGGTTGGTGGCACTGGCAGTTCCTGGTGTGCTGTCACCCTCTGAGGAGGAACTTCCCTTTGTTCAGACTTATTTCTAACACCAAATACTGATCGAAGTTATATGTTGGTCTACACCAGCAGCAGATTTGTCCCTGGGGCTTTTATCCTTCAGTTGTTTCAGCCATACTCTTGTGAATGATCAGTGTGAAGTAGGCTATGAAGAAGAAAACTAATTTGATCTCAGTTCAATATTCAGTATTCTGTGTACTTTAAATCAGCTATAAATCAAATGGTCAACCTCTTTCCCATCCCATGGCAGGACTTCAGTTTCTTCCTGAGTAGATGTGGTGCCTGGCTTAATGTGGGCTGAGGCTGGGTGAGTAGACCTGGTTATTGTATCTCCTTGTGTGGTAATTGAGATTGATATACACTGAAATTTCAGCAAGAGCCAAATTAAATTTAATTCTATTGCAGTCCAAGGTGCTTCTTTGTATGCTGCTCAGAACAGTGGTTCATCACTGGGACTCCTCAGATTACTGGTAATAAAAGTAATAAAGCTACAGTTGATAATTAGTGAGGGTATGTTGTTTGAATTGGGGTTTACAAGAAAAGGTCCTTGCTGCAACACCACGTCTTGCCTACCCTTTCAAGGAAATCTTAAGCACATTTTCTTTTTACTTTTTTCCTTTTTTTTTTTTTTCTCTTAAGTCTCTGTTCTTTTTATACCTGTATCATTGTGTATGATGAGCATAAAGTATGCAACTCTTTCCAAGCTGCAAACTTCTACTATGGATAGAGTACCAGAAGGGATAATAAATAGAAACTGATTTTTTTTTTTGGGAAGCAATTTGCATGTTATGCTTCTGGATCCTAAAGAAAAGGAAGCATACTTGATGTTAAAATTGGCTTCATGACTCCAGTTTTCTCAGCTCTGCACCACCTGCCTCTAATCAAACTGTCCAATTACAGGAAACAATTGTTTTCTTGCTTTCTGTTAAGTGCAGGAATTCATTCACTAAAGGACTTTTTACCAAATGTTGCTTTTAACAAAACCAATTTCATAATTTGTTTGACAATAATGTGCTGTTTATGTCCAGTATGCATGTTAGGATTCAAACATATGGTCACCAGGATCCTCAGAAGGTCATTTACAAAATTGTAATATTTATCTTAACTGATTGCAGGGTTTGGAAATCTCTATTGTATTGGGAGAAACTCAGTGGACATTAATAGTTTCGCAATTGTTGTGGTAAGCTGAGAATCAGGCCCTGACCTATAATTATCACTTACATGAAGAGCACTGATAATACAGAAGGGAAGTTGGTCTCCCTAGATATGCTTCCTTAATGTGAGACAATGACTTCAGGCTGTTTCTGAGCTGCAAATCTCCCAGGTGAAATCTTGCTAAAGTAGAATAAAGTAGAATAAAAACCAGAGTAAGAAGATGCAGCTTTGGTTAACAATGCTTTCCTTGCAAAACTCCATCTCAAACTGAACTATAACCTTAACACGCTCAGTCAGCTCTACATCCCTACATGAGTTCACATGGAGAAAGCAAATACACAACATCCACTCTCATTTTAGCAATGATGTTTACATATCTTCACCTAACAACTGCTTTTTATCTGCAAAGAAATAGACTGATAAGGAAAATATTAACAATATACTCTACAGTTTTGGAGCTTACTAATTATACTATAAATATTTAATTGCCTCACAAACTTTGTATGAAACAAAATAGACTAAGCGAGAGTGTAATGATCCTAGTTAGGAGGCCTGTATGAAAAGACATATAGTACACTGTAAAATTTCCTTGAGAAGCATAAAGCATTTATTGGAAACTACTGAACAGAGGAAACATGAGGAGCTACTATTCACTGTCTCATAACAAGAGAAGGTGGGGGTTATTCTATGATATTGACAGTCAATAAATGCAAAACAGATAAATGAGTGACTCATCGGCATTAACCAGTAAGCCTTCAGCATGTGGAATTAATTTCCATAGGAAATCTACATTAAACTGCAGCACAATTGGCAGCATTGCTACAGCCATATTGAGTGATGGACTAAAAACTACTTTTTGTTTCCAAAATGTGTTTAATATGTGTCTGTGTACTCATATACAACTTGCAGCTATGCTGCAACTGGATCAATAGACTGCTGTATCCTCTGTTAGTTGAATCAATGAGGAGGTATTTGGTATACACCAGAAAAAGCTTCAGAAATTTGATACAATGCCCTACATGAGATCCTTATAACTGTACTTGTCTATGCCTTTTTTACCTCTCCCATATTTTCCTTTTTTTTTGCCTTTTAAATCAGGATCAAGAAGAGAACAACACTGGAGATTTCCATGTTGGCTGGCTTGTACTGTTTAGCAACTTTTTGTTTGTGTACTGAAGGAAGGCTTGAGGAATATATCACTTTATGTCTGTTATTTCCAATATTGCTTTAGTTGCACTTGGCTGGTTGATCTTGCTGCATTTGTGTGGATAGTGGAGTGGTGTATACAAAACAAGAAAAAAAAATTGGTAACAGTAGAACAAATCTCCATTGATTTTAAAGGAGAATAAAAGAAAAGAGTAACCTAACACAAAGCAAATGTTGCTTGCAGTGCAGTAAAAGCCAGACAAAATCTGAAATGCTCCATAGAAAGGGAGACAGCATGTTTACCAATAGTTATTCCTATGACATGGGTCATTTTTTTGTTTTATTGTGTAACCTGTAATATATTACAGTGCCCATCGATATAGTAACATCCATTCTTCACATGATAGATGCATATATATATTATATGTTAGCCAAACAGGATGAACAAATACAACCTGACCAAGCTAGTACCCTGACTGACAAGTGCTCAGGTCTAGTGGAAAATAGGTATGGAGAGATGCAATTCCCAGCACTTCTAACATTGCAGTTTGTGCCTTTATCTGTTTTTAAAAGGAGATACCAGATTTATGTCCTAAATCTTGGACAATGCAGAGAAGAGGATTTGAAGAACACAGGAGGTTCAGAGAATTGGCTTGTTGCCTAAATATTCTTTATATGCCCAAAAATGAATATAGATATGTATGTTCTATACATTCAAGGAATGTAGGTCTGTATAGAGTTTTTATAGCCATAAGGAACTGGAGTGGTGGATATGAAGGTATTGGGAAAGAGTTAGTGGATTGCAATACAAGGATGTGGGGTATAGGTATAGAAGATATCCTCACATAGACAGTGGAAATTCTGGGAATTACCAGAAATGAAAGTATACAGTGATAGTTCCATCATTATAAAACCTTGTCCCTTGTTATGAATTGACCCTGTTTTTCCTGCTGAAACAGGGAAAATTTGTCTTCCAGTTTCCACATTTCCTTTCATATATTGCACTTCAATTGTTGTCCACTGTTGATGTCTTGCTTGAAACACAATCATCCTGCCAGGTGTGTGCATGCACAAGTCTGCATGCAGAGAGGGACTGTGCCAGCCCAGCCCTGGTGACCTGATGATCTCTGTGTGTTTGAGTGCACAGTCAAGATCAGGAAACAAAAAAGAAATAGGGCACTTAAAGAAAGAAGGAAGGATAAAAGCAGAATTTCTAAGCACTGGAGATTCTGCAGGTCCCATGGTGATACTGCCCCCCTGGAAACCTGTGCTGCAAATCCTGTGCGTCTGCTGACCATTCAGCCCTTCCCTGTGTCGTGGTGGGCAGTGGGCAATGTGCAAGCTGGGACAGAGAACAGTGAAAGCCTCAGACTGCTGACAGGACTCTCTGAAGAGGAAGGAAAACTCTTCACATCAGAAAAAGCTTTTCTCTAGGATTTCTGCTATTTCCAGTTGTTTCAGGTCCTGGTGCATAAACCTTCCAGTGTGCTGCACTGGAAGGATCTAAAGTACACAAGTCTACCTAAGCAGAAGGAATACAAATATTATGATGGTTTCACACCAGCCCACTCTGGGATTGTCCCTGGGCAATAAAGTTTTTATTTGGAAGACAGAGGCACACATGAATCACCCAGATACCATCTTTGCTTCCTGCCCTTCACACCCTATCTTACTGTGTATTTCCCATATTTGTCACTAACCATAATCATATTTTGGTGTGGGTCTTGCAGCTCATTTAGCCCTATGCGTGTTTAAATATGCTTGTCTAACTCTCCATATAGGAAGAAAATGGTTAAAAAGAAAAGACTTTTAATATATATGTCACATTATTTAGTTATATAAGAATGTCCATCATCCTGCAAAAGTGGCCCAGAGTCCAGCAAGTCCAACAGACAACAGGTGCCCCCAGATGGCTTCAGAAAAAGGTGCAAGAAGCATGACCTTTCAGGCAGTGCAGAGCATGGGCTGAGTAACCACTGTGTTACCAAAGTTTGTCTGGGTGATTTTAATGGGGTAATGGCCATGCTACCACTGCCAATTACACCACCTTGGAAGGGGCTGTTAAAGAAACCAGAGAGTCTCCTTTGGAACTAAAAGCAAGAATGATTGGCCAGCTACCCCTGTAGCAATTCCTTTGTGGGTCAGGATGGTATTTGGGTTTGTATTTAACTGTGTTGGTTAAAAATGCAATGAACAAATTTAGCTTTTTTATTCTGGACACTGTGCAAGCAGTTTCTAGAAAGAGACAGAGCCTGCAAGATTACGATAGTGCTCACGTGGCTTTTTGAGTGGGCAGCTGAAATGTTTTAAGTAACCAAAAATAATAGTCGGGGACATATGATAGCTTTTTGTTATGTTTTCTATTCCATAGGACAGTCTTTAGATAGTTATTCATGCTGAAATTCATTACTTTCACGACTCACAAATACATTTTATGACTATCTAACAGCTTGTCTGCATATTGGAACACAACCTTACAAATCGCAGCGCACAAGCATTTGCAAAATTAATTTAATTAGTATTCTATCAGCTCTGGAGCTTAACTACTGTGAATAGGTGTTGCATAGGCAGTATAATTTAATGGTTCCTAGAGTATTTTAACTCAGGACTCCATAACATACTTCTTCAGCCTCTATGCTTGTGGAAAGAGGGTCACAAAATCTTTCAAGCTGCCCAGCTGTTAAATGGTATGCTTATATTTAGGTAGCTTAGTTAAAATTAGTAGGATGCATTGAAGTATTTGGATGAAAGCTGCTCTACAGTGTAAGTATAAAGTATTATTATTAGAAACATTATTACATTATCAGCAGTGTGACTTACAATGAAAACTCAGGAACTTCTGGCTCTAGGAGATGTGTTTTATTTTTTTTTCTTTAACATAAATATTCAAGAAATATAAAACAGACAAAATAAGGACATAGGTGTAAAACAAATAACAGCGATGTTAACTTTATTAAAAAGCTTCATTGTGGTATCAGGCAGGAAGTGAAACTGCTTTCAAACTGCAAATATTTCTCAATCATTTCATGCACCAGCAATCTTTGTAATAGGTTTTCTGTTGTTTTTTGCAAAATGTTCAGATGGGCAGATAAAAGTTCAGACTCAAGGGGAAAAGCAGTCATTTTTCTTGGATTTCACTAGCCATGTATTTCATTTTGTGATTCAAAGTGACCTTAGACTCTGTCTCAAAGAGCAGATGTGCATGCTGAAGGTTTGAGCCCGAACTATTTTTATAGGATCATTCTTTTTTATAAACCAGCAGGGCTGTATGCTGGCAGCCTTCTAACCGGCTTTGGGTGTTGACTCATGTTTGGTGAGAGTTCAGTCAGAGGCAGCTGAAGCAGAAACGGCCCCAGCTCCCCTCCCTCCCCACCCTGTGCCTTGCCATGGACTGGTGGGATGTGATGTGTGCCTGCACCCTGGCCAGGGAGCTGAGAGCCTGCTGTCCTCCTGTGGGCTCCTGCTGACTTCAGGCTTCCTTGTGACTTCAAACCCTGCTGACTCAAGAGGGGATACTTGCTCTGCTAAAGCCTCCCTGGGATGGTGGCTTCCAAAAGAGGGACAGAGGTGCCAGGTGGCAATGGTGAATGCTTCATCCATCCCAGTTAAATCTGCCAGTGAATGTGCACCAACACTTTTAGGTTTTGTGCTACTTGGAACTTCTTTTCTGCCTCTGAGTATCATGTTATGGTGATCCCAGAGGGTCAAGTACAAAAGTATTGAGCACTTAGAGACACTAAATGCCCTTACTGGGTGAATTAATGGGCCTTGAGAGTACTTGGCAATGGGACTGCTCAAAAAAACCCTTCCATTAAACTCTTGCTTGACAGAAGAACAGTTTTTTCATTAAAAACAGAAAGCTAGAAAACTGAAACTTCAGCTCTCATATTCATTTCTGCACCTGGGTCAGATGCAGACTAAGTGCTAATTAGGTATCTCTTGACTCAGTAATTCTTGCTAAAAGTGCTGTGTGTGGGGCATCTAGAAGAGCAGCAGGTGTTGTGGTAGATTTTACTTGTCTAATCTTGTAGTTTCTAGACACCATGACCCCAGTCTTTGCTTCTTTTCAACCAGCAATGGTTTATTCTTGTACAAAAATAGAAATAAAGAGATAGGGAAAGCACATGCAATTAAAAATTTCCAAGGTAATCCCATTTCACAGTGTTCAAAAATTATCTAGTTTGAACACTTATTGTGTTACATTTCAGTCAAATATTTGTCTAAACTTTGAAAAATTGAAATCCTGGTAAACTGAGAGAAGATAAAGTGTTTTAGAAAATCTTTGTAGACCTGTTCTGAGGATGAAAACACCTTAATTTTTGTAAGAAAATATATGTTAACCATGTCTACCAGGTCTAGATAATGGCCTGGAATTTGGGAGACCTGGATTCAATTCTCTGTTCATTGTATGATTTCCAACACACCACTTAGTTTTCCAGTGCCTCACTTCTGAATCTGTAAAACAGGGCTGCTGTATTTACCTTGCAGAGGTGTTGCAGAGATGAGTACTTTGAAGAGTGTGATGTTATTGTGTTATAGGACAGTGAAAAGTTTGAAGCCTATACTTTTGTTGTTCCCTGGATTCCTATTCTTAACATTTTGCTTTGCCAAACAGGGGAAAATCACAAAGCTCTCCAAAATCATACAAATCTGCTGTTCCTGCTCTGTTTGCTTGTTCCAAAGCCTGTAAAGTTTTATTAGAATCTTTTCAGTGACTTCATATACTTTGTGTTGGACTTTAATGACCTCAGGACCCATATGGACCAGTGCATTTATTATTGTGTGCTGAACGTCCTCACATTTCAGAGGCTGATCTCAAGACTGCTGAGAGCTTGCCAAAGTCTTTCATTAGATACTATATGCTTGTTTGATATTGACAGATTTCACAAGTGTGGCATTAACAGGAATAAAAGCATTAGTACCTAGTAGAGGTTCCTGCATTTGCTCTGCTCGCTCCTCAAAACTTTTAGATGGGTAATGACAGTAAAGCCTAAGGATACCAAGCTGGAGGGAAACAGGCCCTTCAGTTTCACAAGCAATTCTTAAAGACACAGAGCTAAAACAGCTAAAGGGGTGGGATACAGCCTCTCCAAACCTTGCAGGGAATGGGTGGCTCCAGGATGTGGATGTTCCAGGAGCCTTGATTCATTATCGTTAGTGCACTGTTTGCACAGCATTTGTAAATGCTGTAGAAAGGTTTATAAACAAGTGTCAGATAACAGAATTACTTGATGAGCTCTCTAGTCACACAAACTGCAAATAGATGGGCACTGATGATGATGATAAGCTGAATGATTTCTAACACAATTTAAAGGAGATGCAAGGGGATGGTGTGGTTTGCATCTGAATGAGTTCATCTGCTCCAAATGGTTCTGTTCTTAAATCTGTGTATGGTGGAGCAGAAAGAGAGTTTTAAGATCATAAGATCATTCAGGTTAGAAAGGACCTTAGAAAGCCTGATGTGAAGCCTTTCACTCAAAATGGGGTCAGCTAAAAGATCAGACCAGGTTGCTCTGGGCTTTGACCAGTCAGATATTGACAGCCCCCAGGAATGAAGATTGCAAAACCTCTTTGGACATCCTACTCCCCTGCTTGATTTCAAAGACTTTTATTGGGAAAAAAATATTTTCCTCAAGTCCAGTCTGAACCCTGCTTGCAACTTACGCTCGCTGACGTCCCAGTATGTACCACTGTGAAGAACATGCCTCCATCTCCTTGCTGGTTATCCTCATAAGCTCTGGGGGGCTGCTGTTTTTCTGTAGCCATCTCTTCAAGCTGGACAAGCCCCCTCCCTCAGCCCCTGCACACTGGGCAAGTGCTCCAGTGCTGGCGGACTTCTGCTGAGCTCACTCTGTTTATTGATAAGCTGCTTTGCAGTCATACAGATTTACAGGAAGACACCTAATTCCTTCAAAAGCAAAAACTTCAATTGGAAATGTCTGTTTCCCCTGTAGAAAGCTGTTTCCAGTTCAGATGTAGCCCCAGCAGTCAGCCGATGGGCTGCGGGGCTCCCGGCCTCGCTGCAGCCACACTGGGGCAGATTGTCAGCTGGCATTGCCAAGGGTCTCACTCTGTTCCAGCACTGCTGAAGTATTACTCTGGAGTTTCCAAAATGAGGTACAGTGTAATTTTTGGGAGGAGAATTTCCAAAAACACAACATTTTCTTCTCTGAATTGACTTCCCTGTTAGTTCCCCTTTTTCCTTCCTCCTCCAAGTAATTTTCTTCAGAATCAACTTTATGTAAGGCACAGGCTGAACCTGCAGATCCTTTTTTTTTTTAATTATCCAGAGGATTGTGGGAAATGAGCAGGAGACCCTGTCATTAGTAAGGTGTTTGTTTAACAGAACAAAACTATTTCCCTCTTTACTGTAGACTTCAGACTCTGAACAATTATTAACTTGTTGCCTTCCCTCTTCCTTCCTTCCTTTTCTCTTTATAGTTGGACCTGAGGTTTTGTTTCTCTCTTATCTGGTGCTTTCAACATGTTAAAAGTAAATTTTTGTGGGATTGCAGAGGCAGAAAGCAGAGGATGTTCTAGAAGGGAGGCTGAAGAAATAATAATATAAGTAATTATTGTTTTTTATTAATAATTTTACCATTATAGATATAATCCTTAATTTGCACATTCAGGCAAACTCAGGGTGTCTAGGCAAGCTTGAGAAGGCATTGTGCTGCTAGTCCTGATGCACCTTTTCAATGATTCCCTTTCCTCCTCTCAACCTCCCTACTCTATCACCCAGCCAACATCTGTGTGAACTTGGAGATGACTGCCTGAGGTGGGCGACATCATCAAAAAAGCTATAGATTTCTGCCTGGCTTGGTGTTGTATTAAGAAAATGAGGTAAAAGGGCCAGTCAATTTTATTCATCCACATAAGGTGCCTCACAGTGTGAGGTTGAGCTGGTGGACTTCTGAGCCACAGGAGGCTGTAAATGTGAATGCCATGCTGGATTGAAAAGGGCCGAGAAAACGTTATGAACAGTTGTAACATTTGAAGTAATAATACAGGCTTAATTAAATCTCATATTTGAGTACATTGGCTAGTCTCTGTAGGGATCAGGAAGGATTTTCCCTTATCCATATACAGCGTTTTTTAATTGGTAAGGTGCATTACGGGGTCATTGTCTTTCTCAAAATCTAAGCCAGTGATTAATGCTTCTGCTAGGAGTGGGATGCTGGACATGAATGGTTGGCCTGGTGTGGCATGGCAGGTTTGGTCTTTGGATTGTTGGTTGTTTTCCCTTGTGATTTGCATTTTGATTCTTGTAATATTTGACATTTTTCTAGCTCCTGAGATGAAGGTAATGGCAATGAGGATCTTGGCTTCCACTAGGATACTAATTTTTTAACCTTTCTATCAGTACAATAAAGGTTGGAAGCATGACTCAAATCTCTGAAATAGAAGAAACCCCTGGCCATCTTTTACTGCACTGTATAATATATTGGTTGCTAGTACTGTCTTTACATATTCCAACTCAGAGCAACTACGTAATCCATAAATTTGTCCTATAGAAAAAACAAATTAATCAGGTGGAAAAACACTTCTGACCTTTGAAGTGCTCTGGGAGATGGATAAGAATGTGTTTTTTATGGTTGTGTGTTTGTCATCACTGCAATAGTTGTGACTACAAAACTATTTTGACACAGACATTCAGTGTTCCTGTAGCTGGGAGCCTGGAAAGCTTTAGTCTTTTGAGAGGGTTGAGAGGCCAAAGCTAGAGGTTCATGTGTGCCTGCTTAGCTCCTGCCTGATGTGTGACCCAGCTTCCTGGAGACTGATGTAGCTGCATGGGTCGCCCACATTCTTGGAGTCCTAATGTGATCATACAAAGGGCAGAGGCACCCGAAAGGGCGATGCAGGGCAGATGTGAGATGTCAGATATTGGCCAGGATGTGCCTGCAGATGTATTCTGTTATCCTGGTGGGAAATGCCAGGGGTAGCAGCTGAGAGCTTATCTACCACTGAGTACAAAATGCTTAACGCAGGCACATCGCGTGCTCCTGACTGCTGTGTGCAGGTGAGCAACCTTGTAGAGTTTGGTAATGGAAGAGTATCCACCAGTTGTATCCATCTGCTGGCTGCTCATGGTACCATGGAGTGGGAAAAGTCGTTTTACTGGGGCTGGAGAGTGTGGAAGAGGGTCAGAGAAAACTTGACCAGCCTGTTCTATCTTGCCTGATTGAAGGAGGCACATTAAAAACAATCCAATTCCTATGCTATATTTCTACAGAGAGGCCAAGATTACTTTAATTAAAAGACCTCTCTCTAAAATCTTTTACAAATTATTTATAAATCATTAAGATTGCTATTAATTGTCACTGATCATTGTTTACAGTGAAGTAGGAGTGAAATTATATAGGGTACTGACCAGTTCTTAAACAAGGAAGGGTCATCCCTACCCTAAACTGCTTACAGTTATTGCCCAGAATATGTATTGAGGGATGCAAGGGCTATGAAACTGATCCCCAGTGGGTTTAGTGTGGAAGTTTCTGATAAAGTTTTAATAATAATCATGCAAGAATTTAGCTTTCTTCTCAATAATTAATGCTTGTGAAAAGTTTAATATGTATTTATTTGGTGTGTTGTGATACTGGCACATGAGCAGAATAATGAGTTATATATGCATGAAAGGGTTTTCACCTGCGTGTTGACTTTTAATTCTTTTTATAAATGCTGAACAATAAGGTTTTTTTAATTAGAAGAAGAAGATGGGTTATTCCTCCAGAGTGATTTTGGTTAAAAATTTAATTTGTGTTGTGTTAATTTCCTCATAACTGTTTGCAAGAAAATGACATGGTGAAACATGGCCCTGTGCAGAAATGAAAAGTAAATTACATCTGCAGTATATGAAAAAATTCTTTGCAAAATTTCAGAAGCCTGTCTGGTGAGCATATACATCTGTGTGTTGGTCAAATTATATGCTTTTGAGTGAAAGTAAGTGAACAAAAATTACTAATGACACCCAGAGTAAATGCAAAATGGTTTCAGTTTCTTGAGCAGGGCACTAAGATGTGAATCATCATATTTTCACTGTCAGAAAAACCTGAGTGTTTTTTCCTCAGGGTAACAGAGGTACATGTCAACTGTCTGAATGAGAAATCTCAGTGAAGGCAACACACATTAGTTTTACCATGAGGTAAACTCCCTCAGGTCAACCCCAGGCAGGGTACAATACTCATCTTGGCAAGTCACCTCATGGTAAAACTTGTAGTGCCTCTGTGTCATTGTTATTGTATCTTGACACTCATGTTGGCTACCCTGGGATGAAAATGCTGCCTCTTTATCAGTAGGCACCAGCCCTCGGTGTACGTGCAGGCCAACACCGTGCTCCTTGGCTGTCCCCAGGTGTGACAGTCGGCTTGTACCTTTGCCTACCCCATCTCTTTCTGCCTCTCCAGCACTCTTCATGACTCAGGAAGTCCAGCACCTCTCGTGAATTTATTTCAACTCACTTCACCAAATCTGTCTCATAAAAACTTCTCAGGCTGTCAGGCGGACCCTGTTAACTAGTTTCAGAAAATTGTGATAAACCGGGAAATCACCATGTGGTGTGTATTCTGCAGCCCTGAATATGGCACTGAGACCTCACTGCTCCATGTTTTTCCCCTGGGGGGGGTCTCTCCAGGCTCCTCTCCCACCTACTACTTCTTCAAACATTCCTGCTGGTTGCAGGTTTGCCTTGTGCTCAACATATCCCCATTTCCATCTCTACCAGAAAATAGGGGCCTCCTTATCTCTCTCTCTCATCTCTCTCTCATTTGCTGAAGGTCCCTTATTTGTTCCTGTGCTAGGAGCTGGGAATATAATTTTCCTTCCCACCAGTCTTATCTCCCAGGCAGAGCAAAAAGGAGTAAATTATTCAGTTGACCACATTTTAGCTGTAATGGGGTGAGAAGCAGATGGTTAATAGCCATTGTTATTTTTCTTTTCAGTATTTAAACCATTGCAGGGGGAAATAAAGGTATTGGTTTGACTGGGGAGAGGCAAGGGATTGCATGCATCCTGCACTTTTCTCTTTGGGTGAGCGGGTTGTCATCAAAATCATATGGTCTGTGCTTTGATTTGTAGAACTTTTCCTGAACATTGGGCTTGCCTGGAGATGACATTGAAAAGTTCCTTTATTACAGGCAGACAGCTGAATGCCCTCAAGCTGAAAGTAAGACCTTGCTTGACTTAGAAAATGAATGTCATTTTTCTGGTATTGTTATTGAAGGTAGTGTTATACTCCTGTGTATCTGAACATGACAGCAGTTACAGCACGGGTAAGTGCTTATAATCAGCTGTGATAATGTTTGTTTTAGAAGTTGAGTGAATCACTAGAAACCTGCTTGCTGAATGATTTTTATTGGGGAAAAGGATTGTCTTGCAGCTATGTAAACTCATAAACAACCAGAAAATTATGTATCACAAGACCTTAAATACATTCTATGTTGTAGGTATGGAGGTCCTCTCAGCTTAGCAGGTTGTATTTGAGAGTGCTATTTGTCAATTACTCCTTTTAATTTCTGTCCTAATTTTCCTTCCTCTAGTGAGAAATTGTGTTTTCCCATCTCTTCTTCCCAGCAGCTTAAAATGTCTAGTATTCCAATATACCTTTGTCAACATTCCTGTTAAGTGAGTTATTCTTCAACATTGATCATTGTCTTCTCCTATCAGGAAGCTGTAGCAGCAAAGGGCCACAGTATTCATGTGTGTTTGACTCCTTGACTCCCTAGATTTGATTCTAAGCTCTGCTAAACCCACCCAAGGTCAAACTCTTGATTTATTTGAGAGTTCAGACTTCTTATCCCAGGTCCTGTGAATGATCTGTTCATGTGGGTGGCCTGTGTGCTAAAAGGTTGGGCCTTGCATTTTTCTAGCCAAGTCACATGTGGGCCTCTGGAATCTCAGAAATTTTCCACTTGACAGAAGAAGGGGACTTCAGAAGCACTGCTGTAAGTACTTAGAAAGATAGGCTAAGAAAATATTTCAGTGTGCTGATACCCTACTCTCCTTCTCACTTTTGCAAAATGGTGGCATATTTCTTTGAAACTGCAGTCTGGCATAGCTGGGAGTATAGGCTGGTTTTGACCAGCTTTGCTTGTCTGCCTGCAGAAGTGGCACAAGGGCTTAGAAAGCTGCAAGATCCAATTTTACTTTGCATCAGTTACATCGGTATGTTTTATCTTCATTGAGTTTTAAATTGGCCCTGATGTCATGATGAGAACTTCCTGAGCTTCAGGATGCTGTGAAAAAATGCAGTTCCTAAAAAAACTATATGTTAAAGGTTCAGCAGGTGTGTCAAAGAAGTATCTTTGGAGTTCCTGCGTTTAAGATCCAAGTCACTGGTTTTGACTAAGTACAGGCTTATGTTATTAGAGAATGGTCTCAGCAGAGGCAAATTACCATTTACAAGTGAGAGAAGTAACCCGTTTCCTTTGCCTTTAAGGAGAATATTTTCAATTTTCCCCAAGTATATAGGAGTTACAGTTCTTTCACAGAAATGACTTAGTGTGAAGTCTTCCGTAAGCACTATGGTGGGTCACTAATGGCCTGCAGAGGAGGCAGTAAGTGGCGACAAGTATCTGCAGGTGAAAGCCAAGTAGATAAATATAAGGTACTTTGGAACCTGTTTCCTTATCTAACCTTTTAAGGTTGTCATTAACAGTTTCCTGTTTATCCTTCAGTTGAAATCTCTGCTCACCTTGAAGAAGCCGATTGTTCTGATTGTTCAGTGGGAAGACTCATTAGGAGCTGTATCTCATTCCATCTCAGCAACTGGGCATACAGCTCTGAGATTTTATTCCCAGTTCAGGATTAGAAGGCTGCTTTAAGTAACAAAGTGTTGCTGAAGTCTTTTGTCTTTGGATATCAGAATTTACTTGCTTTAAAGATAAATGTTGTGTAGTTCTAATTTTTTTTGTGTATATATATATATATATATATATTTGGGCCATTTTGAGACTAAAACCAAGAGGTATCTCAGGGGGGTTATGGTTTGCTCATGCTATGCAGAATTACACACAGTAGGAAATCTGGGGATTTCTCTCTCTTGCTTCAGTGACTCTAGCAGCTTGCCCAGCAATCCTATAGTGACACGTTGTAAGGGTCATGGTTTTGGAGCAAAGCCAACACTAGTGTTAGCAAGCAGAATTCCTTGTTACTCCACTTTTTTTTTTCCTGTTGGCCCAACACAAGCAGCAAAAGTAACATGTCTGGACCTGTTTCCTTGTCTGTTCTGGTGGTTACCCACTTTCTTCTCCCCCAGTTCAGGGAAAGTGGAGGAAAAAGGTTTGCCTTTGCCCAGCAGCACTGCAGGTGTCTGTCCCTCTGAAAGAGTCACAGTGGTGTGGGCGTGCTGGAAAGAAAAATCCCCAGTGACTTCACCCAGCTTGGCTTGTGGTGGTTACTCACAATGAAGCAACTTTTTTTTCTAATTTTTTTTTTTCTTTTTTTTTTAAAGCTCTGCATGTTTAATGCCACATCTGAGTTTTTGCATATGAGTGAAACTGCAGCTCTGGGACGATTCAGGGAGTTTTCTCTGCAGAGTAATTTTGGTGAGTAAACACAGATAAGAGGAAGCTGGGTTAATCCAATAACTCCTCCCTCAAGGGCAGGTGCAGCAATGTGGCTCAAGGTACAGAACAGAGGAAATGCCTTGTTGACACAGGTGATCAGAGCAAAGTGGCCAAAATTGATATAATGATATGAGTTTGCAATGCAAAGCCCTGCTTTCTCAAGGCTGCTATTTGCAGCCCTACATATCACATCTCTGGTCTTTCACCTCTGTTTGGTCAGGCATCCTGTTCTGGGTGATTTCCTAGCTCCTCTTCATGATCTCTCAGTAGCTGCATTGCTACAGTGTAGCTTGGACTGTGTTGTGTTAACCTGAGAGGATTATTAAAATAAACTTTGAGTCATATTTGAGCTGTATGTGGGATAAGATGGTTATCAAGGTTTATTTTTTCTTATAATTAGGTCTCTTAAATATTGCCTCATTAGATATCTTCAGTGACTGCTGGAAAAGTCCTCAGGGGACTAGGGGTTGTTTGTTTTCAAGGGAAATTCACATGATAAATACAGAAACTTGCAACTTTGTTTAGGTTTTTTTAATTAATGACAACTAATAAATTTTTCTTTAATCCTAGGTTCTTGTCCTGATTTCTCTCCAGCCTTTCCACTGCTATTACAGCTCTGGTATCCTATAGCAAGTAAGAACATAACATTACAACTGTTCACACGTGGGAGATGGAGGAACTGCATTGAGAGCCCATCAGATAGGAAAGTAAGAGGCTGCTTAGGTTTGTATGGAGCCACTTCCAAGTTTGGCAAACTGAGCTGGTGTGCCTTGGCCCAGGCTGAACTCAGCACTGCTGGGTTTGTAATGGCTCTAAGCAATTCTTTTCTACCCTGTCTTTAAATGTTTATCACCCAGAGGTTCAGGCATGGCCTGCCTTGTTTCTGTGGTATTCCACTCCTTTCTCCATGCTTAAGGGGCAGCCTGTGAAATAGCAGCATATGCTTTTCTCTGCTCTGCAGTAGCCTGAGCTTTCTTGTTGCCAGTCCCTTGCCCTCCTTTGCTCACATGGCTGTCAGCTGGCTCACATCCATCTCTCAGTGCCTCTATCTGATAAGACTGGTGCTGTTTAGATACATTTTGGGAAGTGTCGGAAAATATCCAAGGAGACATAGTTCTTTTTTCAGTCATCTTTTTTTCTAATCTCAGTCGGGAAATCTTGATCTTCAAATTCTGCTTCTCCAGCAGTCACCACCATTTTTGCCTCCTCCTATCTCTCCCTTCACTTCCCCTTCAAAAACAGGAATAACTGGCTTAGTGCTCCTACTTTGAGCTCGTGGTCCAATGGGCATGTGGAACACCGCACATGAAGTAGGAACTGCTCTGAGAGAAAAATAGGATGTTGCTGGCCCTTTGAGGCAGACCTCTGCCTTTCTGCTTTCCTCTGTTGAACTATCTCTAACTGCCACAAGTTTTAGGTGAGGTGAGTATGTAGAACTAACTGCATAATATGATCTCTCCAATGATAGCTTTTACAGTCAAAGGCTGCAAGGTTTTTTTCTGGTTTTCTTCATTTTTTTTTCTTTATATTCTCCAGTTCTTTTTCATTGGCTAATACTGGGATATCTAAGAGGTATTTTTAGAAAAACTGGTGAATCTGGAGTGCTCACAAATTTTAGTAGAAATGCCTTTTTATTTTTCTGCAATGCTGTGTCAAAAGTGCATGCATTATTTGATACTTGTCAGTATTCTCCTCAATTCAAGAATTTCAACTAGGTAGTCAGGGACGAGCAGGAAATAACGTGGTAGAAATGATCACTCTTGTATCGGGAGCAATGAGTTGTGAGCAGAGACCATGAGGCTGTGACTTGTTTCTCTGCATGTTTTGGATGGATTGATTTGTGATTAATCTGCAAACAGGAAGAAAAAGGGGATAATTAACAACAAACATAAAATTTGGAATGAATAATCTGATGAGTCAGAGGCATAGATTAACTGTATTTTACATTTAGGGACAATTTGGAAAGGTTAAAGCTAGGAGGAGTTCTGGAATAGGCTGCATCAGCAAACTGGTACATTATTTACTCTGGCAAGGTTTTCAGCAGTAGGGAAGGCTATTCCAGGAGGTGTTAGTCTGGGCATGGTCAGCACTGGCTCAGAGTTTGTGTAAAATGCAGATTCAGGAGATTACTAGGCACAGAAGCAGACTTTAGGAGTTTAAGACGCCTCGGAACATCAGCCCAGTAGACTACTGGATCTGCTGAGACATTCTGTTCTCCTCTCTGGAAAAGAGGAATTGGCTCATGCTGTGGAATGACTAACAAATTGTCCCTGAGGACTGGCCAGTTAGGTAGGAAAATGTTATTTACCTTGAAAAAAACACAGCGTTTTTACGCATATTCAAGATGCTAATAATAAACTGCCAGTGGAGCTCTGCCCTTTGCTCATAACTGTGGTCATTGCTTCTCCACAGTATGACTGAGTGCTAGCATTTGTCATTTCACCCAAACTACTCATACACTAAAACTAACAATCTGACCATCACATCTCTCCTGGGAGGTTTGGACGTGAATCATGGAAGAGGGTTTGGGTCTGTGCCACAAGTCATGGGAATTGTGGAAGGAAATTATTATATGCTAGATTTGTTTTATAGTAAACCACATACTGTCCTAGAATTAGACTCCTATTTTATATTTTCAAGAGCCAATTCAAAGAATCCTAAAACAGATTAAATTCCTCTTGTACTTGGAAAGTTTGTCCCAAAAATAATTTAGGTTTATATTTTGCTTCTTGTTTACAACTTTTTTCTTTTCTTATACATTTTCTCTTTTGATTCGGGTTTGTTTTTTCATATGAAAAAAACCTGCCTTGATTCCTTGAGTGGCTGGTCAGTACTTTTCTTTTTTTACTTATTTCTCTTCTCTTTTAGATAGCAAAAAATATTTGGCAGAACATCCTCACTTCAATTCTGGTCCATACTTTTTTTTTTTTCCCCTGCAGAATCTCACAGGTGAGGCAAGGGTTATGAATGTCCTTCTAGAGATGGCACATACCTGGGTTAAACCCCAGTTAAAGCTGGTTTTAGTAAATGCTGCCATAGGAGCTAGGTGCATTCAGTACAACACACACATAAGCCAGACAAAGGGCCAGTTGACTCAGCTGCAGCAGAACATCCATTTGGTTGTCCTCACTGAGTAACTCAGTGGTGTAAAAAGTAGACTGATAAACCCAGTGCATAGACTGTAGTAATTTCCCTGGCATGCCTTAGAAAACAGACACTTCTACCCCTAAAATATCTAAGCCCCCAAAAAACCCCCAAACCCCAACCATAACCCCCAAACACTGTGGAAAGGAAAGCAAAACTTCTGGAGATACTGGGTTCATTCTGCCAGGAGTGTGTTGTCTGCAACATCTCGGGTCAGGTCTTCTGCAGGAAACTAAAAGAGTTTGTGGGAAGCACTCTTAAACCAACCTTATAGAATCCACATGACATTTTATTATTTTGTAGAACTTGCTTTTATATATGAAAAATAATTAAAAGGAGATTACAATTGAATGGAAATTAGCTAAGGCTCGGTAGATTTACCATAGGCAGTGATGATATCTGGAACTTAACAAAAACCAACCTGTCATGCGCTTCCAAATGGTATTTTGAGATATGTACTGAGCTTAAAAGAACTAATATTTCAATTGAAAAGAATAAAAGATACTATTTTGGAGCTTATTCTTTTCTGAGGCACAGCTGAAGGGTGAAACCAAGCTTTTGCATACAGATGTATGAGACAGAATTCATACTCCACCAAATGAAACCTTTATGCTTCCACCTGCATATTATGGCTCTAATAAACACGTTATCAGCTCATGAAAATGATGGCAAACAGGTGACTGGAGGATTTGATAAGTCAGCAGCAAAGATTAACAGATTTTTCTCAGGGAAAAGGTACGAGAGATTCCTTTATTTAAAACAATTGCAGTATGTGAATTGACTGCACTTAAATCATTACTGGCAATTAGTATGTGTCAGAAAGGTTGCAGCTGGCTCCAATTACAGGTAGAACTTTTGGAAGCTGAACTTAATTGTATATGTGATAGTGAGTGGCTGAGCAAATGCATACCAGGGTAAATGTGCTCTCAGAAAGCAGGGCAAGTTCTTATGAACTGGGACATGATTATAGTAACTAGGCCTAGTTCCTGCCTCCTGGGAAATAGATCTTGTAGGGGGAAATTGATGGGAATACAGCAGTTCACCTTGCTCAGCTTCTTTGGGTGGTGGGGAGAGCTTAAAAACTATATATTACAGGCAGTACTTCTTTGTCCTATTGTGGTAGGTTTGCCCAGTTTAAACTCTTGCCAGTCATAGCCAACTTAGACTGTATAAATAATCAAAGCACTCAGCTCAAGGCCAGCAGCCTGCCCCTTCAAAGACACTGCAGCTGTAGGCAGAGAGTGATTTGCAGACTGCCTGGGTATTTTGATGGGACACTCCTTCTTGTATAATTGTCGTATGTGGAAAAACTCTTTCCTTCTATGATGACAGTAGGTTGGACTCCGTGGTATAAAGGGCCTTGGATTTACAGCTGTGTGCTTGGGATGTTTCTGCTGTAGTCACAATTAGCAGGATCTCTCTTAGTTGAGTTACAGGGTGTGGCCATGTGCCTTCACCCTGGTTATGGACCAAGGTGACCTTTTTGTCATTCCACTTCTCTCTCTGGTTGTGTGTGTATTTCTTGTCACATGGAAAAATAGTGATGTTTTGAATAGAAGACTAGTATGTGTGTGATCATATGTTAGGAGTTGGGATTACAGCACGCTGACTGCTTTTCATACTTCCACAGCGATGTGATCCACCTTGCCAGAGAAATTTATCTCTAGGCTCTGGAAGTTCCAGTTGTATCAATGGTTGATATCTCCTGATGAGCCATGTTGCTTTGCCCAGCTCCTGTGCCCTGTTACAAGAGCCTTAAAGAATAGAAGATAAGTATTAATGTTCTTATTTAGGAGTTGAGTGCATATGAACCTAATGTGTGTCCTTGTGTCAAGATGATGCCCTCAGGTGGAGCCCAGGCTTACTGCTGGCTTCTGGAGGAGCTTGTGTGCATTTAGTGGAAGAAGGGAGAGCATGGAAAGCATTCTTTTTGTCTCTTTCCTACTGTCTCTTGTATGTCTGCTGAAGGAGAGTGGCTTAACCTTTGTCATCTGTGTACCAGTGAGTTTTAGCTTCTGTTTTGCAATGAAAAGGTGTATCCAGACTACTACATTTTGAAAGATTTTGTTGAACAATTTCAAAAGGTTGTTACTACTTCATCTGAACTTATTAATGAACTGTGATGTGACTGTATTTGTGTCTCCCTGTCCATTAGCCAGCACACAGTGCCTGTGTGGGCAGGAGCTGTTCTGCAGTGTGCCTTGGGCCGGCACACGGGCACAGGCACCCTATCGGTTCCTTGTGCTGCTCATAAACCCATGGCTGATCAGCAGGACAGCCACCATGAAACTCATTAGAGCTGCTATTTTGGGAAAGCAGGGTGATGTTTCACATAACATGTGCTAATGTGCAAAGGCTGCCATGCTTGTAAAACTAAACTGGAACTTTGTTGGAGAAGCATTAAGCGTTCCAGCAGTGCACACAGACCAAGTCTGAAGTAATTCCTCCAAAGTCTTCCCTGTGAGTGCTTTTCTGCTTACATCTAAGTTTCACAAATGTTGCTATAATGTTGATAATATGTTTTAAATCCCCAGCTCTTTCTCTGGGATTTTGAGACAAAAATAGTAATCAAGTAGCAACTGGGAACTGGGAAAAGAGAATCTGGGATCCCCCAACTTTCCCTATGTTATTGTAGTTTTGTATCAGCATCAACAAAGGTGCTTGCTGTGTAGTCAGCCAAGGCAGTTCTGTAGAGATAATGTCATTTTGGTGTGTGAGGCCTTTGCAAGCGAATGCTGCTGTCTCCATGTGATTTGTTCAAAAGCAGAGCATCCATTTTTGATACAAGTGTATGGTGCCTCTATAAGAAATAACCTGTCATAGGTTTTGTAGTTAATGATCTGTTCTGCCACATTTATTAGAGTTCATAGGGTGCCCACAGTGCTGTGGGGCCTGTGAATGCAGCTCCTAAGCAGCACCATGATGCAAATGTGTAATTTTCTGAATGCAAGGGCCCATCCAGCATCACTTCAGTTGGGCTGTGTGTTTTTTGTTGCTGTCAGCTCCTGAGCACAGAATTGCCAACACATGAGATGACCTTCCAAAAGAAACTTTGAATATGTTAAAACAATGCATGGTACATCCTGTTCCACTTTGTCTCAGTGTCTCAAGACAAAGGCCTGTTCTGTGAGTGAGAGGGATGTCATCGTGTTCAGGGCTGTGCAGCTTGGTGGGAGATTTGGAGGTGAGCTGTTTTAGCTGTTATTGATGCTAAACCTGATATTTTGTTCTGTTTAAGTGTGCTCAGAGAGATGAACTTCAGCATTACCAGGCCCAGACAGGAGCTGAAGAATATGGGAAAAGTAAGGAATAATGCTTGTTGGCACTGCATCCCTTCTCACAGACTCTTTGGAGACCACCAGAGGCTCAGGGCAGGGCTGTCTGAGATATTGCAGGGCAGTGTGGCTGTTCTGTTGTCACCTCCCTGTGAGTGCCCTGCTGGCATTGTCTTATGTGAGCTTATGTGAGCTGCCTCGAACCTCTTTGGTAGATTGAGTGTCGCAAGTTCCCAGTAGTCCCTGCAGCTCTTGACACACACCAGAGACAGCTCCTTTTATTTTTTAAAATGAAAGCAGAGATGTTCATCTAGTGAAGTAATTGCTGGGAGGATTTTGCCTTCTAAGAAACAAAGTATTTCTGTTCTTAATGCAAATTTAAACAAATGCAATACTGCTCTTAGTGGAAACTGCCATGGGGTATGCAAGAAAGTTCATGTCATGAGAAAACCAGGCTGCTAATGGGCTGTCCTGGGTCTTGCTGACCACATATTCTCTTTGAGAACTCCAAGAACTGCACAAATGTCTTTCAGTTATGCTTCCACAGCTGAATACTCTGCTTAATTTTTGGGAACAACCTTCATGTTAGGCAATTCACAGTGAAGAATGGATGCTGCAAATAGATTCCTCTCCCTTAGTGGATTTACTTCATGTGAGAAGGTTCTTGGGGAGTAAAGTTTTGGGGAAGTAAATCCAACCTCACAGATGGAACATATTCTTTCATAATTTGTTCTCTCACTGCTCAAGTGTTACGACTTAGGAGTTGAACAAGAGATTTAGAGATACAACATTAGAGTACTTAACAAGGAAAGTTAAGTACTTACACTGTGTCTTTTAGTGTTGAATTTTTCTTCAATGATTTCTTTTGCCTTTAGTCATTATGGTCATATCACTTACCATCATTGCCTCTCTTAGGGATTTTGGTGACACCTGGGGCTTCGGAGGAGGGATTTTGTGGTCCTGTTAGCTGCTCTGACTGTGTCCTCGGGCACAGCATTTTGGCTTTCAGGACTCCTGTACAGTATGCCATGAAACAGATATAGGAGTAACTACAAAGAGATGTGTAATGACATATGAGAAAAGCAAATATGTAAAATCACCCTTAAGTTCTTTGATTAAAAGTACTCTCTAACTGTAAATTATTATTATTATTGTTTTCAATTATAATCCATTTATGGCTCTGGACAGTGTAAACTAACAAGAGAGTTTTGCTTCCCTTCAACAATCCTAGTTCAGTGAAGTTTCTCTTAGCTTCAGAGACTCAAATTTCATTACATGGCTCTTCTTCCTCTCTCTCACCTACTCCCAACTGAGACTGTCTAAAATGACTATTTCTAACAGTTTTCATTACTTTCATGGCTATAGTTTGTGGGTGGGGAAAAAAAGACTTTAGAACATGGTGTGGTTGAACTACAGTTCTCTGAGAAATGAGAACTCTGGTGACAAGGCCTGAGGACCCTGGTACTCTGGGAACAACACTGGCTATTGCAGAACTTGAGATGAAAATGGGAAGTCAGCAATACTTGAGATCATCTTATTACTTTTTTTTGTCCTCCCTGAAGACAGCAGCATTTGAATTGATTCTTACTTGAAAAGAACCCTCCTTGTGTTTCCATTTTACTTTTAATAACCTGCCCTCTTGTCTCGCCCCATGCCTCAAGCTGTGCTAGCATGGAGATCATTAATGGCCCAGGTAGCATTTTGAAAGTCATGGGATATGTCCTTCTTCCTTAAAAATCTGTCTAGTGATAAAGGACCTCCTCATTTTCACAGGTTTGTTGTTCCCCTGTGTGGGAGGCAGTCCCTATTTTGTTTCCTTCACTGCCATTCTCATCCCCCATATTTCCTTCACAATGTCTTCTCTGTGTTTGGGCATCAATAGCTGAGCTTCACCCTCCTCAGGGCTCATCTTATTACGGATTTGCCTTAACAGCCAGTCCTTTTGTAGCAGGGCTTTTTCTAAGACCTCTCACTCCCTTGTGACAACCTGTCAGCCCACACAGCTTGTCACGAACAAGGGAATATTTGAAGGTTTTAGTTAACTCACTTTCACATTTTTTCACAGATTAGTATTTTTTAGACTCTTATGTTGTTTTAATTGAGTCTTGCCACCAAAACAAATGAACATTGTGTCACCACTTCTCAGTTCTTTTATACAGCCGTGGCTAAGAGAGTTGGGAGATGGTGCTACCTGCAGAAATGTTGAAGTCAATGCTATGTATAATCATGATGAATTACACTCAAACTACTCCATACATAAATCTGGTCACACCAGGACAAGAAATGTGGAAAGTGTATAACATTAATGTATACTCATTACATTCCTCCTTTCACAGGCTCCAGGGCTGTCAGGCTGGCCACGGGCTGGGGAACTTGAAGTAATGAGGAGTTAGATTTAGACATTTTACTAGAAAGCATTGCAGTTCTTCATTGGAAGGGGGATGCCCTTTAAGAAACAGTGCTTCTGTGATAAACAATGGCTGCTAAGGAGTACTGAGTTCTGTGTTTGGTTTTTTTTTTAATTGGTGTCAAAGAAGCTTGTCCCATTTTGCAAGTTTATTGAAAAAGGCATGAGTTAAAAAACCCTAACACCATGAAAACTAAATTTTAAATTTATAGTGTAGCTTTCTACTCTCTTTGAAACCAAAGACAAATTTCCTACTGATTTTATCAGGAGCAATATAAAGGCCTGAAAAGATAAGTAATGGTCTTTCTCCCTCATGTGAAAACATGTCATTGGGCTCCTCCCTGCATATTTTTGGCTATATCATTACAAACATACACCAAGGACTGAATGTGGCCTCACAATGAAAAACATTTTGTTTATTCAATTTGTAAACCTCAGAATGAAGGCCCTACTGGCCCTGAAAAGGGAAGGGGGAATACAGAGCAGGCAGCCATGCAAGGTAGGGTGACTTCTTCTGTGAATAGAGGGTGTCCAGAGCAGGAAGTCAGTACCCAGAGAGATAATTTTGAGCTGCAGTGCCTCATGTTTGCCCTTATGTCTGTCATATGGCTTGTCCTCAGAGTTGTTGAGTGATAAGTGCCCCTAAAAATCCTTTTCTCTATTGCAGGGGAGCTAGTGTGGATTCAGTCATCTACCTTAACTCCCAGATCTGAAACTTCTTCTGAGGAGCTTTGTTGGTTTGAGTGAAAGATGCCATGTTACATCAGGTGTTTTCCAGAGAAGAGTGGTACTCTAAAGAATGAAGAGTGGCCAGCTCAAAAGGAGGGAATTTCCTTTCCAGGCAGAATAAGCAGGCAGGTCTTTTGTTGATCACCAAGTCTGTGGTTTATTTAAGTGGTTTTTTTTGTGTGCTGAATGCCCTAGCTGGTGATAGGGCTACCAGGCTCCACTGCCAGCAGCATACTGTGGCACTAGGGCTTATATCTGACTTCCTACAGCTGCAAATGCTGGCAGCACTAATATTTCACAATGCCTGGGACACAACCACTGGGATGAAGGAGAGAGTCTTCTAACTGAATTCATGTAGTGAGAGAGGCTAAGGAAGAGTGGCTTTCTGCAGAAGGGAAGGCTGCTCCTAGGAGAGCCACCCCCCCGCTTTTAAGTCACAAAGCCCACTCCCATTGCTGAGTCCATTCTTGGCTTCTTATGCCCCAATGTGTTTCTTTCCTGATTGATTTTTTTTACTTTGTATCTTCCACTTGCATGTGATTTGGCAGAGCAATTCATGTCTCTGTTACCTTCAGACTAAATTCCTGCAGAGGAGTATGAGGATGGAGGCGAGTTTGAGACTTAGCTTGTCCAAAGAGCCGTGTATTAGCTAACACCATTCTTGATTTGGTACAGCTGAACCTTCAAGGACAGATCCTGTTCATGAGAGCTCCTGTTGAATCCCTTTTGTCCTGTGGTCCATACAGCTGTATTGGCATGCAGTTACCTTCCTGCTCTGACTTCAGTCATGTATTGCTGGTCAGCCTGCTCTCGTTATGTAATTGTAGATTCTGGGCCCTGTTGTGTTGGAGATTGTTCTACTGAGGTTTGGTTTTGAGAAATGCTGTCCACCCAGAACTGGAGCTAAAGCAAAGAACATTGTTGTACACAAAGAAAAAGGATTTTTAATTCTGTATACATATAAATAATACTTTCATTTATAAATAAACATGGAAAATTCTTGTATATTGATAAGCTTCAGCTTTTAATCCCGTTTTGTTCCTTGGCTTTCAAGGAACCAGCCACGAGTAGGTATTTTCACTGCTGAGAATCTTGGGCTGCTTTCTGTTGTGAACTCTCTCTCAGTGATTCACTTCTTTGGTCTCCTAAGAACTGGTTTGCTCAAGGTGGTGTAGCTGTTGTTATCCTTGAGAATAACACACAGGTCATGGATGATATAGATAACAAAACAGACACTGTTTAAAGAAACCTCAGTTCTGAGAGCTGGTGTTGTTAATAATCCTTAATCTCTGCTGGCTGCTTATAAACTTGACAGTCTGCTTCAAGGGTAGACTGTTGACATTTTCAGTCTTAACTAACAGGCAGCCATGCTATGGGATACACACTGGGATATCACTAGGATCAGAATTATTAAACTGTTTTATAATCTGAACTAGGATCACATCTGAGATTTCACAGTCAGCACAGATCAGTAGCTATTGAAGCTGTAGTTGGCAGTCACACAAAAAACTAAGAATTTGAAATTGGGGTCAAAGTTGGTGACATGACTCTGTCTCTAATGATGATAGATATGTCAGGGATTTACAGATATTTTGTATTTTTTAAAGGTGAGCCTAGATAGCAAGAATTTTTCTGAGTTTTCATGGTTCCTTGTGGTAATTGTATTAAACTCAGTTCTGCAAGGGTAAATTGGGAGAACCCAGGCAGATGAGAAACATAAGCAGAACAAAGCAAATACACATCATATTACAAGACCATACGAGCAGATTAAGCCCTACCTAAATGTGGGTTCTGTACCCTTGCTGAAGTTCTGCCACAGCCCAACCGGTGCACAGTGCTGGATCCTTAGTGCTGGGAAGTAAAAAAGTCCTCTTGTGCACTTTAGTGAAGCTGCATCCATAGGACAGGATGTATTTATTATGTACATGTTGGAAAAGTGAGGTAAAGAAAGGAAAAGGGGTATAAACAGAGAAAAATATGTACATTTATTTTCAACACAGCATGATACACGTAGCACTTTCAGTGGACTGCATGACTCTGGGCTCAGTTCAAATTCTGAAATTCCAAGACAGAAGAGTTTCTTTTGAACTCACAGAGAGAGACTGAATTTTGTGTGCATTTGAAGTGGATTTCAGATGTGATCCTTGCAGTAAAAGCACTGATGGATGTCTGATCTGTGATGTGCCCAAGGGTCTCATTCTGTGGCATAAGTTGATAATGGGCCTAGCCAGCACATGCAATGCTTGTTCCTAAATCAGAACACATATGCAAGGATGGGAATGAAGTTTTAGTGTAGGGAAGTCAAATGCAGTCTCAGGCTTTCCCCACAGGCATGAACGAATCTCTTGACACCTCTCCCTTTTTAATTTTAGTGATAGAGATGTTGCTTTTGCAGGAATTTATAATTGCGGTTGGTTTCTTCACTTAGAACTTGCATGGCTTGTTTGAACAACATTGCAGTTTTGAAGTTCTTTTGCAACATCTTAGGAGGGCACTAAAGCAATATAAAACAGACTAGGCCTGACCCCAGGGAAGTTAAGACATGGGTTCAAAGAGTCTTATTCACTCATTTTTTCTGCAACCCAAGGACAGCAATTATATTTTGCACCTGGAGTTTGTCCAAGGCAAAAATTGTCCCCAAATTTGGTTTATGTGTTCATGCCTTTCTATAGCTCTGAAAGGATCTACAGGGTTTTTCCACAACTCTTCTCTAAAAAGATGCCTCTGTTTTTCCTGTCACTGCGATAAATGCGTCCCTGTGGGTCCTGGGATAAAGACAAGGATTGTTCTTCTGAAAGTGGAACATCTAAATACTTCCCTTACAGCACACTAGGTTAAAGATAACATGATGTTAATTGCCTGTTGCTGTAATATCATTGTGGAAAAACTGGTGTATTTCTGTAATTTTCTAAAGTGTATTGAGAAAGTCAGTACAGGTTTAATCCAGTGGTCTGCCCAGACTCAGTGTGCCCTTGAGGAGGTTATTTGGTCTCTGGGTAACTCAATTTCTTATAACTAACAGAAGAACACTTCCCTAATGGGTTTTTTTTTTTTTTTTATGCTGGGGTAAGAAGTGCATTAAAGACTGTAAAATCCGTGTAGTATGCAATGGTCAAACCATATAAGCCATTAAGGCAGATGTTAAAATATCTGAATACACAATCTGGCCGGAAGAGCCTGGGTTCTCCATGAGGTATTGCAGCCATGCTTTGCCTGTCTGTGCCAGAATGCTGCACTGCCCTGCGTGTCACTGTTAATCAGCATTTCCCTTCTTGAAAGGATTTGTTTGAGAGCACCATTTTACTCCATCCCAGACAATGCAGGCTGACTGAAATATCTGGGAATGCTCATTGCAGACAGTAAGCTTTGAGGTGATGATAATGCCTTGTAAGGGACCCCCTAGCCAGAGGATCCTGCTGGTGCTTGGGTGTTAACTGAAGATGGTCAGGGCTTCTGTGGTGTCCTGGATCAACACACTTCATTGTAGTTCTCTGCATACACTATCTTGCATCAGATCTGTCTCGTTAAATCAATGGAATTATTTAAATAAATTATTTTCATTAATTTATTATATGAAAAAATTTAGAGCAAATTCCTTTGATGTCTGATATCCTAATCACACCCGTAGGGCATTAGCAAGCACAAGGCACATCTGAGTGTCTCTAATTCCCTAGTGGTGTGATTATATCTCATAATATTCACAACCCCCTGGAGCTTCTTTACTGGTATAAATAAATCAATTATTTAAGTCAAATACTTTGATCATTAGAAGCTGCCAGTGAGTGCTTGAATGCCTGAGCTGTGCAATTCACCAGGAATGATCTTGCTTCTCAAAATGCTGAGCAGCCGAGCTGAGTGCTACCAGCACTTCATTTCAATCTGCTTTATAAATTAGATTAGAAGTCAGTTTCCAATACTTCATCCTGGATAGCAAGGAAGGGAGAACTTTACAGGGGTGGAATTATGAGATATTGCTGCCAACAGATCCTTTTATCATTTAACACTGCTGTCATAGGTTAAATGTGAGCTACTGTTCATATTAACTAATAGCTATTATACTGAAAACTGACACAGGGATTCCAGATAATGCACCATGAACCTGGTTCACACACACTGCATCATATTAAATATTATTTGCACATATGGATGGAAAAGAGTTTTGAGTCACTTGGGATATATGGCAAATTAGCATTTTATATCATATTAATGAAGTGCTAATTGCTCCTTGCAACCTTTTTTTGTGCAAATTGAATGGGTCCTATTTGCATTGTCATCTAACTGCTGTATTACCTTGCAGCACTTTCATTAGGATGAGGCAGCACAGGGTTCATCAAGGAAAACTATTAGTAATTGTGAAATAATTAGTTATGAAACCGATATTGTTTTAAAGTAGACTGGAAATATTGCAGTTAACTTTGGTTTAGCTTGGGAATATTTTTATTAATAGGTTTTATAAAATATCTTTCATTTTGCATACATTAAACTGACATCTTTACAAACAGAGGTTCCTGCTTCAATATTTTATTTTTCAGTTCCTGTTTGCCAAGGTGCTTCACATCTTCTAATGAAAGATGAAACACAGCAAAAAATAATAAATAAGGGAGGAGTTTATTGCTGGTCATTTGTCTCTAAAATGAATTCCAAGTCTGGAGCTCTTTGAAATTGCAAAATAAGAAAATATCTTTAAAGATATTGAATTTACAGGTGTCTGTGAGTCTGATCAAACAGCAGCCAAGTCTGTAAAACAATTTATGAAATGTTGAAGATGTTACAGTCATAACCATTTACAGAATCTTGTTAACTATTACAGATACAATTCTCCATAAGTGTAAAATATAGTAAAAGTATAGTATATGATATTTTCAGCCAGTACAGGTATTTTGGAGAAGAGAGACAGGTGGAAAAGATGGGGTAAAATTGAAAAGTAATTTCATGCTAAGCTGGGGATGTTTCCATGACTGGGGAGGAAGCATGATTAATTTCTGAAGCCTCTGTGGGAAAGGCACCCAGACAAAATAACATAAATCTCCATTAGAGAATTTAAATGCTTTTGCCAAGAAAAAAGTGAGCTGAACTTTAGGTACACAGCCCTTTGCAAGTCAATTCATCCAGATTTAGGGCCTGCACCTTTTCTTTTTCAATGAAGTATTGGATGTGGACAGATTGCTAGTTGCAGCCAAAAGCAGAGTGACAGCTTTATTGCTGTTGCATGGGCAACATGTTGTCTTTGATTGGGAAATAGGCTGTGGACTTCCAGAAAGGTATGTACAAAGAAATGTTTCCAGATATTTGGAGTATTAAAGCAAAAGTTATTATTAATACTGATTGACTAATACTTTCATTCTCTCTCTTTTGGCTCTGTATGATATGCATTTGTGTAAATTTAGACTTTTGTGTTTATCAAAAAGAGAATCTCATCTTAAGAGACAACTGAATGAGGAAACTGTGCATAGTACAGTCTGTCAGAGTATATTTGCTAGAGTCTACAGGGACTTAGGACTCACACCTCAAACAGACATCCTGAGCACAGAAATAATTGCACAAGACCTTGTCCCAGGCAGGTATGAAGCAATGCAGCAAGGAAAGACCTGCTTGCTCATCTAGGCTTAAGACTTTTTCCAAATAAGCACAAGCAGCTTAGCAGATTTTTCAGACCTAAAATGTGGATAGGGAAATTTGTAAATTTGTTTTTGCAAACTTCAGAAAAAAAAGTCGTCCTGGCTTACCTGATGTAAAAAATGTGGATCATCTAGATTTCAGTTGTATTCTCCCTACTTGAGGACCAAACCAGAAATACTTGATTATGGTACTACTTGCATCCAATTTGTACTCAACCAAAGGAACTGTATAAGTGAACAGAACAAAACTGTCTTTATGCCTTCGCAAAATGCTTTCCAGCCTATCTAAATAAGCTGACTTGCTGAAGTCTCTATGGTGAAAAATATTTTCTCTCTCTTTTTTTTCCTTAAAAATACTTTGTAGCTCTTGCTATGACATTCTGTGTGACTTCAGTAAATGGTTTTGAGAACAAAAATATTATTTTATTGGTAAAGTCTGAGTGCTTCAGCCAAGTCTTACCTGACAGCCCTGCAAAAGCTTGCTGCATTGTGTGTGTCACAGTTTAAGTTTTAATGGGCTGATGAGTTATCAAAACAAATGTGGACCCTGTAGGGAATTGTTTACTGTGTGTAAGAAGATGTGGAGATCCTGGGTGTGGGCAGGAGAAAAGGGCAATGTGGCAATCTCAAGAATTTTATGGGTTTATGTTAAACAAACAGCTGCAGTAACATAGGAGGTTATCAGAAGCCTCAGGAGATCCAAGAGTAAAGCTCTGGTAGAGAGACAGAGGAATCAGATGCACAAACATTCTTCCCTTCTGACAGGTAGGACTGCACTGGTATATTCCTCTGCTAGTCCAAGTGAGTCTGGAAGAGGAGCTGAGCAGAAAAGCGAACTTTTGGTAAATGAGAAAGTCTGCTTCTTGCTTCACTGGCTACTTCCTGTTACGTGTTCATCTCTTTTCCAGGCATAGCTGACAGGAGTCCTTGCTGAGCTCCTGAAGCTGACACTGGGCTATGCAGCTTAAGTTAGGCTTACACTCTAACTAGAGTTAGAGTGTAAGCCTAACTTAAGATCATGGCTACCAAAAGTCAGTAGTGTTTCACACAGTGTTTGGTGACCTGTGAGAAATGAATTCCACTTCACTGTGATTCCCTGCAGTTACTTTGCCTGGTTAGAAAATCAATCCAGATTTCCTCAATTGACACATATATATATATAAAAATATATATATGTGTATATATTTTTTTAAATTTATTTTTTAAATATTTTTTGCTGTGCCCTGTGCCTATGGAAGCAAAGTGCTCTGATTGTGAAGCAAAGCCAGCGAGTGTGTGCCAAGGAGGGGGGACTTCAAGTCGGGCTTGGAGACACTTTGTTGCAATGGCATGGAAGAGACTTAATTTCTGTTTCTGAGATCTGTATCTCTTATTTGTCTTAACAAGAAAAAAAAAAAAAAAAAGAAAAAGAACACTTCCTTCTATGGGCTGATGTGTAAGAAGCTTTTCAGACACCTAAAATGAGTAATGTGAAAAATTAATAGTTTGGAGTCCAAAGCAAAGTTTGTATGACCTCAGAAAGGGAGGGAGAGAGAGAGTCTTCAAGAGAATGAGAAGAATCTAAAAATATTGATTTCAATTTGCCATGGGAGGGAGCAGGAGAAACAAGCCATTGGAACAAGTTCCTGAAGCTTCTCATTAGCTGGAATGTTGAACAGCAGAGTAAAAACAAACATTTCTGTTAGGTTTGCCTTCTCAGAAAAGATAAGGTCCAGTCCTTCTTGTCTTGCACTCTGTCACTGGCAGCCTCTGGTCCTGTTTGAAACACCAAAGAAGGTAGAACTTTCAGTGCTGGTGGTTTGTGGAAAAAAAGAAAAAAGCTATGGAGGACATTTTGCTTTAGGCAGGGATTTAAGTCTGCAGCAAGATCCAGCCTGTGCACTTGCGAAGGGCTGTGCTCAGGCTCTGGGACTGGAGGAAAACAAGGGTACAGTCATGCTCCATGTTCATCAGAGCTCTTCTAGGAGTGCCTGCATCAGGTAGCCCTCTGCCTTTCCCCAGATTCAGAGTCCTCAGCTCAGATTTCATGGGGCCACATGATTCGATTCTGCATTTTGTGTGATTTCAGACCCATCGCTGTCTCAGGAATGCTGCTCCTGGGTCAGCAGGCCCTAAAACCCTGCCCTGGATGGGGCAAACACCTTTTCCTTGACAGAGAAGAGCACAGTGTGCATGTGTGTCTCCAACTGGCCAGACAAGAAGGAGGCTTTGATTTTTGATGTGGCTTTTTCCCCTTTAATATGGGTCCAAGAAAAATCACAGTCTCTGTTGCTTTGTATCTTTGAGAAGAATGCAATAACTAAAGTAGAGTGATAAATTGAAATTTGGAAATGGAAATGGCTTAAAATCAATGTATCTGAAGGTGACTGCGCTATTAACATGAGATGAACTTTCTTGTGACCTATATGCATGCAAAGATTGACACCTATACAGGATCAAAGGAGCTTATGAAAGGCTACAGTACATGAGAGGAAATTGAAAATGTGTAGGTTGTCGATCTCAAGAGTAGCTTTTATTAGTTATTGTACATAATAAGTATTGTGTCAGAAATGAAAGGGATTAACTCTCACCCAAGGTACTGCACCTGAGCAAATATTGTCTTGCCTGGGTGAAATTTGTGCCAACACAAAGAAGACTTGGTATGAGGCTATGTACTGCTTAAGTCTCACTTAAGTCTTCAAAATGAGGATTATGCTGGATTTTAGTGGTACAAAAATATAACGACAAATTTCAGCCCTTATATTGCTACAGTGTATATCCCTGGGGCTTCTGGAGTACTGTAGTCTCACCAGGAGACATCAAAGCTGTTGGAAAGTGCTTTATCTGCAGACTGACCACTTTCCAGATTTGGGAGGTCTTCCATGTCACTGAACTGAAGCTCTGAAAGGCTGTTAGAGAGAAACTAAATGGATAAGTGAGTTTTAATGGCTGAATTTTTTATTCTCTGCTGTGTTTTCCAATGGCTCAAATGCTTTGGTCCACGCGAGCAAGCAGAAGAATATTTTGCTGTCATCAGTAGGTTTTCTGTGAAGCCCTGTAAATTTTGTAACAGCAGTTGACAGTTTGTTGTTGGAAGTATGAATAGAAAACTCAAAGTTTAAGAATAAAAGTAACAAATATTTTCAGGCCAGAAGAACAAAATTCTATATCTGGAAAGCTAAGGAAATATTTTTCATGCTGAATCCTTCTGTCTAGATCTGCTTCCAGCAGATGTTACCCACCTCTCAAGCACACTCTTGCACCCAGTTTGCACACCTCTTGCTAAATATTTTGCAGTTTGTGGAAGAATGGTGAAATGGTTTCACAAGAACGCAGACCATTGACTTGACATCCTTTCCCACATTTAATTGCCTGCCTTTAGTGATAAAGCATGCCTATGTAAGATGGACTGTAACCACCAGAGGGGAAAGGAGTAGGATATAATCTTGCATATACACTATTTTCAGAAAAAACATTTGCTAGGTGGTTTTTTTTGTGTGATTAAGATATTTATTATGTATGTCCTTTATCCTGCCACAACATAGGCTGAGAGGAAAAGAAATGGGGAACCTCATGGTGTCTTTCTGTAAAGCTGCCTCTCCTGTGTATTAACCTGTTTCCAGGAATGTCTTGTAGTGATGCCTCTGTTTTTTCTATACATGTTCCAAGACATGGAGATCACTAATGGGGTGTGAGAGACTTTGGAACACTGTCCTATGAAACTGTTCCTTCTGAGAGGATGTTGCTGCACTGACAATGGAATATTTTTTTAGGGGCTTCTGTCACCCCCATTACTCTTATTACAGCTTACACACAATGAGAATGCTTATCTTCCTACCAAACTGATCCCTGAGCCCTTGCTGTATGGCTATCTTACTAGAGTTGCTGGTTAGCCTGAAGGATCATTTTATGCAGTTTTGGGGTTTTCCCCCTTTTTTTCCTTAAATTCTTTGCAATCCAAATATATTCTGATTTGCTATTATTAGATTCATTTATTCTGTTTCTCTATTAATTTCATCTTAAACATATAATTGTAAGTACTATAATTTTTACCTTGCATTGGTGTAGTAGTTGTGTTCTGAGCTGAAGGTGATTAGTGATCTGAGGAATCCAGGCCAATGCTGATTTAGGTAAAGTGATCACACATGAATAGATCTGCTCTGCATGCCAGGAGCCCTATAATGCTTCTCTGGCATTTGAGGAGGCCATAGGGTGGTGATGGGCTCCCCTGTTCTTCATCTAATACTTGCCCAGTGTAAGAACACTGGAAAGCAGATCATTGTCCTCACAGGATCCCTGTGAGGTTGGCAATACTGCTGTCACCATTCTGCAGATGAGGAAATTTTTGGCAGAAGAGCATCGAATGACATGACCACTATACACGAGATAGTGATCTGTAGAAGCACCAATTCTGTGCACCTTCTTCCCAAGTTTGGCAGAAGTCTTTGTATTCTTTCTGATTTCTGTCGTAGTCAGAATTGTTCTGTCATCTGCTCCAAATTAATTTCTGTGACTTTCCATGATTTCCCAAATAAAAATATTGCATTGCGTTTGTGTAACAAGAAAAATAAACATTTGCTAGGTGGGAAATCTCAGAGGAGTCAGATCATGGATGTTCCAGCTTGCATCTGCATTGTTCTGTCACTGTGAGTAAGCACAGGGCAAGCAAGGACTTTTCTGTGCTAGGTGAATTTCTAGGGAGTCTTTTCTTTCAATGGTCAACAAAAAAATTTGTAAAGCAGGATAATTCTGTCTTGGTATGTTTTTGATACATCAAGGCAGAAGTAAGGAAACATAAATTTATTTTTAGGGGGAAAATGCATTTAGAGTTTTGATTTGACCCACTTGATCGCACATTGAAGAGAAGGGGAGACAGAGAAATCAAAAGCATCTCTGTCTTAATAATTTCTAGATAAACATCACCAGTGAGCTTATTAGTATGGTATTTTCAGTGGAAATACAGTATTTCAGCTGGACAAAATGCAAGAATGTTTTATCTCATGGAATTTCTCACTCAGGAATGGAACAATCCTTCATACTGCCACGGCTGCCTCAGCTCCTATTACGGATTTAGCAAGTAGCTCAAGAATACCCATCAGAAACCAAAGATGCAGTTGTGATGGTGGTTTTCAAAACCTTAAAGGTGTATACCAAAAATATTAGAAAAAAAAATGCTGCAAAAATTGTTGATTGCAAAATAGGAGGGATCCTGCATTTTTCCAGAGTTACTAGCCATTTGTTTTGATTTCTCCCATAGCAGGTTCTGCCTTGAATACATGACAAAATTTGATTCTCTTGTGTTTTATGTGCACTGAGCCTAAGCAATAGCCTTCTGTCATAATGTCAATGCCATTTTGCTCTTCGAGATTGTAGCTTTCAGCTTGATACTTTCTTGTAATGACACTACTTCTTGTTCATCTTTGTTTTGATGTTCTTTTGATGTAAAAGGTGTTTTCTGAATGAATGGGTTTGCTCCTTGTTTATAATTCAAATTGCTGAAGCCTATTTCCACTGGATTTTTAATTATACAGCATTTAATTCCAGAGTTAATTTTCTTTGAGAAGAAACCTCAGAAGGCTTTTAAATACCAGGGTACCACTTTTTGTTCAGGAAGTCTCTGAGTCACAAAGGGTTGCAGGAGACTGCTCAGGATCAGAAGGTGCTGAGGATGAGAAGCACAGTATCAGTGTGTGCTTACCCTGATATCTCTGTTTCCTAAGTTTGTGTAATTGGTTAGTGATGCAGGTGGGATAGATATGTGGTCTCACCTGGTACAGCTTCTTTATATCCCTATACACACAAAAATGTGTGTATGTCTTTGTTCCCCATGTCTTTTATGGATCTCACTTTCTGCATTTCTTATTACGTAACTGGAAATCACTTACAAAGGGGTAAACATTTGGGGTAATATCCTAGCAGAAGTCCCAGACTGTGGCTGTACTGGTGGTACACTGGGACAGGCCAGGAGCAGTGGCATTGGTGACCTGTGGAGTTTGGGTGTTAGCACAGTCCAGGGCATGGCTCTGCCCGTGCCAGCCAGCCCTCTCTGCAGCTGGGCCTGGAGATGGGTCAGGGCAGCAGCGTGAGCCAGGGACTCTTCCAAGCAGCCAGATATGGATGAGAACTCCTCTTTGGGGAGTGAGCAGAAGGACAGAGTTTAGCCATATGGACATCGGCTGTGCCATAAAACTTGTGCTCAGGGGCAAGGAATTGGCCCTGAACTGCTGTATTTTCTATTCCAAGGCAGGCCTGTTGATTTCTGTGCCACAGTGCCAGGCCCTAAGACAGAATGCATTTACAGCTCTCTGTATACAGGACATAATTTTAATGCTTGGCTCCTGCTGCAAAAAATGTCACAGCAAACTTCAAGAGGATTGTTTATGTCCCCAGAACCTTAAGCTGGAATAATGACTCTAATTTATTTATGCACATTTTGACAGCTTGTTATGTTTTATTCCATAAAGCTAAATGTGGCCTCAACACCTTGGAGTTATTGCTACCAAGTAATGATGCCAGGGAGAGATAGGGATTTTTGTCTCCAGCAGGGAAGGTCTTTTCTATTCTGTAAGGATTTAAAACTACTGCCCTTATGTCTGTCTGTGTGTTTGAGAATGTATGGTGAGACTGAGGGGTGATGTGTCCTAGCTGCATAACTGAGTGGGAGCAGATCAACTCTACATCAACACTGAATGCTTGAATAACCCAGAAACCAGTGACCTTCGCGTGGGAGCTGTCACACTCAGACAAGAGATGGGGAGCTCTGCCTTAGAGTAGAGACCTGTAAATGCCTGCTTGCTCTGTGATGTGACTCAGTTTGTTTTAGATCTGCTGAATGATACAGATTGGGTACCCCCTTAAGAGAAATCCAAGCTCTTTCTCTATGGAGGTCTGAAAGACAGACCCCTTTCTGGTCTGAAAGGGTTGTATCATTTCTGGGTGTGTTTTATGTACCCATAATATTTTCAGTTTCTAATATAATGCTTTAAGTTTGATAATATATTGACAGCTAATCAGGGTGTTCATAGGAGCATTGAAAAGTCTTGTAAACAAGTAGAATATGATATTAGTCTGTAGAAGGCTGCTTTGATGAGCAGTTTAAAATGAAAACAAACCAAAAGAACCAGTAAAACCAGAACACTGGTCACTGGATTCTGTATGATTTTGAGTTTCCTTTCCTGTTGTCTATAGCAATTTCTGTGCTATTAAAGAAAATTGTGAGGAAGCATCCACAAGCACCCTGTTGTCTACAATTAAGTGTTAGGAGAGTCCCTAGCAGGCTTTAGACCTGGACCAACTAGATTTGTCAAATAATTTATAGACACCATTCAGGGATGAGCTCCAACTCAGAACCCATTCTGAACAGATATCTGGCCATCTTGTCTTGGAGGTAAAGAGGGTTAAATAATATGAACAGGAAATTTTACAGACAGTAGCTGTAATCCCAAAGAACTGTCCCCAGCTTGTTCAATTTTCTAGTGCAGGTACAGCTAATGCAAGCTTACTTCTATAGCATATATATTGGGAAGCTGTGTTGAAATGGGGAAGGGGAGAAAGAGTATGTTTAACCTAATCCAAGAAATATGGGGATGACAGAAATCACATTAACACGGACTCTTAATTCCTTCCTGAATATCTTCTATTGGCTCTTAACAGTAGTAGCACAAGAAAAATAACATTCATGATGGGCCACTGTGGATCCCTGGAGCCTCAGTAGGGACTACTGAGAGACAAAGCTGTAAATACATCAAGATGGACTGAAAAGGAAAAGGTACCACTCTAGGGAGGAACTCAAAGCGTAAGTGTTGGCTCATGTTCACTAACCTGGGTGACAGGGCAGACTGATCATTGCCTTTGGGCTTTAGTCTGTGTTTTAATGCATTACTTTTAAAATACTTTTTCTTAATGGACTACTCCAACAGCACAGTTTTCAGGGCCAAATTAATTTGTAGTCCACATAGAGAACATGAATAGTTACAGCTTCAGAAACAATAGGAGGATGTTACTCTGCTGCTGATACAGAGGCACTGATGAGAATGATCCTATTACCATTCAGTTACTAACTCCTTAATCAAAGCTTTAAATAGGTTTATAATCCAACAGAAAGAGCTGTGGCCACACTGGGATTCATATGCAAAGTTCATTCACCATAAAATTCTAGTGGTAAATGTTTGGTTTTCTCACTCCTGCCCTGAGGGAATGATCAAAATCAATCTGACAACTGACCATCTCTGGAGTTCAAGGAAGGAGATCTGCTTGAACATGGAGAGTGAGCTGAATTCCCACCTTTTTTGGGTTGGCATTTCCTATCAGGTTTGGATCTCGTATTGTGTATGTCTCTCAGGGATGGTGAGTTTATCAGGATGGCACTTGCATATAGTTCTGTGATCACTGTGACAGTTCCCTGGTCTATAAAGTAATTTCCTGAAAAAAAAAAAAGAAATTCATAAGTGTTAGTCAGTGATTTTAAAGTAATCAAATGCAGCTGAAAAGATAGATATACAAGAACTTGGGCCAAATCTTGGCTATAACCTTATGTCTGAGCTGTGTAATGTATGGCATACTCCACTATCCTTTTTGTGAGAAGGTAGAAATGGGTTCCATTTCCTGAAATTGTTGCCATTCCTGTTGTTAGCAGAGGCAGAACTTGGAGATCATTGAAGAAATGAGCCATTGGGAGTCTGATATAAGTTAAATTCTACCATCAGTGAAGTCTGCTGTTTTCATCCACAGGCATTTTTCACTGTGGTATTTTAGCCTTAGCTCCTAGTCTTGGCCTAAAGTACCCGGGTTTTTTTTTCAGAAGTGCCTGGTCCTGACACATAGTGAAGAATGCACAGCCTATGTCTTGCTCTGGACTCTGTTCCATCTTGTAAAATACACATAGTTAATCTCTGCCCTGTCCTCTTTTCAGACAGAAGACACTGGCAATAAGTAGTTGATAGAGTTCCTGACGCAGATGTTTCTTTTAATTTGACTGCTATAGGGGTTTTTGATAAACTAGCATGACTCTTTTTTTTCTTGTCTGTGAATTCATGTGAAAATGAATTATGGAGCTGAGGCCTGGACTGCATTAGGAAGTTGCTGTGCTTTAAATTAATTTTCTCTACATTCAAATGGGACCTTTGGATGTTTGTAAAGTCCAACCACCAAATGCTTTCCTGTTTTATATGCTATGGATGGGAGTTCTCATCTTCATTCCTGCTCCAGAGAAATTGACCCGCAGGATGAGGAGGTGGTTAGTTTTCTGTCACATAAGCAAATACATTGTGGCAAACTTGAAAGGTCATCTTCTTTTCTAACTTTTCCATTAATTTTATAGCTAGACAGGTAAAAATAGGCTGCTTTCTAGATACTCCTAGTCTCCATATTATGTTCATAGGTATTCTGAGCTACATCCCACAATAACTTTTAGCATTTTGCAGTGTATGGACAAATGGAAGTAGGAGATTGTGACTTTTTTTGACTTTTATAAGGAGTTGGCACAAGGTTATATAGTTTAATTTGGGCTATATTTTGCTAGCTTTTGCACATATGGAATAGCATCTTTCTCTGCAATAATCATACCTATATAATTCTGTCAGAATCTGTCCTACCAGCTGGAGTGAGCTATTTCATACTGTATATAGTATTGTTTCTTTTTTATCTGTTGAGGCAGAGAGCTTTGCTGTGTATCCTGATATCCCATGGCTCCCCTTTTGGAGCTCTGTTCACACATCTTGATTCCATCTGTACTCTTGAAGAGGCCCGCTAGGTGGAACATGTATCTGTCAAACACATGTCCATTCTGGACAGCAGCCCTTTACGGGTCACGCCTTGAAACATAGCTAATTTGATTTCAAAGGGAGCTATTACAAAATGCCTTTTGTCTTGTTAGGCCTCAGGAGAAGGACCTCAGTTGGACACAGTGGAACACTGCAACTGCTTTAGCCGTGGTGTTCCTTGTTGGAACAGATATAAGAATCAGTCACGTCTTTGTCTTGGAGCACTGCACCTCTTCAGAAGTCCCCTGATGTGAGAGGGGATGGCTGAATGTGTGTTAAGAGGTCCAGGGGACAGAATCTTAGTGATCCACAGCATCCATCAGATGCTGTTGAACAACCTCAGGAAATGAGTGGAAATCTGACTCTTGTTTGACTATCCCGAGTCCTGAGAATGGCGCAGTGGGTGCAGAGGGTTGATGTACACATCTGTGCACTCCCTGGCAGTGCTTTGAAGATCTGTGTTGCAGCCTGTGGCTTTTTATGATGCAGTCATGTGCATTTTTAAGACTTAGAATTAGACACCTTTGTGCTTGAAGTTAAGCATGACTGTGACTCATTCAGCTGTCACTCTTACAGACTTGGTGTGAGAACCATATGAAAGGGAAGAAGTATCCCAGACCCAAGATGCAAGCTTATGGATTGCAAGACAGGAGGCCAAACACCAAAACAGCATCTAACGAAAGTGAGTATTTGGTAAAAATTTCCACTTTTAGTTGGTCAAATTTCTAATATAAATTAAACCATTTTCTCGAAGTAGTGACTTTTCCCATTGGTAAACTGTAAATCTTCCCCCACAGCTAATTCACTATTTTCAGTTAGTTACAGTTGCTCATTGGCTGCACAATCTCTGAGCACATTAGAGCCATAGTAGTACTCTGGCATTTGTAAACAGGCAACACTTGGGACTTCGTAATACTCTAACTCAGTGCACTAGTGTGCCAAAATAAAGGTCATTTCAATTTCATATTATGTCACGCAGTTTTGAAGTGACATGTATTTAATGACTTTTCTCCAGTAAATGAATGATAGCAAGTATTAAACTAATAAGCTTTGATGATATGCCCACAAAAAAAGAGCAAAGTCTTTTCAAAAACATTAAACTAATATTTTACCAGAAAAAAACTCCACAACCCATAACAAAGATTTAAATGCCTACCGAAAGCTTCTGCAATGAAGAATATCAGCCTTCTTGGCCCTTTCCAGATGACAGTTTGCACAAGTTTCACTGTAATTTTTTTATGTGTGTCCATCACTGCAGAGTGAGGCTGATCTTTTGATAGAGGTAGAAAAGCACGAAGGTTGCAATTTGAGCTTGTCACAGAAGCTGTATCACAAAGCTCATGACAGGACCCCTAAAGGAGTGTAAAAACTGGTCCTTATGTGTATGAAGGCTACAATTGTGCATAGACATGTTTAAAGTCTTCTCATCTAGCAGAGCCTTCTTGTCTTCCAGCTCTGCATAGTACTCCAGGTAGTTTCTGTCTGCCATCTTTCTAGCAGGCTATGGGCTCAAATAGGCACAAACTGGAGCACAGGAGGTACTATCAGAACATCAGGAAATGCTTTTTCATGGTGAGTGTGGTCACTCACAGATTTCCCAGGAAGGCTGTGAAGTCTCCATCCTTGGAGGTATTCCAAAGCCATCTTGACATGTTCCTGGGTTCAGGTAGACCTTCTTGACCAAGGTGGTTGGGTCAGATGACCCCCAGAGGTCCCTTCCAATGCCAACCAGTCTATGACTGATTCTGTGGCTGCTTGATCTGGGCTGCTGACATCTTGTTATTCAAAGGCTTGAAGGCATTGAACAAAATCTGTTATCCAGTCTTGGTTTTGGGAATGTTGCTTTTGGTGTTAGCAGTTGGTTGTGTGCCACTTTTAAGAAGCTAACAGTTCCTTCAGCACAGAATAGGTGAGAGAACTGTTTTGATTCTTGGTGGCATAGCTTTTGAGTGTGCAGAAGGAAAGGTTGTATTGAGGCTTCCTCTCCTAGGAGGAAGTGTGAAGACTCCAGGAAGTAGGATGAACACTAGTGAATGGCTGATAGTGTGAACACTGGGGATGTGCACCTCACAGCAGTTTGTAACAAAGTTTTTATCAGCTGGTGCTTGCAGAACTTGATTCTTAATATTCTATGTTGTGTCTAGTAGTCAGAGGATGAACTGACCGTTGAGCAGCTCATACACCGAGTTGTGTCTTCTGTTTGGTCACTACTCCCATTGAAATAAAGCTGATGATAAACTGTAGACCAAGAAGTCAATACTGATTGCAAAATAAATTACCTGTCCCCTTGAACCTCCCGTCTGACCTCACTGAGCAATAGGAATAGGAAAACATCAGGGAAAATTTGTTATTAGGCTGAAATCCTAGAATGAGACAGCTAAATTAATCCCAATTAATTTCCTTTGGTGACACATTTTTCTGAATGGCACTTTAGGTACTCAAACTGCAAAAAGTCTGCCATGTTGCATACATATGATAAACCTTCCTATGTTCAACTGATCAATTGCTTTTTTTGGGTCAGTGGTTATATGACATTATTTAATAGAGGACAGCTAAGTCCATATAAATAATAATTTAAAAAACAGAAAAAGATTGTGTACTTGCTGTCTTAAGTTCACTGGGCCAATGATGAAACTTAATAATACAACCATTCCTTACCACTCTTGTTCTTACAACCTGTCCTTAAATGTTTTACTATCAATCATGACAAATATAATATGATATTCCTATTTTTCCAGTGTATGGGCATGAGCACTTGCATGAGCTTCGATGATGATAATATTTGGCTTAAAAATTATTTTAACAAATTCTGAATTGTTTCTAGTCATATCAAATTCAATGCCAGAAGATAAACAAAACGGTTTCAGGAATACTTTTGATGCTGTGCTTAATGCATTCATAGTAATAGGAAACCAAAGTTGTTATCTTCTGCATGTGCCATGGAACTGAGAAATATCTTAAGACAACAAAATACTGTCTTTGTTACTTTTTGACTGATATAATCTTAAAAAAGTTCGTAGAAGTCCTCTTTTGAGCAGAGATAGCAGGATAACACTGCACTTCTTTGTCATGATTTCTGTATAGGTGCACACACATCATATCAGTGGTTTTAATTGTCTTTGTTGTCTGTCAGGGCAAGTTAAGTTTCAGATCCCATTTTCCATTCCAGGTGCTGTCACAGGGCCTCTGTGCTGGGTACTGTCGCTGCTCAGCCCCCGGCGCTGGCACCGGGACGGAGACGCAAGGAGCAGCGTAAGGGCTGGTGCCAGGGGTGTCAGAGCCAGTGACCACAGTGAGCCAGTGACAGCCTGGCACTGTGGGCTCGGGGAACGCCCTCCTGGGACTGCAGCTGTGCTGCAGGACTGAGCACAAGTTGGGTTGCAGACGTACAGTAATGCTTAAGGGCTGGCTGTGCTGCCAGAGCATCGTGTCTCGTGTTTCACAAGAGAATTGCATGCAGTCTTCAGGCCTTTCGTGTCTCGTGTTTTATCCCAAGAGCCATCTCCTTTTGAATAGACTTTTAAGAGGTTCTACTATGTACGTGGGTAGGATTTTGTTCCTAGCAGGAGAAAAATGTTTCAGACCTTGCATGCAAATTTTTGGAAAGAGAGAGCACACTGTTACATAAACTTGGAGCATGAGAAATGTGAATATGTTCTGTAAATAATATATTTGCTCGAATGAGTGATCACAATCAAACAATGCATCTTAATTGTTTTCTTTTCTATAGAGTAATCTTGCAGTCCTACAAGAAATAAGAACACCATGAAAACAGTCTCCAAACTTTATTGTTGAAGTTTAAGACTTTAATGAGAATTTGTACAGACAGTTACTGTCATAAAATCAAAGCTTTTGCTTCCACAATAACCATAACTTTGTCAAAAATGTAGAGATCCTATATCTATACTAATGGTTCAAAAGACTAATGGTGGGAAATGCTCTTAATTACTTGCCTGTAAAAATATGAGTCACTGGCAAAAAAATAAAATTGTAAATTCTCTCTGTTTTTACTTTTGACTTTTACTGTTACATAGAACTACTACTGAGTTGGTGCTTTATTTTAAAAAATTGTGTTTTTGGAGGGGACTCCCCAAACTTTATAGCCTGCCTTAAATCTCTGTTTCCCTCTGTGTGCATCCTCTCCTCCTCAGTGGCTCTTTTAAATTCCAAGATGCTATATGCTGCCCCTGGAAGAAATGTATATCTCCCAGTGGAACATCCCATGCTGGTAGGCTTTGAGAAAAGGCAGTGCACAATCCTTCTGACTTGATCTACATGGGAACAATTGTGGCATTGGGATATATATCAAGGAAAAGAATTCAGGTGGTATTGGAGTGTTGGAGGTGTTTTTGTTATACAGATTCAGTTTCAGTACATTATAAGAGGAAGAGACTGTTTTTAGTATTCAAGGAGGGATGACAGATTGGAAGTTATGTTTGGGATGGGCTCTTGTTGCTACTGAAAATAACTGTGGAGTCTCCAGGGAGTCTATTCAATTCTGCCATATCTATGTTAGAAGGAAAACACGTCAATTGTACTGAAGAACTTGGATAACTTTCACAAAACCACTTCAGTGTGACTTAGTTTTTTATCAGTTTTAAGGAGTGATGTACCTTTTTCAGACAGGATAAGGATATGAAAAGTAAATAAACCATTCCTGTATCCAGAATGAAGGAAAAAAAACCCTGGATTAGGAGGGGTGTGGAAAAATATAATGTAAATATAAGTTTTACTGCATGTAATATCTGCAGTGCTGGCTTTGGTGACCAGCTTTCCACTGTCCTGCCCTGTGGGCTGCACAGTGGCTGTAAAAGTCTGCTCAGAATGACCATGTTTCAGTCTTTGCATGGATATAAATACCCATTATGTGAGACAGCAAAGACTCAGACCCAGGTATGGATTATATACAAATACTCAGTAGACTCCCTTCTAGATACAGGGAATTTCCCTGCTCAGGGCAAAGAATCCTCAGCCCACTGAGCAGCTACTTCACTTAATTGTTCCACACTTTTCTTGGCCAAAATATTTTTCCCTGTATCAGAAAGTGCACCTTTAAGTTTAACCAGTGAAAATGATTTTTACAATGCTTAATTTGCCCTTGACAGAAAAGCTCTCTATGGAGGACATTGGGTCACAAAATGGGACCTGTGGTTTAGGCTTGGTCATGCTGCCCCTAACTTTTCCCCTCATGACTACGTTGTAGCTGGAATTGATCATGGCAAGCAAACTGAAGCTGTTAGTTCATTTAATTGTCAGTTCTGTGTCTGTGCAGTAAGTTAGTCAATGATTCTTCTGAAATGACTGCTGCTGCACGTGGCCACTACATGTGTATTGACGGGGCTAATGGAGTCACTGAGCCAGGCTCACATGTAGCAATGTCACAGCTCTCCAGATATTGCCCATGATGGTGATTTGTTCTGCCCTGAAAGCCCAGGCAGTATGAGAATCCAATGTACTGGTTTGGGTGATAATAGCCATGAGGCTGAGGAGGCTGTGTGAAACTTGAAAGAGGACAGTAAACAGCAAAACCAATGGTGCTGATGGTGGTGCAGGATGCACAAGCTATATTTACAGTAATTTAGATGCAGCATCACTTGGGATACCTTAAGGTGTGAAATTAGTAGTGATTTTTACAATATTGAGCTTAACAATGATATTTTAATTAAAAAGAACTTGATGATGAACTTTGCTGGCCATTCTGAACCTAGCAAACATAGATGATAAATTTTTTATCAAACAGACAAGAGGGAGTTTTGATGAATGTTAGAAAGACCAGCAGCAATCTTAGAAGTTAGTCTAGGGAAAATTTAATTTGCCCTGAGTGCAGCAATGAACCTGTTACTCATCTGAAAACATCTTGTACAAAACAGCTGTTAGGTCACTAGTTCACCTCATCCTGAAGATAGGATTTCTCTTAACTGTATTCTCTCTTGAGATGTTTTAATGTTATTTTGAAAGCTAATATTTATTTAACCCTATTTTCCCTCTTTTATATCACTAATGCTGGTGTTAATAATCTCTGCCTCTTGGATATTTGGCAGCATTTGCAGACTCACCATTTCTGATCACTGACTACCTTGGCTATATCTAAAGTATTGATATAGAGATGAAAATTTGTGTGTTCCACTAGTAAGCCTTCTCTTCCTTCTTTGCATCTAAAGAAAATTATCTTTTTTTAATAGCTTCTTTTTCTTCCAAGATTGCGCTCTCTTTGCCTATCACTTTCCTTAAAAATATTTTTGAGACTTATCCGGGGGACCATAATGCTCATCTTCATCAAAGAACAAGAAAGCAGAACAATCTGTAGCATCAGAGAATTATTCCTCACATGTACAGTTGGATAAGATGGGATTCATGCAACATCTCAGAATAACTAGTTTTTTTCAGAGCAGAGATATTTGATTGTTATTTACATTGTTAATAATTCCATTATTCTAAGAATTCTTCTAGAAAACAGGATTCTGTGTATAAACTGAAAACTTCATATTTCTGGGGGGGGAGGTTGGTGATGATACTTAGTGCTGTACAAATGAGCTGGGATAATGATAAGGAATTTGCAACCACCTGATACTGTGTGAACCAGCCAGAGAAATGTGCCTGGGGTGTATTAGGGAGAAATAATACAGTTGCATATTTTTTTATGCTGAGATCAGCTATGGGGCTTTGACCAAGAATTAGGTCTTTTTCAGAATGAAAAAGATTTTTTAAAAAAAGTGTTCCATTGGGCAGCACTGGAGCAGCACTTAGCTAATGAAGGTGCTCTAAGCCTATGGAAGTATTGGGAGTTAGTCTTGTTTCCCTGCTGCTTACTGTGCTGAAGCAAGATCATTATAGGACCAATGCAGTGTATTCATGGGAATGTAGAACTCAACTTTAAGAGGCTCTTAAGAAAGAATCTGTTTTTTTTCCTCTTTTAAAGTAATTTTATAAGTAGTATTTGCAGAACCTAACAAATGGTCTAAAAATTCTACTTTATTAATGTACCTAGGGAACATTAGGTATGTAATGGTACTTAAACAGGATGTTACATCTGGCTCACCCAAATCAGGGTTATTTTGTAAGAATAAGGTTTGATAATATGAATAAGTATTTTCAGGATCAGATTGCACTCTGTGTTGGAAATTCTCACAGTTAATGGTTCCTCCAGCTAGTCATTCACTGCCAGGAAAGCCCTCTTTATTGATTATTATTGTATATTAATGTATCTATCAGATATTTATTTGGCAAGTTTCTTGGTTAAATTTTCTTTATTGATTTCTCCCAGGGATAAATGAGCTGCAGAAGTGGAAATAGGCAGTCCTGCTAGATCTGGGTATTTAAATGTATTTTCAAAATATCAGCTCTATTACAGGAGCATTTGGAACAGATATTTGGATTCCAACAACACAGTGGATTTCAAGACTTTTTATTATATAAGGATTAACTCAGAAAACAGATGGATGGACTATGTCAAAAATCCTAGCATGTAGAGAATCATAGGAGAGCAAATTTCCAGTGAAATTTGATTAGATACCTGTCTTCAGAAATTTCTGTGAAGAAGTCAAAACTGTGTGCAAATCAAACTGCCCATTTTCAACTACTGCTGTTGTGTGTGCAAATGGAAGTTTAGGAAACTTAAGTTTAATGAATTCCTTGAAATTTATTGTGCCAATATCTGAGAGGTGACTGGATGAATTTATCAGTGTTATAGCTTTTACTTGCTGCTTCACATTATAAACAAAGCCATTAACTCAAACATAGCTACATTCACTGAAATGAATTTCATTCATTGAAGACATTGGGGCACATTTAATGCCTTTTTGCTTTCTGCAAAGATGGCAAACATTTTTCTCTTTTGCTAATATTTAAATCAAGCTTCAAAGTGAAATGATTACTTTGATGGAGGAGCAGGTTTTATGCATTCAACCACACCTTCTTTTTTACATAAACATTTTTTATGGCAGGTTTATTTTTGATAGCACCTTGTATAAAGACTGCCTTCAGGAAGAAACATTGGAATTTTAGGATTGTTTGACACAAATGTATATGGATGTTATATGTCATGACTATGCAGCCTCATATGCAGTTGGACCAAATGGACTTGCAATAATAATGGACCAAACCTGCAATAAAATTCTCTAATATTTCAGTGGACATGATTGCATGTGAAGCTACTTCAGAATGAAGTTCATGATCCTGGACCTCTTTTCTGAACATATGTATGAAGAAGCTTCATAAAACAAATCATAGTAGTGCACTTCTTAAAGTGTATGGAATTATATGCACAAGGCTACACAGCAAGATGGAATTTAACCTTCTGCATGTGTACCAGGATTTGGATTATTAATTTTTACTGCAATTAAATCTGATGGTAAAACTAACCTGTGGATCAAACAATAATCGCAGTGAGGGGGGAAGTTCATGCAGTGTTTTTGCTACCTTGTCCTGCAATAAGATAAAAGATCAAATGGACAAGATTTGCAGAGTTACTGTCACTTCTCATTGGTCTATCATATTTTGGTTATGAACCTAAGAAATTTAAACTTGAGGTAACAAATTCTGGCATTAAAAACTTGGTGTTTACTTCTCAGTAATTGTTCCAGAATAGAGTATAATTTTGAATTCCCAGAGAATTAAAACAGTTGTTCAGAATGTGTGAATTCACTAACTTCTGTTTTGAAAGCACTTGTCAGAATCATTGTTTTTTACACAATCAGTTGCTACATAAAGGCAAAAAAGGTTCTAAAAATTAGGCTAGTTTTTACCTAGCAAGAATTGCTGCAACTGATTATCTTTATGCCCACACTATGAAATTCAGTATCCTACTTTTCATACAAGTATTTTATATGATTTTTCAGACAATGGCCACAATAATTCAAGGCTTGCTGCCTTCATTTGAAAGTTAATTTGGATGAAAGTAAGGTTTGCATTTAAAGCACAAAAGCTCTTCCTGCATAAGTGCATGTGTGGACAGTTCTAATTCAGGAATCAAAATGTCTTCTGGTTTCAGTTAATCTACTTTTAATAGTAGTGTTTAGCTTAATCCTTCATTGAACTGGAACAGGTCTACATACCAGTCCAGCTCTAAATTAAGTTGGAAAGGGAGCAGCTTTTCTGAATAACTACTATTAATTTTAGAAATATTTTGGCAACTATTTAGGTCTAGGTTTGATCTCAGCATGCATTGACATGTACTGCAGCCTTTCAAATCTCAAGTCTAAATTTTTCAACTCATCAAATAACAGGCTGCAATTTAAATGCTCAGAAGACTGATCTCCAAAACAGAACTGAAATTGTATTGAGTATTTGTGGCAGAAGTGTAACTTAGATTTGTGGCTTTTACCAATCTCAAGCTACAATTGGTTCTCTGTTGGTTATGGGTATAGTAATAGTATTTAACCAAAAAGGAGACTGTGATGATAGTCATTAATTGAACAAATTGAACCATTGATTGTTTTGGTACAGAGGAAATAAAGGCACGTGCATAAATCCCATCAATCTCACTTACATGGTGCTATGACTTAAGAATAATTTCTTGTGTCAAGACTTAAGGCTGTCAGTTCTAAGGAGCAAGTCTTGTTATCTCCAAGTGTCTGAACTGTGCTTAACCAACCAGAACTGTTATATGGTTCAGAGCTTTAAACATAATGGCAAAATATTATATAGACATCTTTTTGGCATTTCAGTAGATTCTGAGACTTAAAAATAAAATCTTTGCACTTAGATTTTTGGGGAACTCAAGTCATTATTTTTTCATTCTTTGTTTGTTTTTAAATGATCATTTAAGCTCCTTATGCAGTTTTTAGAAAGGCTGATGTGCATACCTGGGTTACTCTGAAGGTGAAATACTCTGCATATTGAACATTTCAAACTGCTGTCCTGCTTAAGTTCCAAATCATTAGCTTAGCAAATGGGAGCCTAAATATAAGCAAAGTCAATAGGGAGGAAAAAAATCCACTGCATAGTATGTCTAATGATAGAAAAAGCTACAGAATACAAACATAAATTTTTAATTCAACATTCTTTAATTAAAAAAAAACAACAAACCCACACCACCTCCACTCCCCTCCCCCCTGACAAGCTTGCAAAAACTAGGTCTGAATTCCCAGTGGGAATAATGAGCAACAGCAAGAGTGAATGCTGGGAGAGTAGAATGCAATTGTATTAGTCTCCATCACAATGGGAGGTAAACCCAAATCATTTATAAAACGTAAATGCTGGCAGAACACAGGGAGCTCAGAGCACCACACTGCAGGTGTGATTTATGAGGCTGGGGACTGGCTATAAATCAAACCCTTTTGTTTTAAATAGTACTGCTTCAACGCAGGAGATCATTTTACATGTAGAGGAAATGATGAAAAAAATGCAGTACACTGCATCCCAAGAATATTAGAGAATCAGCTTTACAATGTGACTATAAGGACCATGCTCAGACAATGGGCATCTGATACTCAGTTTAACAAATTCTCCCACTGCTGAACAGAGTGCCCTAATCTAGCAACTCAGGTTTGTTTCAAATGTATTAATCATGGGATCTATTTTGTGAGTCCAGCTGTTAAAATCGTTGCACTTAGGATCAAGAATACATTGGCTACTCCTGTTAACTAGCTAGAGGTGTCCTTTCATGCCACCAAAAGCCCTGCCTGTTTCTATGTTTTCCATATTTTTCCTTAATTCTAAAGTTTGATGGGCCTCATTATTTAGTGGCCTTGTTCTATGGAAATGGGTGAATAAAACAATTAATTCCTAAAGATTCAAATAGAGAGTAGGCATCCTGCAAAGTTCTGCTCAATTGCAGGAAAATGCATGTCTGGCAAGGAGAATGCTTTTCTCCCTCTATTGGTTATATAATTATCAAATGGAAGAGATTTTAAAGGTAATGAGCAAAGTGATTTCTTCTGCTCTGTTTTCTGGATCTGCCAGAGTTTATCTTGGCTGCATATTTTGCGTTCATTTTACATGCATGCCACTAGAGCCTATGCTATATGCATAAAACCACACTTTATGTATCATGCAATGTGGGCCAGAGAAGCACTTAAAAAAAAGCTGAGAAAACAAAAGGCCTACATAAAGGTAGGTACAGTGGTTATATGTTTTCAAAGAAATTTATAGTGAAACAAATGCTGCATGTGTTGCACTTGTGCATATCCTGACCATTTGATGTGATTGCCTTATCAAGGAATTGTAGAATGGCCTGGGTTGGAAGGGACTTTAAAGATCATCCAGTTTCAACCTGCCTGCCATGAGCAGGGACACCTTTTAATAGACCAGGTTGCTCAGAGCTCCATCCAGCCTGACTTGAAATGCTTCCAGGAATGAGGCATCCACAACTTCTCTAGGCAACCTGTTACAGTACCTCAACCACCCTCACAGTAATGCATCCCTGCTGAAATCTAATCTAAACCTACTTTTTTTAAATCATTTTGAAGGCATTCCCTTTTGTTCTGTCACTATTCCTTTTTGCAAGGAAGTTCTTGTTACTTCCTTGTAAAAAGTCCCTCTCCATCTTTCTTGTAGTCTCTCCTCAGGTACTGTAATGTCACAATTAGGTCATGCCTAACCCTTGTCTTTTCCAGGCTGAACAAATCCATTCCTTAAAGCCTTTCCTCATATCAGAGTTGCTCCAAGATCCCTCTAGTCATCTTGGTGGTTCTTCTCTGGACGCACTCCAACAGGTCCATGTCCTTCCTTTGCTGGGGACCCCAGGGCTGGATGCAGCACTGCAGGGGGGTCTCAGCAAAACAGAGGGAAAGAATCCCCTCCCTCACCTCCTGCCCACAATGTTTGAATGCAGTCCAGGACACATTTGGCTTTCTGGGCTGCAAGGGCACATGGCTGGGTCATGTCCAGCCTCTCACCCACAGCACCCCCAAGTCCTTCTCAGCAGGGCTGCTCTGGATCTGTTCATCCCCAGCCTGGATTGATACCAGGGGTTGCCCTGACCAAGGTGCAGCACCTTGCACTTGGTGATGTTAAACCTCTTGAGATTCTCTAATGGTTTAGCCATGTGAATGTAAAAAGTTGCACTGATAAGTAGAGTGACTTTATGTAAGCAAGGAGTCAAGAGACATCCTGCATTGAAATGCTTTATTACTTTCCAAGAGTCCAAACTCCACACACTATGGAAACACATGTGCACAATTTCCAGGTTCTGGTGTTGATAAAGGCAATATCAGCTATTGCTGGAGGCATTAATATCAATTGCTCTAGAGAGGAAAGTATCATTTCACTGAAATAATTGATTTTTTTTTCCTTATTTATTATTATAAAAGCACATCTAGTGAAACAAATTTGTGGGGCACTTTATAAATGTAAAAACATATTCCCTGCTCAGTAGACCTTGCAGTCTAAATTAGGCCAATATATGAAGAAGATATATTGATGATGAACAGAGAAAAGAAACAAATGACTAAAATTGCTTTTACCAATTTCTTTCCAGATGATAATGGGCCAGACTTTGAAAGGTATTTGGCCTTCTGTTTTCTGAAGATTAAAGTGCTTAAGTGTTTTAAAAATACAGTAATTTTACATGTAAAATCTAATGCACCACAAAAAGCACATTATGTGGGAGGTAGGAGTTGAGCAAAAGTGGCTTTGTGTTTTATGAATCTTACATTGTCCTGGACACTACAGTCAATTTGGATACATAGCCTTGAAAGGGGCCTGTCCCAGTTATGTAGTCCTCTCACGTTGCAATGCCATCTGTAATCTTTGTATCTTTGGTGGTGGTTTTTTTTTTTTTTTTTTTTTTTAAATTTTTTTTTTTTTTTTTTTTTTTAAATTTTTTTTTTTTTTTTTTTGTTTTGTTTTTTTGTGTGTGGTTTTTCTTTTTTTTTTTTTTTTTCTTTTTGTTTCTTTCTTTCTTTCTATCTTTCTTTCTTTGGGTTTTTTTGTGTGAGACAAACACTCTGTCTCCTTTCTTTGTCTACTGTGCCTGTGAGAGAAATAGTTCTGTGGGTCAGAAGTAGTGTTTTAAAACCCATTTGGACAAACTTTTCTGCCTTCTAGACAAGTAGGTCACTCAAGGGACCTTGTTGCAACACTCAGGAAAATATATAATTAAAGCTGGTTTAAACATTGAGTTTCTTTACCATTATAAAGGTTAAATACATGAAAAAGCAAAAGAACATTTATATAGCAGAAGTGATAATGAAGGGTTTACATCTGCAGCCTCCATGAACAGGGGAGGTTGTGGCTTTTCTTATGTAGAATCATCAGGAATAGATGGTAATTACCAAGTTCAAAGCCTATTGTCTCCTCTAAAAGCCAACTTGTTTTTTTGGGGTTGTTTCAGAATGATGTGATATCTGATGGCTCTACTCCTTTTATAGGACTTCTTGATATGCATTGAATTCTGACCAGAATTGGGATGGAAAGTAATTTTTGTGACCATATTAACAGAATGATGGGTAATAGATCTAGCAAAAGTTGAAGGCTGATAATGGTGACTGATGTAGTACCACAGAGGAAAGAAAGCTGAACACTGGTCTCTGAGGAGGCCAAGGGAGGAGTGAGGTAATAAGAGGTTTCATTGCCCAGTTGAGGTTGACAGAAGGCAAGATGATTTTGCTCCTCAAATTGTGCTCAGAGGACGGGAGGCAGTGTGTATTTTACATACATGCGGTAGGTGATAGGAGAGACTCGTCCAGTGATGTGGGAGGCTTTGTGATACATACAAAGGTTTCCTGCAAAGCTGAAGAATACTTTTTCCTGTTGTGGGGGCTGACGTGTTGAATGTCTCCTACAAATCTTGAGGGCAGCCTTGATGTGTTTTGCTTGCGGTATAATCTCGTGAAGCCGATGAGTACGGCACTGAGGTAAAATCAGAGGAGAGATTTTTGTGTTCTGTAGCTGACAAAGGGAATGTCCTGGACATTTAGAATTTCTTCTAATGTGGTAATAATTTCTGGTAGGTGTTGGCTTGCACAACCTATTTCAAAATGTCTGCTGCCATGGCTGCAAGCACGGAATGTTCCAGGGGAGCTTACACAGATACACCTGCTGTCTGTGGGCAGGGTGTGTGGTAGAGAGAGGGCAATTCATGACCTTTGCTTCTTAAACCAGTCCCTTCCACATAGGAAGCTCAAGTAGGTCATGTACTGAAGAGAGCCAGGAAATGTATATGCATAAGTGATGTGAATCTGATAGCCTGTCTAGTAACCAGGAGTGGCCCCAGATGTGCATCCCAGTTTGGCAGGTGTGTTTATACATTTTCTGAGATGTTTCAGATATAAAGTGTATATCAGAACTTACAATCTGACCTTAAAAAGTAGATGCTTTTAAAGACTGTGTTCAAGTTCCTTGTGATACAAATTAGTTTTCCAACTTAATCAGCATTTGTGACATGATTCAACAGAGCACTGAAGATGTACTTATGGCAATCACCATTCAGCAAAATTTTAAACTTTAAATACATGCTGTGGGAACATAGCTTAAAATTAAATATGGGTTTACATGAGTTGCAGAACTGGGTTTCGAATTTGAGCCTCTGAATGGGAAAATTTGTCATGAAAGTTTGGTTCATAGTGTGAGATTTCTCCTTTCTTACTCAGGAGGGAACTGGCATAAGAGGTGCTGCTGGAAACCATGGCTACTGGTGAACAGTGAACAGGATGTTTTAGCATCCCTTTTGAAATAAAAGCTAAACATGTGAGTAGGTATAAATTAAGCAGAAACAGGGCTTTTTAAACATTTGGATATTAAAAGAAAATTTTTTTGAAGACTGACATTTCAGTTTCAAAATTAAATGAAAATTTGTAATTCAGAAAGTGTGCTGTCATTTGCAGCCCTCAGGGTCCATATGCCTGCAGACAGACGCTCCTTTTTTAAAGTCATTTCCCCAAGATCCTGGGTCTGCAAAAATATAAAATAAATGAACAAATAAAGACACATGTGATATGCTTCACTCTTTTTCTGATATTACCCTGTAGGATGCAATAAAGAGATGGAATCAGACTAAAGGGATCAGAAGTGTCAGAGATAAAGTCTTTCTTTTATTCCTTGTTACCTGAACCAGTGCTTTGGAGAGTGCCTTGTTATTGGACCCTGTTGCAAGTTAGAAATGCCATCTTCAGCTCTGCTGCTAGTGGAGTTCTGCAAAGTCTGCTCAAGACTATTTGCGGGCTGAGCACAGGACCTCATATTGCTTCAATGTGCCATTGGCAGCAGCAATATCTTGTTACCTCCCCTGACACCTGCAGACCAGAGCCATCACTAGCTCCTAGCCAGATGCAAGCTGGAGAACCTGGTCATCCTTATCTGCTCTCAAAAATGGGCACTGTGAAGAATGCCACAGAATTGATAACTTGTTGAAGTGACTCAAATGCTCCATCCTGTCGTCTGCAGATGGCTCCTGAATTTTGAAGCCTTTGTACACTTTTCTTTAGCATTGATATGTAAGGTGTTCTCTTACAAAATAAGTTCATTAGTTGAATAGTACTCTTTTATAGCACTGTAGTAATTAGTGCTCCAGATAAGAGCACTTTCTGGCCTGTTGCCTATCTTCAGATTTGCCAGAGTACATCACTGTGTGGCAACGGGATGATTCTTTCTAATTCTGTCTTTATTGTACCTCTGATAAATTATTATCATAGTGCAGTGATTTATAAGGTTTAAAGTAGGCTGTCTGATGGGGACTGTGAGAAGCATGGAAAATCCCACTGGGCAGCCCATCTCAAGTCTTCTAAGATGCTGGAAGTATGGTTTCTTTCAGAGTACGAGTCTGAGTTTCTTCATAATTATGTATATACATTTTTAGTTTAATAGGTATGAAGAGTATAAGGCAAGGTAAGCAAACTATTTCTTCAAAGGGAAGTGTTTAGAAAAAGTTTGACAACACCTGTTCTAATTATTGTGTATGACATTTTAATTTCTAATAATCTCTGAGCTAGAGAATATCTTCCACATGTCTGTTCTGCTGGTCACCCCCATAGTATGGGAAAGAGCATGTTTTGCTATTTTTATATGATTTTTAAAAAAAGTCCTGGTAAAATTTAATTTCTCAATCTTTAATTCCAACCCTGGTAAGAATTTCTTTTTTAAACCTAAAAATTAGAGAAATTAGTTTCTCTAATAAATTAGAGAAAATACCTATTAATTCCTCAGTCATATCCCACATTAGTAATACTGAACCTTTTTTTTATGTATTGTGTAATTGAAGATTGATCCAGTTTAGTTCTAAGGCTCAAAAGAAGCAGAAGTCCCTCTGATTTCCAGAGCCTGCTCCACAACTTTGTAGACTCTGTGTATTCCAGTCACAGTTTCTATCGGTGCAAAATTTGGCATAAATGGAAAGAAGTCAACAGAGCTGTTTTAGTTTTACATAATTTAATAATATACTGTCCTCAAACTTCATCATCCTAGCACTCATTAGGCATTCTGGTTTTGTTCATACTGGGACCCATCATAAAGAAATTGATTTCCCTCTGTTCACTCATCCAATTTATTGCAGGACAACTCCATGTTAATTTGCCCACTACACAGTGTTTTGTGGGGTGAGAAAGAAACAAGCCAAAAGAAATCAGCAGAAGAAGTAGTTATCATGTTGGATGAGGCTCTACTCACATTTATTTTTGGTATAAATACAGAACAGCTCCACTTCTCCAAGAGAAATTTATTTGCATTCAGTGGGTGAGACTAAATCCAGATTAATACTCTGAGCCCCAAAATTCACCCTTTCTACCCCTATTTGCTGCTCTGAGTTACAAAAGAGACTGCTTAAGATGATGTGGCATATATTTTATGATTTCCATTACTTCTGCAGTTCCTCCTCCTCCTTCATTGCTAGTTGTGTTCTCCAAGTTGGGCAGCCAAATAATGTGTCCTCCATGGCTGTTAAAACTGCATTATAAATAGGCTGGGAAGAAATATTGTTGGAACAAAGCAATTGGCACAGTCCCTTTTCATCTCCCCAGTGGCAAACTGTTGCTGACCACAACACAATTGGTCTCTGTTATCTGGAGAGTGTGATCATGCCGTTGTTTCTCTGTCTGGATCCCTTGCAGGGCTGCACAAAGCACAAGCATTTCAGTCAGGATGCCACCATCAGTGTGCTGAAAGTTGCAGAATGGCAGTGACAGAAAAGGAGAGCCCTCTTCTCATGCGTTGCTCCATGCTGCAAACAAAATGGCATTCTTGGTGCAGAAAATTGAAAACTTCTGTACACTTGGCTCAGTTATGAATTTGCAGTGAGGAGTGTGTTAGCTGGTAAATCTGTAAGCTGTGAATTGCATTGAGACTTGACATGACAGTAGATTAAGTGATCCAGTAGTAGCTTTGTTTTCCTTCTATGTCACTCATTGTCTTCCTGTTCAGCTGCTCCACATGAAATATTCCAAACCTCATCTTCAGGGCCTCATAGATGTTGCCTACACTTCCAGGTCACCTTCCTGTACTAGTTCAGCAGCTTCATATCTGTCCCCTGCCTACACCTTTATGCTTTCTCCCATGTATTTTCTATTCCTGGTACAATTTTTCCCCAGAAAGACCTCCTGCTCTTGTGTGTCAGTAATTCTTTGCTCATCTACCATATCTTTTGTGCCTTCCTCATCTATATCATTAGGACTTTGAGTAGTGAAATAGTTTATTTTGGCTTGTCATGGGTGCTATATATTTATACATGTTGGATGGGCTAAGATCAGTGCTATTCTTGTAGCATTGTGCTTTTGAAAGCTGTGTAGAAGATCCCTGTAGACCATAATTAAAAAAAAACCCTCTGAATGTATCTTAATATCAATGATGTGAGGACAGGGCCTGAGACCAGTACTTTGTGGCATGATCTGCAGCTAGACTAATTACAGCAGTCCTTTGCAGCTAAACATGTAGATATTGTAGATAAAGTGTTTATGCATTTGTTTGATTCTGGGAGAAATATCTGTTTGGAAATTTTGAATAACAGTTTTGATTAAATTAGTGTTGCAGAGACTTTCCCTTTGGAATGATGATTTGTCAGTGGCTTAGAATGAATCAAATAAGAATTTTATACAAATACCAAACTGTTATTTAAAATGTGTCACAGCATTGGTAGGGCATCTCTGAGCTGGTGCTAAACTCAGCTTTCAGACTCACGGTGAATTCCCAAGCTCCATTTTGACTGGGTGGTTTGAAACATGGTCTCTTCCTTTGGCTTTCCTGGCAGTTTTCCAATAAACAGTCTGGCAGCCTGTTGTGCTTTCACAGCTTTATTAGCCCCTTTGGTCTCCCCACCAAGCTCCTGACTAGTGTCAGCTCATCTTTGCTGAGAATGTTGGTCCTACTGGAAAAGTTAGTTTACAATTTTTTCTTTGGGCATGTGACAGCTGATAGCAAACAGACAAACACTCTTTGCACTCTTTGAACACCAGTCACTTTTTTCCTTAAATAGCATGAGAAATCAGACATGCACTCATGTACATGTAAGGATATATAAGTGTACATGCATGTTTGTGAACACAAAAGTGTATTTATGCACAAAACTGTGTATGTGTCTACTCCTAAAACAAAGAATATATATGCTCCTTGCTTTTTATTTCCTCTGTTTCCCTACTGCTTTCAGGAGCTCTCTATGTCCAGACCTTCCTGTGGTGCACAGTTCTTCATGGGCTTGGTGTCATTTGGTTCCTACTTCCTTAGTTGGCTCACTGCCCTCTCCATTTTTTGTCTTGATTTCTTTCTTACTCAGCTTGCCCTTCCCAGCTTCTTAATCTGTGAGATTTTATCAAGGCAAAGTATGTGCTTCTGTAGGACTGTATCAATGCTTCATTTCATTCTTCTGCCTGTAGGAAAATTCCCAGGCTCTAGCTCTGGCAGCCAGTACAGACATTCTGCCTTTCCCTAGATTTGAGCCTTCTCAGTGCCTTGCCCTTGTGCCCAGACAATAACCCTTACAAGAGACTTTTTCAATGATAGATTTTTTTGGCCCCACTTCCCTGCTTATTAAAACAAACTGTAATGAACCAAGGTATGGTGAAGACAGATGGACATAAAAGTACAAGTGATGCCTACACTGAAGCTAGGCTTTTGTACAGTGTGCAGATATGTCCTGAATAACTCCTTAGAGACATATATGAAGCTTTTGGAAAAAAGACTGACCTAGGGGAACTAAAAGGCCCAAACTAAATTAGTAACTCAGAAAAAACCTCTGAGTTTTGAGTATTGAGCTCTCAAGTTACTAAAAACCCCAAAGTCTTAAACAATACAGCCTAGGGATAGTTTTCATTTTCATGCAGTAAACAGCAGTTTCAGGAGTCACTTGGTTTCAAATGAGCTGTATTTGACAGAATAACTCAAACTGAAACCAGAGTGGACTGTTTGTGAATGCACTTGGGCTGAAACTGAAGAAAAGCTTTCCATGAATTGCTATAAGTGGAAACTACTGTGTTAACCTAGATGAATGCCCTACTTCCCACCTGGGGCACCTGTCTACTTACTCCCTGTGGACTAGCAGGATAGCAGATGATCCTGAGTAAAGGGCTGTGCCTCAGATAAAACACTGGGAAGGAACTATTCCTCAAACACAAACCACTTTTTACTGCTCTCTCCTGTGGGATGGAAGACAGGGGAAGTATAAACCATTCTGAGAGGAGATCTTTCTTTCCTCTGCAAGGTGTACTTGGCATATCTTGTCCCCATCCTGCTGATGCTATTGGGTTGTGCAGCCTATGTGGGCAGCAAATTTCCATACAAGCCATTGGCTTGACCTCGCTTGGCAGACCTAACTTGTATCTCCTCTGCCTACTTTTCTGGGAAGTACCTTCTCAAGGATATTCCAGTCTCATTTAATTTTTTCACATCTTCATTTTTTTAGAAAAAAGTAGAAAGGTTACAAAGTGCTTCCCCCACCAGCTGATTTTGTGCGGTCTGTAGCTATTCCCCAATGCACAGCCACTCTTAGATTGAAAAGTAGGGGTAGTTTAACAATGTGCAAAATCCTCTGTGTTTATTGCCACAGTGCTAAGGAAAATTGTATCTTGTACTGCAACTTTATGGCACAACAAAGGATCTTTTTTTCTAAACTTATGGCAAATTTTGATTTTTGCACAATTTTTCAAAGTTGTAGAGATACTAGATAGCTAGATATAGTTTTTATACTTTCCATTGTTGGATTATATTTCTTTCTGATTGAGAATTTAGCTATTTTTTTTTCATGAAGGTTTGGGAACTTCTAGATCTCCACGTGATTTCACTGTTAATTTTCATCGGAGCAGAGTCCAGTTGCTCTGATTTGTGCTGGCTGTTGTACACCAGCATCAGTGCTCACTGAATAAAATGGAAAAAAGCTCAAAGACTGAAGACAGTGCTGTGATATGTGACTGCTTTATTACTGCCCCTCTTGCCCCTTCAAATCCCATGAAATGTACTTGAAATCAGATATCCAGCCTGTTGCTGATCAGGCTTCACCCAGGTTCGGTTGGAGAAATTGTTTGAAATTTGTGTGTGTTTCCACACTACTGTCAGCAAAGGGGAAAAACTGGGAAAAAATTAAAAAAAAGGTCAAAGAACAGTAGTTTCTGCACAACTGGACTCCAGTCACTTCTCCATCTTTGTGACTCTTTGCGAGATGTACACCAATATGTCTGTTTCTCTTGAACCGGGGAGCCCAGGACTGAATCCAGCACATCAGATATTTTCCACCAGTGCTGAGCAGAGAAAGATCATCTCTCTTGACCTGCTGGTAAAACTCCTCCTGATGCAGCCCACGACATTGTTCACCTTCCTTGATGCAAGGGTGATTTGCTGGTGTGTGTTCAATTTTGTGTCCTCAGCAAGATGTTTTTCTGCCAATCTATTTTCAGTCTGGTCAGCCCCCAGCATATCTTGGCACATGAGGTTGCTCTTCCTCAGCTGCAGGACTCAGCATTTCCCTTTGTTTGAACATCATGACTTTCTTGTTAGCCCATTTCTCAAGCCTGTTGAGGTTCCTCTGGATGGCAGTACAAATATCTGATTCATCAACCACTCCCACTTGCTGTGGGTGCACTGTCACCCCATCATCCAGGTCCTTAGTGAAGAAAACAGTACAGGTCCAGATATCAAACCCATAATATTCCACTAACGACTGGTCTCCAGCTGGATTTTGTGCTGGCCCTGCTGATCAGGGCCCTTTGATCCCAACAGTTCTGCCAGTTCTCAGTCCACCTCACTGTCCATTTAATCTAGCCTGTGCTTGATCAGTTTATCTATGAGGCTGTTACAGGAGATAGTATTAAAAGCCAGGCTAAAATCAAGAGAAAGCCTCCCTATGGTCAAGACTTTCAAGTCTGATTCTGCCAGCTGAGACCTTTTTTTTCCCTTTCTTTGTCTACTGTGAGGTCTGTCCTGGACAAGTCACTAAGCATCTTTCTGTGCCATGCTTTATGAAGCTGGGCCTGAAGTTACATAGAAAGAAGGAAGGAATGATCTTGCATAGAAAGTATTTTAATACTGCCAAGTATGATCAGTTTACATAATGAGATTCAAAAGCAAGAGTTAGGCATGGACCCTTCATATTAAATATTTGAAATATAAAAATAAAATAAAAGTGTTTATAAAACCAGGGTGGTTTGTTAAAGCTTTTGAAATTTAGTGAACTTAGCATCCACAAATATTAAACATGTAGAGTTTACTTTTAAGAGGAAAGGCTCTGCAGTGGGCATTTAGCTAGATTTGTACACCTACACACTGCAGATGGTTTAGTTTTATAAGAGATGAAACTGCATTTGGTGGAACTGATTAAATATAAAAACACCACCATCTGCCATTTATTCTAATATAAAATGGTTTGGGCAGATGCTGACATCTTTGGAGATGATTGATTCATCTCTGACAAGTGAAGATTCTCAGAGGGTTCCAGCTGCCCACTGCTCACACAATACCCGCTCACGAGAGCCGGCGCCAATCGCCGCGCTCTTGATTTGGATGTAGCAGGTGAACGAAGGGCACTTTAATAGCCAGCAGCCTGGAATTCCTAACTACAGCAGTGGTGGGGTTCTTTCCNCACTTCTGGTGCACATTAAACTGGAGGATATTTTATGCACACAGTGTTCTGTATTGGAGCACACTGATAACTGGAAGAGTGTCAATTTCTGGCACAAATAGCTCTCTTTCATTTTTTTAGAGTGGAAAACCATCAGATATGCTCCACATATGCTATTCATTTTGAAATTATTTTTGCTAAGTGTCCATCAGGATTACATTTAAACTTCCTGGAATATTATTTATTGAGTATGTCACCAAATGCTTTGTAATAACTTAAATAACAGATGTCTATCTTGTTTTATTTGATAACATTGTCACACTCTCTACTGGGATATTTCCTTAGGGTAGTTTGCTGTAGCATCATCTTTTTTATAGGTTTTACTCAAACTTTTAGAACATGCACAATGACTTATGAAAGAATTCTTAAAAAAATTCTCAGAACCAGACTGTGACATTCATACCCACACTGAATAGCTGCTTGCACCAGCAGTAAGTCCTACTGCAGACAGACTATTTCTTATGAAATAAGGTCCTGACCCAAAGCTAGATTTGTGGTAACTGCAGTGGACTTTTGGTCCATCTCCAAGTGGGAGAAAGTGCAGCATAATTAGATTATCATGCAATAAAGAAACAGATCCAGCCAGTCCTAACACTGCAAGTATATAAACTGCAGGACTTCTTCAGAATAGCTTAAAATAGGATGCTCCTTTTGTACATGCTGAAGTGTAATCTCTGACTGTGTCCTCCACTCAGAAGTATCATGTTGAACAGCTTCTTCACTATAAAATATTAGTTAAAAAAGGAAAAGGTCTATTTATATGAAATGACATGAAAATGTAAAAATTTACTGTTGTGCTGGCACAGGATCGTATGGCATGTATATATAAATTTGGTCAGAGGGATACTGAGTGATTGTACATTCATTTGAATGTATCTGGAGTAATTCCAATGAAGTTTGGAATAAGCCTATTGTACAGGGAAGTAGTTGGTGTACAATATGGGTAAAAAAACCACTCGGTGGGGCATTTTTAAACTATTGAGGGAAGCTAAAAGCTGTATAAAAAATATAGATTCCCATTTTTGGTACAGAATCTTCTGCTCACCTGTTACTGAAGGTAAGGCTACAGAAACTGTCATTTAATTGTTTAAAAAGGTAAGGGGCAAAATTAAGTCAGGCAGGTTCTTATCTGGCATAAGTTGGGGTTTGAAGTCAATGAAGCTAATCTTGTTTTTTATCAGTAATACACCTGGGGCAGAGGATTCAGAAATGTTTTTTTTACAGTTCTTTTTATATTGACACCTCTTTTACTTATGATGTTCCCTTCAGATATTCCCATTTACCTCAGCCCCCTTTTTTTTCCAGGTGCTTTTTCTGTAGGAAGAGGAAATATAACATTTTGCCTCAGAACAATCTTATTGGCCCTTCCTGGATACTGGTTTGTAGGAAGCACTGATGAATGCTCCCTGCTGTGAGAGGAGAACTCTCCCATCAAAGAGTGACCGTGCCATTTCATCTAATGATCTGGGAAGCTGGGTGCTTGGAATTGCCTCTGTGGTTAGGTTTACTGCTGGGAAAGAGCAATGTTTATGTTAAACTCAAAAAGCAACACCTTAACTTGAATGTTCCAAAAGTTTGTTTCTAAACAATGAAAGAGAATCTGGAAAAGAAGTGTGTTTTGGACGTCAAAATGAAAATCAGAATTCTAATGAATAATGAATATAGAATTACTTTATATATGGAATGTATATCTGACTTCAGGGAAAAGACTTCTTTCCCCCAATTTGGCTCCTGTTTCTTCTGATATAGAAACATTATACAAACCTAAAGTGTCTAATCCAAGATGCAGGCACCAGAACCTTTATAATGCAAATGATCTGACTGTTCTATAGTGTCTTTCTTCCAAAAGGGTCCCAAAGTGCTATACAAATTACATGTGGCCACATGAATTAGTTCCCACACCACTGAATTACAGGCAGCTCTGGGGAGCTGAACATCTTCCTACCATTACACAGAGGCATTACTCAATATTTTGTAGTGGCAAGCAGAAAATACAAAGGAGGCAAAGCAACAAAATAAGAAAAGATGAAGCAGACATTGAAATTAAAATTCAAAGAGGACTGAGGAAAAGGATAAAATCAGCTCCACGTTTTTCTTTGATTGCTGTCTTCAGAGCTGGTGATGCATATTGTTATTGATAACTATAGCTGACTTTCACAATATTTGTCAAGATCCTGGTTCCCAGGACTTGGCCAAGGGTATCTGGGCACTGCTTCTTGTTTCTGGCTCATAGACCATTTCTCTCTGCAGCCCTTCCACCTGTGTGTCTGAGGTTCCACAAAGAGGCCTCCTAGTATAAGGGTGCTGGACTACCTATACCCTGGCCAGATGTGATTATTTCAGAGAATGCTCTTGGTTTTCCTGAAACAAGGGGTGAGTTTAGCTCATTGTGCCACCTACTCCCCTCCCAACCACCCCAGTGTCAAGCAACAGGGTTGGCTTGTGGTGCTGGAGCCTGGCTTGAACTTTGCTGCTGCCATTAGCAGGGGCAATCTCCTGGCTGCCACTGCTCCAGCCAGAGTCCCTCTAGAGGAGGAGGGACCAAAAAAAAAAAGGATGGAGGGGGAAAAAGAAGTGAGTTTCTCACAAAAACAGTTCAACAAAAATCATCAGTCCTCCAGAATCCTATATTTTTCTATTTCTTTAAACAAAATGTTTTGGGTTTTTTTGTAAAAGTTTAGAAAAGGATACCTTTTCTTTTCCTCAGGCCATTAGCATTGAAAGGTGAAACACGAAAAATCCCTTGATCAGTCTGATTTTTCATCAGCTGAATTTTTTTTTGACAATGCTAAAATTTGCCATACATCTGAGTTTTGAGACGGGGTGTTCTGTTAGTAACACTGAAGTATTGTCATTACAACTGCTGTTTCCCACTTAAATTCTGTTAAATGTTGTGTTGAAAAGAGATTTATTGGGGTTTTTCTTCTTCTTTTTTTTTTTTTAATGGATAGCTTGCAATTCACTCTTGTAAGACATTACATTGGGCTAATAATTTCCAGAGTCTGCCTGAATGCAGTGATGGTGACAGTGCTGTTCCTCTGTGCACAATAGTTCCTTCATTTGTGGGAGACATGCTTGGTAATTAAAAAAGTCTGTAAACAAAAGCTGAGGTGCAGCTTCTCAGCAGAGTGATGTGGAGTGACAATGCAGTAAATGATTAGTCTTGGGAGCAAAATCAATGAAAGCAGCAGCTAGTCAGATGTCTTCTGACATAATTTTTCCTGTGTGCAGGTGAAGTATTTTACAGTAGTAGTAGGAGCTGTTATTTTCTACTGGCTCTAAAGTCAAAATTTGCAAAAATAACTGAAGGATTTAAGTGTGCTCCTGTGGGTGAAACAGTTATATGGGATTTAGACAGGTGGGAAAAATAGAAAGGGACAAAAATCTCGTAATTTTCTCACCACAAACTCTCACTGAAACTTCCTAGGTTTCTTTTGTTGCTGATGACTCCTTCCTTCCCTCACATGCTGCTTATCTGGGCGAAGAATCATGGCTGGAATTTATAAATGCTTCTCTGTTGTGCAAAGGAGCTTTGATAGCATGAAATGAATAACAGGTAACGTAATAAGAAAAAGTATCTGGCTACAGCTTTGGAAATGTAAATTCTTTTATCAGTCCCCCTGCTAATTGGAATTTCTGTTTGTTGTTTCACATTTAGTGGATTTCATTATAGTTTCCTTGGTAATTAGATATTTTAACTATAAATGAAAAATACCAGACAAAAAAAAAAAACAAAACCCCAAAGCAAAACAACAAAACCCAATCCCAAACTATCAACAAAAAAACCTTCATTAAGATGCAGTCAAAGTTGTATATAGATATGACTTTAATTAAAATATTGTTAGAATGTACTGTTATGAAAAACAAAGGAAACAAATGAGCCACAAAAAATTGAAACACGGAGAAAAAGGACCCTATCCAGTCCTTCCCAGTCACTGCTAAGGCACTTGCCATCTGCACTGTGTTTGGGAGGAGTCCACATCTGAGTGAGAGCTTGACCTGGGGGCCAGGTCCAGGAGGTGTTTGCTTCTCTTGCTCAGTCTCCTGGTGGTGCCTCTTTTGGACTGCCTTCCTTCCATTCTGTATTCAGCTCCAGCAGCAGCCAGCTCCCAGACTGATGGAGGCTACCCTGCCTTGTTTGGATACAATAGAGAAGGTGTCAGAAGAGGATTTTTGCATCATTTGTCATATGTCCATGTGGAAAAGTCTTCCCCAAAATGATGTTGTTCCAGGCAGGTGGAGAAAGGACTTTGTAGACCTGAGGAGTTTTTTAAATGGAAGGTCTTTTGATTTTTTTATGCTTTAGGGATTTTTAAAAATATGCATGATAGTAAAGGTATGATGAAAGTTTTTTTTTTAAATATCTGTGTTCCTCTATATAATTTCTTATGTGAAAAATTAGTATGGTGCATTGTACTCCTGTGCCCATAGCACAGAGGTATTCACAGATCTTCCCCTTACACTTTTATTGATACTGCAGAGCTAAGTGCTATTGAAAACACATTTTGGAAGGCAAATGAGCCTTTCTGCATTTGCAGCTTCATGTTTAGAGCTGGGCTCAGACATGGAGGAGGAAGGAAAACTATTTCACAAAATGTTCATTCTTTCTGAGGCTGATTTTTGTCTTATTAGCCCAAGGAAAGGAAACCCAAGGAGAAAGTATCATAGACAGATTTGGGTCCAAACTTTTCACCAAGGTTGACCTCTGATCTGTAAGTGAGGCCTGCCAGACAGAGGCAGTAGTGTCTGAAAGATTCTGAGGTCTGGATGCCAGTATGTGAAAACAGTTTGTCTTTAGACAGGTGGAAAAAACCATCATTCCATAATCCCTCATTTACTTCTTTGTCCTGTGGGAACTCCCTCATTTATTAAGCTTTCAAACCAAGGTCTCTCTTTTTTATTTTTTTTTAAGATTAGATTGCTTTGTACTGAAAACATTAGATAAATATGAAATATACCAAAATCCAAGTGAATCAAAAGGAATGACATTTTCCTCCAGCTGAAGGTCAGCAAGAACACTGAGTGCATTGCCATACTCCTAGAGTTGCCTTCTTAATTTCTAGTGTCTCTGTGCAACTCAACCTCCTCCCTTTTTTATCACCCTTTCTATTAGTTTAGTAATATGCTGTCATCCTGATTTTTCTTAATTTCGCTTGTGATATTACTTCTCCTTTTCCTCCTCCTATGGGAACAGACTTCTTCTGCCATATGCCCATTTAAACCTGATTGTAGTGTCTGAACATCTTGTGTGCTTAGCCACAGCATCCCTTGGGGTTCAATTGAGTCAGAGTATGTATGTGACCTTTAAAGCCATGTCAATGTGAGACTCTCTCAGCACATGGGTCTTTAAAGCCTGGATGTCTATGCTTTATACTAACAAATTTGACCAGCATGCCTTTTTATGAGGATATCATCACTTTGGGTAAATTCCAGGTTCCATATTTTAAATCAGCATGTAGAGCATTTTTTAAATCTCAATTTCCCAAAGGTCAAGTTCCAGTAGATTAAAAATAAAAAAAATCAAAGCAGTTGTTATTTTACTTATTTATTCCTGCAAATTTGTATTAGCAACTACTTGAACATGACTAATTGGCAATTTGTAAAGTGGACTGTTCTCAGTAGCAAAGTTATAAGTAAATCAATGCTGTAACTGTTTCCTTATTATGACAATTCTTAAAAAGTGTGACAAGGTTGTTATAGGAAACACTGAAAAGTTCCTACATTTCTGGGGATAATAGATTTTGTATTTGTAGCCTAAGTAGTCTTTATTTTCACACTTTTTTTTTGCATACAGCAGAAATAGGACTGTGCTGGGTAAACAGTGAGCTGCCCTAATAGTCCTGCCATAATAATGCTTTACTGTGCTGAAGTCTCATAAAATCTCTTTGGCTCAATGAAAGCTGTTTCACAAACATCCTTAGCTTGGATCTTGTGTCATGCCACAGCATCGTTGCTGAGCTTTGCCTTCCCAGAGACTCTCTGACAGTTCAGCACATTAATTGTCCAAATTTCAGTGCATTGCTAATGTAGAAATTCTTAAATATAAAAACTCAGGTGTGTCACCAATACATATAAACTAAAATATTATAGCACTTGCCTTATGAGGCAACAATATGTGGGGTCTTAGGGTATTTTATTATGCAGCTTACTGGAGAGACTGATGGAAAGCAATGATTGATATTTACTCTGAAGTAGAAAAAAATGTTAAATTTCAACTAAAATTGACATTATGTTCTAGTAACATAAGCATAGCATACATTGTACATATATTGAAATTAATCCCACATTACATAAGTACGTAACACAGGAAATTTAGTACTAAAATGAAACATTTTAGGCTATGAAAATACATAATTATGACGCCCATCCAAAGGATATTAACTTTTTGCTCAATGGTGTTATATATCATGCAATTGGATTTTGACTGTTAAGCATTTTAATTCACCAATTAAAATTAGGCATTTCAATATTCATCTTCCAGCTTAGCTTGGTTAGTTGCTTTATAAAATATAGGTACATGACCATTTTGTTACTTTCTAATCCTTAATTAAATGAGAATTCCTTATCTAAAAGCTCTCAGCTTTGAAATATTCCTAAATATAGAATTGATCCCAAATCTAAGTTTCGTATAGTCGAATGCTTTCTGCTGAAAATGTAGCAAAGGAGAAATGAATAGCATTTAAACAGAAGACAAAACCAGCAGCTGGAATTGGCAAATATCGTAAGCTGGTTTTAGTCCTTTCCTTGTTTTAGTTCAATAGCGAGGATCTGGGAAGAGTAGTAGCCTTTGTGGTGTAGATTACAAACAAAATTAAATGCTAGGGGACTTGTCACTAATGTTCCTAAATCAGCAATCTTTTCAATGCTAATCACTTTCTGAATCTGACTATGGCATATTTCTGTCTGATGAAGAACTCTATTGATTTTTCTCTTTGGAAGCAATTTTTGTGGGGGATTCTCAAGCAGAGGAGCTTGACCAGTGAGTAAATCTTTTGGGAGAAGTGGGTTTTGTAGATTCATAATGTGTGACAGCCAAGCTTATGTGTGGACTCTTTGCCCTGTTGAGCTACCGCTAAACTCAGAATTCCTGGAAACACCATCAAGTTTGAATAAAAGTACCACTTTCTCCTGCAAACACTATTATTTATTTTGGTTTCCTATAAAAATCTTTGAGCTGTGTTTTTTTCTTGTGCATATTCATTCCTAATGAACAATATTTCTTATTGCCTTGAAAAAAAAAGGCATCAAAGTTTGCGTTTTCACAGAGAACAACTAACGGGAAAGACAAACACCTCTTTAAGAGAATACCCAGACACAAACTCACCAGAGTACAATTGCAGGTGATGTATAGGTGTGTGTAGGGGTCAGGGGTGGGTGTCTCATATAATTTGTGCATTGGGGTTGCCACAGAGGGGACCCCCAGAGTGAGTGGCTCTTTTCCTTCTCAACTTGTTGTAGAACTCAGGGGGATTCTGGGGCAAACAAAAAGTGCTTGTGAGTGGGCAAGGATCCACCCCTGCACTGAAGTGATAACACAACTTAGTGACTGCATCTGCATCAGAAGGGAGTATGTTGATATTGGCTCACAGCTACACTTTGATTTTACTTGCTGTCTATATGATGAACGACCGTCAAGATTTTTTTCTTCAGTGATATTATCATATTTTTATTTGATAGTAAATCAAAAGTATGCTGCCTTTTAATTAATATTATATTCTCCTACACATAATTTTCTGGTGTAAAGAAATGTTATCTAGAAGGTCAAGGGCCAGAGAGAAAGATGGTATCTTGTAGCTTGAATTAATCTAAAAAAAAAGAAAATAGATTTTTAGAGAAGAGAACATTATGAGTCTGGCCTGAACTGGATCAGGCCCAATATCCTTTTTAGGAAGAAATAAAGGGCTTGAACCTTCTCCCACTGAGAGCAAACCTGCAGTTTACTATAATAGCTATGTGTGATAGGGTCATAATAAATTTAAGGTCTGAGATAATCAAGAAGGACTATGTAATCTTCTGCTAATGCTTCTGAAAGATGCTCTAGTAAAATCCTAGGTAGGGAGAGCCCTACAATACTCTGTTATCAGAAGAAATAAGTGTAAGCCACTTGCTTGTTGCACTTGGCTATAACTGATCCCACTAGCCTGGTTTTAATTTGGCCGTGATTTAGAACAAAAAAGTTTCAAAAATAAAATTTATGGTGACTGTGAATGCTGTAACTGTGAGAGAGTGGGGAGTATGAGGGGAGGGGGAAGAAATTTTGCAAAGATACCTGTGTGATTTTCTTTACAGTGCATAAGAAGGTTCAAAGGCAATTTTAGACAAAAGTTCCCAGGCTGGTCCTGTTTTTGACAGAAGATGACAGGAGATGCTGGTGGATGGTGCAGGAGCAGGGCACTCCCACAGTGTGCAGTCCCGGGCTCCAATAATGCACAGCTGGGGCATTTCACATCAATAATGTGCTCTTCAAGGAAAAGCTATTGTTATCCATTTAAATGTCTTCCTAAATCTCACCTGATTCAGAGCATTGCTTATTCAAAGGCATTCATCAGGCATTCGCAAAATGTAAGATTCACTGAATTTGAGTGCACTAAATTGCTTCATAACTTTAGCTTCAATAGGATAGAAATATTAGTTCTGATCCAAAGCACCACCGCAGCCATTACATGTCTTTCTGCTGCCTTAGGTAGGATTTGGCTCACAACCCCTGTGTTCCCTATTATTATCAATTTAGAGTAACTGTGACAATGGCATTTGTTTTCCCTTTTCCTAAACTGGAAAACTTGTGAAGGTGTTGCTGTAGCCTCATCTCTTTGGTTGATTGTCCCTAGTTATACCTTAGCTAAAATTTAAATTTTAGATTTCAGAAAAGAAACAACCTTTTTTTTTTTGTCCTCTGTTTTGAATCCTTTAAAATATTAGTAGTGGATTGTAGAATATTGTCAGTATATAGTATGAGAGCAAAAATATACACATAGCTTTTCTGCTATGGAAAGCATATTAAGTACAATATAAATATATATGGCAGAGTTACCTACCAACAATAGGGGAGTCCTTTGAAAAGAAAACCTAGAAGTTATTTTAGCAGAGGCTATATTTTCTGCTAAACAAAATTTGTTCAGAAGACACGTGTTCAAATGACACTCAAGACTGTTAAATTTGAGTGAGAGGGTTGCATAAATTCTTATGAATTATTTTGATATTATTTTTGAAAAAAAATTGTATAAATTATTTTTATAGTCTTTGTTTCCCCCTCTTATATTTTTCTTTTGTATTTCAATTGGCATAATTTGTGAACATAAAAATACATGTTGGATCTCTAGTGAATAACTGATGGATAAGAAAAATAAAAAAAAAGAGTTTCAGCTTATTCCAGATAAAGACATTGATGTCCTAAGTTAACACTGAGCTAATGTGCTTTAAATTTCAGAGGTGAAACATGTATGAGGTTGTATGTGGAAATGCTGCTGTGGATGCAAGCAGTATAAATGAGTTTTAACCTATCGTGTTTCATACGGGCAAGTTCTGTAAACACCTGCCTAACAGGCATACACTAATCCTGCTCTCCTAATAACAATTAGATTTTGCTCTGAAAGTGAAATGAAGCTTATGAAGCCATGCATTATATGTCTTAAGTGTATATATCAATTTGCATGCACATCAGTTTTTGAATGGTCATTTTTCATTAAATTTTCTGAAAAGATTTCATTGATTCACATACTTATTTAGCATATGCATTTGTATGAATCAGGATTTTATCTGCAGACTGAGTGTCTCCAGTGCTTACGGGAAATACTGAAATCTGAATGTCTAAACCTGTTTCTGGTTAAATGTTATCCTTGGTTGTCTTCAGGAGCACAGACTTTGCAGCCAATATTTTTTCTACAGTTTTCCTAGTTTGTGCATCATGTTTTCCTTATCCTTCCCTAGACACAGCAAAAATGGGCTCAGTTTTATAAACACAGTAGTCAGCAATTCTTAGAAATGTGAATATTTGTTTCAAAAAGGAAAATACTGCAAGTGAATTATTAAAATTTCAGAAGTTTCTAATTTTCTATTAATAACTGGAAAATTGAGGTTTTTCCATTGTCCGTGGTGTTATAACTGAACACAGCTAGAATGTTATTTCTTTGGCGTATTGCTTTGGACCTTTGGGGTATGATATAAGGCACAGAGCATTCAGAGCACAGCAGCAGCTTTCTGCTTACTGAATAACCAGGGGAAATAGCTGTAGAATGGAGTCAAGGGGAATGATGGTCAGCAATAATTCTGACTACACAGTTTTTCATTGGCAAATGTCAGACTGCTGTAACTCCAGGATGCCTTAACTGTGATGAGGTTCTGGTTACCTACCCCAGCCTGTACCCCAGACTAACCAGCAGCTCAGTGCTTAGAAGTGGGCAAGAAATGTAGTTTGAAGTGACCCCTGAGCATTTTTGTCATGGCCCTCTCACTTCCCTGAATGGAAATTTTTCTTTAGGAATCAGGGAGAAAAATAGACTCTCTATATAATGAAGAACTCCACAGTAGATGGAAGATTATGATTGGGATTCCTTTTCCAGTTAATAGTTATTGCTTCAAATGAAGTTATTCCAACAAGGGAGATGGATAGTGCTTATCCCAGAATAACCCTGTACTAGCAATTCTGACATTCAAAGGATGGTAGAAGATTAAGATTTAATTTTCAGCCTGTATCTGACTGCTAGATGCCTCAAATACAGCTTTACCCGTGGTGACCTGCCTTTTTCTTTTGTTTTGTATGAAAAATATTCAAAGTATATCAGTGGTGTTCAGAAATACAGAGCCTTTGTTGCTTTGTGCCTGGTTTTTGGTGTCAGCCCTGTGAGGCACAGGTGTCTGTACAACACAGCTGCTCTTGTAGGTGCCCAGATGGCCAGACTTTGTTTCCCTGATTTCCCCAGACACAACAATAAGAAGAGAAGAAAACTGCCAATAGTACAATTAAACAAAGAAATACCTGCCTTGCCACCCTTGTATCTCGTGTTATCTCCTGCATTGCTGGGTAGTTTGCTCTGTGGTACCATTGGAGGTGTGTGGACCCCTGGACACTGCAGGGGTGGCCAGCACCACTCCTGCTGGAGGATCACCTCGTAGTAGATGTGCCTGACGTAGAGCTTGGCCATCTCTGTCTCTTGAGGCTGCTGCCTGCCTGAAACAGGGCAGATTTGGAACTACCCATCATCCTCCTCAGTGGAGATAAGCTGTCTGCTTCCCAAAGCAGTTTTTTTTAGCCTTAGGTCAGGCACCTGACCTCCTCTTGCACTATTTGCAAGATGCTAAAGTCCCAAACCTCTCTTTACAGAGATCAGGACATAAAGATGGCCTCTTTCCACTTAGCATCCTCTGTCAGCCTGAAAGATTGCCTTTGCTGAATCAGGGTATGTAACTCTGAACAGCTTTTCAGGTGTTTGTTTTATCTTGGGAAAACTGTCCTATTCTGATTTTTAGGAACGAGCTATGAGGAAAGATGGTGACATGTGCTGATAGAACTCTCTAAAGACAACCAAAGCACAGGTGGTGGGACCTTCTGCTTCTGTCTCCCTCCATGCACTGCTCAACACCCACAGAGTCTGCAGGCATTAGTTTCAGCCCTGCATCCTCATGAGTGAGTAGCGGGGCACTCTTCACCTCTCTGACATGTTGAGTGTGTGTTTTGAGGACCACACTGTTCCATGTAAGGCTGTTTTTTATGTCAGGCTTCAGTAGTGCAGGCCTGTATAGTACCTGAACTATTGGTGCAAAGCTGGGCTGTGTTTAGCTTGCCTTTTGCTGAGAGGAGGGTGTTTTTAAGTACCACCTTCATTCAAGGGGAGGTTTAGGGGTTTCTTTCTTTTGTACATTTGCCATCTTAGCTGTAAATGACAGCATTGAGGAGTGAAAGTCTTTAAATGACAGAGCAGCCAAATCAAACTCTCATGCTAACTCTCACACCATTAGTCTGTATCCATCTGCAGAATGGGGAGAGTTTGGAATTCTTAGTACCAATATCACAGGAGCATCAGCTCCTGCCCTCAATAAAAGAACTGTTGAAAAGACCCTTGAAAAGATTTCTCTGCACTGCTTTTACAAATCTGGTTAGTGGAGGCAGAGTTTACCCGTGCGCTTCCCCACATTGCAGTTCACCAAGTTGTGATCTGTTGGCAGAGTCTGTCTGTGAGCTCTGTGCCTGTCCAGCAACCCCTGAGAGCAGTGAACATGAACATCAATGAAGCAGTCCTGGTTTACTGCTGCTGGGGTAGTGTGGGCAAAGTAATTCCACAAGGAAAGAATCACAACTGGATCCCAGCTTTTGTGTTCAGGGGGTAGGGGGATGTTTGCATTTCATTAGTGTTAAGTTTGCTATTTCCAAGGATTGGGAAGAAACATCTCTTCCCTCTTCTCTAGAATATAGAGTGATGTTTACTTTCTCATTTTGAAATTTTCGCATCTTGTGTAACAGCTGTGCTAGGGCAGGACTCGCTCTCTGCTGAACTGCTGCTTTTTTCCTTTGGCCTTTGTTAAAATTTCTGATAAATAACAGACTGTCTACAGCTGTTCAAATGATGTTGCTTTTTCTAAGTGTCACTTCAGTGTTCATTCCCACCAATGTAGGCTTTGCTTTAGAAGGTAAATAAGGGAGAAATAGGGCTTGCTGTTGAGTAAAATTGAACATGTGGGCAGTGGGAAAAGAATCTGAAATGTGAATTGCCCAAGCCTACAGAAGCCATCCACCTCCAGCTGTGATGGAGACACTGTAACATCTTGGCAACATTGCTGTGTGCAATTTTCTTTAAATAACTAGTGGGTTTTTTGTTTGCTGCAGTTGGTGCAATTTCTTCACATTTTCTCATTTGAAGGTAATCTGCTTCTAAGAAGTGATTAGTGTAATTTGTGCATGGAAGGCTTCACTGGGCTTTGAATTTTTGCAGTGGCATTAGCTATGCCAGTGCTACTGGGCTCACCACTGCAATAAAAAAGAGAAGATACTATGTGTGACTTAATAGTATACTAATCTATTGTTGTAAAGATAACTTGTATAATTTATATTAATCCATGATTCCTGGAAGCTTGCTCTAAAAACTTTATAAAATCACAGTTCTTGAATAAAAGGATCTTATGAACAAGGATTTTATTTTTACATGCTGTATCTCTCCTTTACAAAACAGTTGTTCTGTTTGTATTTTGTTCTTAACCCTTATGTACAAAACTCTCTAATAAACTGAAGGGCAAAATTTGATCTGGATTTGAAAAACAATTTTGAAGAAAAAATATGAGTCCAAAGTTTTATCTGTGTTCGAAATTAGAAATTGAATTTCTATAGTAATATTTAGGTAAGGTAAATATTCAGATGAGTTTAATTTATTTCTGGTTGCAAATTTCTTATAAAGACAAAAATGTATAATTTATAATTTCAAAGAGAGAGGAAAGGGAATGAACTCAAGTAACTCAACTCTGTCCTTTCCACAGCTGAGGACACAAAGCAATAATTGTTGCTTAGCTAAATTATCACACAAAAGAACAGCAAGTCATTCATTTCCACATGAAAAAGCATAAAAATAGGGTTTCTGTAAGACTGATTGGAAGGTTTAATATGAGAATGTCAGTGTGAAGGTTTGCTTTTAAAGGTGTTAGGTCTGCTTGGGCTGGAATTGGTCTTGCTTTTGCTCAAGCATAGCTAGAGAAAACCTGCAGTAGTTGAATAAATGGAGAGCCAGTGCCATTGCTTAAACAACTTTTGAAAAATATGACAGTCCAGAACCTCAGGTCCTCCAGTTTTTGAAAACCTTTCTCAAGGTTGTTATCATTGCAACAATTTACATAATATATAAGCCAAATGTGTTGGTTCCAGTATAGTACCAGCACTTACTGAGAGACAGTAGATCCAGTGGTCCTGTAATTTGCTCAGTGACTCTTTAAATACAGAATGCTGGCTTACAGCAGTGCTGCAAGAGAGATAGATATAATTCAGTTGGTAGACATCAAATTCTGGTACTTTTGGAAAGAAGCTGGGTTTGTCAGTTATGGGGAGTTCTCCAAAAGGAATTTGAGAATTTTGTGAGCATGTGCTTCAGGTTTGCTCAACATTTTGAGGCAAGTGTAAATCACTTCTAAGTAAGCTGTGACGAATGAAATGTTCCTAATTACAAGCTGCTAGCCAATCTTTACACAATTTTTGCCTTAGTACTATTTAAATTTCTACAGCATATTTTATAGACAAGAAAGTGTGACTAAATACCTGCAACATCAGTAGACTCATGTAGGAATAACAGTGAGAAGAAGCAGAACTAACTCCTCTGGTTGAATATGTTAAATATTTCTTGCATTAGAGGTGAGAAATTGGGAATCTCAGCCCAAATCTGGGTGATCAGCCACTTCAGGCACTTTCCACCAGCTTGGCAGAGAGGCCAGGGACTTAATAGAGGTAGAGTGTGAACTACGCTCTGGTTTCCTGAGATGGCTCCATTTCTTGAGGTTTATGGGAAAATTGTGACTAATGGGAAATGCGTGTCCCGCTGGAGCACAGCTGCCGGTGCTCACTGGATGAGTGAGGATCTGCAGACCATTTTTCAGTTGCAAGTGTGTGTCAAATGGTGCTAATGGTGTCAAACACCAGATTTTAAATCAGCTTTTCAAACAGCATCAAAAACGCACATGCAAATTGCTGATCTTGGTTGATCTTGGGACCCATTTTCCTGTGACAGCTGGGGCCATCTTAGAAGAAAGCAAAAATAAAATAACAATGCGATAAAAGCGTTTCTCTAGACCTTTGTAGTTGGTGAGAGAGGATGTTCAGTTTACCCCAGATAGTGGCCATAATGCACAAACAGCAGGGCTCGTGTGTGCTATTTTCTGATGTGTGGTTCAGGAGGCTGACCACCAGCTGCTGCTCATGGGGTGGGACAGCCACACTCCGAGCGTTGGGCAGATACACATCTAGGCTCCGCCACCGGCAGCCAAAGACTGCAGCCCCCCGGTGAACCTATCTCTGCTGCTGCTCTCCTCATCTCTAACAGTTGTACTGAGGCCCTACATCTGCAACAAACAGGATTTTTGGTTCAATATTTAAATGTCTTTGAAATGGGGTTATCACGTGAAAGAGGAACTAGGGTTTTTCACTGTATTCATGCAAAAGGGTACTTGGAGAATTGGAAGATTTTCTATGTTTATGAGGTCACTTATTTGCTTTATTATAGATATATCATATTTGTATCATACAGTCACTTTATTAGCTGACACATCAACCCTGTTCAGTCTCAATAACTTGTAGTCTGTTTTGAAAGCAGAAATGAAGCCAGGAATACCAGCAGTGGTAGGAATCAGACAGGGCTTTGCTGTGTCGAAGCTGGTGTTGTCTGGCATTTCACCTTGAACTGGCTGGTGAGAATTTTAAATGTGGAGATGTTAGTCAGCATCACGGTTATGGTATGCTGCATTTCCATTGCCATGTTTTTTCATGAAAGGTGGCTTTTCTGTACCTACAACTGGAAAGCATTCATTCCTCATGTGTACCATGTGGCTACAAATATTGTATCTGGAGACTGTTTTTAACAAATAATTACCTTTTCATTATAGGTACAATAGATAGAGAGGATCTGCTGGGGCAGGCAGTCCTTTGCTTTTACACAGAGGTATTCTATCTTTTGCAACTGAATCATAATATTTACTTCTGTGTTCAAGTGAAATGCCCAATGCAGGATTTCTAAATCCAGAATTAGAATTCAAGGGTTCCTGATTATTGTTCCTTTTTCACTTGAATTGTTTTTACACCATTTCCTAAAAATCCTGTTAAAAAAAAAGGAAACAAAACCCAAACACCCCCCCAACCTTTTACTGCACTGATATTTGTGGAAGAAAAGCTGCAAAAACACTTTATGCAGAGCATATGAAAGGGAAATGGTTTTAATTTTTAACCATAATATTTTACTTTCCTGAAATTTGTATTCTCTCTTGGAGGTTCTGTAGAAGGAAAGAGAATCAGTAACCCTATACTAGCATTATCTGGAATTTCTTCTACGTTTTCTATAATTGCAAATGTCTTTGATACATTGAGGAAAGAATTTATTGGAACAACATGTTCAGTTAAATTATGAATATTTTGGCTTGTGCCGTTTCCCAATTCTGTTTTATTTGCCTATTTTTTTCAATGCACATAACATTCCTATTAACTTCCTATGTCATTATATTCTCTGCTTCCCACAGTAGAATAGGCTTTCCTTACCTCTTTTCACTACAGCAGTGAGTGAAACGTGCTAAAAACGTATGTGTGTGTGTGTGTGTGCCTGTGTGGTGTCCGGTGTTTACACTCGTGGTGGACATTTCACTCCCCGCCTTTTCCATCCTCGGTGCTTTATGTGGTCAGCTGTGGCTCTGCAAACCTGGCCAGCACCCTGTGGGAAGGCATGAATAGCCCTTGTTGTGCAGCACACCTGTGTTCTGTGCACAGCTGTTTGGTTCACAACAGGGTTGCTGTTAGCAGTTATGAAACGTTTTCACACCACCCACCCACTATCCACTGGCTTATAACATTTGCTGGCACTTCTGTCCGGCTTGAACTTGTTTTTTGTGTTTTTGTTTTTTTGTGTTTTTTTTTTTTTCTTTTTTAATTTAAAGGACACCAGGATACTTTATGCATAGGAATAACAAGCCAAATTGGCACAGCACCTTATTAAAAATATTCCCTCTCTCCTATGTCAGAGATTGCTCTTTTTCTGGCCGTGGTAAATCTCCAACTATAAGAAAAAAATATTGCTACTTATTTTGCTAATTTTATATAGTTTGCTATTTAAAATTTTTTCCTAGTTATCAGAGAGTTTTGTGCAAGCACAAATTTAAAGAAGCTGGAACATTACTTTGTTTCTTACTACGTATTATTGGAGATGCAGAGTCACCCATCTTGTAATATATTTTTCTGTATGTTATGATAGGAAGTTGAGACACTGAGCAATAAAAGTCTGCCAGTGTAGACTTTTTTAAACCCCCAGAACTGATTGGATGGATAACTTTAACTCTTCTGAGAGGAAGAAAGCTAAAAGCTCACTTTCCTGGTACTCAAGTCTTCAAAATGGAAAACTGAACTAAAAGAAACAAACTAAATACAAAATGAGGTGGCTAAGTGAAGCAGGTGCTCCATATGGAGGGGAAAAAAGACAAATTAATGTACAAACTGCTTCACTTCTATAGGAGAATGCTATTTAAATACATAGACTGGGAAGACAGCTGAACTCTTCTGTGCAGTTTTATCAGCTGTGTTTTGTATCTCTCCATGACACAGTATGTGGCTCTTTTCTGAAAGCAGGACAATGTGTTTTGACAGCCCTTGGCAGTGGGAGCAACAGTGAGAAAAGCAAACCAAAGTGATTCAAATTAACACGAGTTGGCTGTTGCGAAGCTGGTCCATCCAAATTATTTCCCATTAATAGAGAACCTCAGATATTTTAAGATGCAACATAGCCAACTGTGTTAGAAGCACTGTGCTAACGCTGCCCACCATGCTGCCACCTATGGAGAGCCCCACTTTGCTTTGGTAAGGAATTCTGTAGGGGCATTTAGCTCTAGTCCTGTTTGACAAGGCAATCAGGTCTTATATTGAGCTCTATGTAGGGTCTGCAGGGAAAACAGCATCAAGCAGGAAGGCAAATCTCAATTAAAATTGCTTTGGGTAACCTTGACCATTTTTGTAGGGGATGGCTTGCATGGGAATTCATTGTTTTCCTAGATTACACACGGGTGTGTGTTTATTTTGCCATAACTGCTGATGGTTTTTATTTTTTAAGCACTTTAATGATGATCAGAAGGAAAAATATAGAGAATTTCCTTATTTGTTTTCTAAACACTTTCTAATTCAAAAGAGGCAAAAGTCTTAGAATCAAGGATTTTCTGCTCAAGCTCGAGCAATTTCCATGAGGTTCAGTCCTGCTGACTTTATTCAAATATCACTGGTTTGAGGGATTCAAAGAGGTCTAGAAAAAGAAAACTGTTTAAATTGCATCAAAGCTGAAAAATCTGTTTTTTCCCATTTATGTACACTTTTGGCCTTGCAGGACAATCTTTTCCTTTCATATTCCTTTTCTGACGGTAAGAACATGATGTTTTTTGAGATGTACAATCCTATGACCCATCTCTCTGTTTTGTGTGCCACAAAGTAACTTTCTTGCACATTCTGACTCCTAAGAATACTCCTTTCACTTAAGATCCTTTCATTTTGCTTCTCTTCTGAAGAGGAATTTTCCTTCCCCCACCTTGTCACCAAATAAACCTTAATTTAGATAATTCAAAGTACCTGTTGTTTTCTTCTTATTCCCACACCTGCCCACATTCTACTTCTCATATCCAGTGCCTTCCCACTCTCATTTCCAGCTGGAAGACCTCCTCTTCCCATTGTAGTAAAACTCCCTTATGAGTTATGAGGAGGAAATTAACCTTCCACCAGTACTTCAGACCCTCATGATCCATAATAGATTTTATCTGCACTGTGCCCTGTGAAGAAGAAATTGTTGCAGATGTAAGAAATTAAGTGATTTGCCCAAGGTCATCAAGAAAGTTAATGGATAAATTAAGAGCAAATCTAGTGGATCCTAATTTGGGCTGTGGAAGCTGTAATAGCAATGGTGAGGAGGGTGGAAAGTCCAGGCAAATGATTTGCACTTCTTTCTTATGGCCAAATATGGCACAAATAGAGGCAACCCCCATTCCCAATGAGGAGAGGCGGGAGAGTGGGACATAATTCAAGCTATTTAGATTCTGCTATTTAGCATTTGCCGATCACTAATGTGATATTTGCAAAGTATAATATTTTCTAACAGCTGTAAGAACAAGAGAGCCTAAAAATTTCTCCCTATACATAATATCCATGAAATTGCATTGAATATTGTAATGATGTGTTATGCTGCCATTAGCTCCCCGTGAATACCTAATTTGGAAGGTTAATGAAATTGACAAATGTGTGTACTGTATGTGCATTGACAGTACTAGTTAATGGCAACTCTCACATTTTTATTTGGAAAATTATATAAAACTGAAAGTGACAATTACTGTAACTTCATCTTTTTTGGAATCTAGCAGAGTGTGCAGTTTATTTAAATAGGGTTGTATGTGTTTTAAATTTGTATACCATCATATGAAGTCCTTTGCTCATCATGTGATTATATACTTAATTTTTGTATGAATGCATGTATTGTGGTCTTTTACAGCATATTGGGCCAATTTTTTTTTCTTTTTTTGTGTGTATTCTACACTAAAATACCATAAGTCCTTGTCTTCCTGTTGGCTCAACAGTGCTTGATTACAAAACTCGTGCCAGTTAATTCAAAGAGACATCACACATTCAAAATGAATTTCCCCAGGCAAGGAAAGTATGCTAGAGCACAAAGAAAGAGTATGCTATTGTATTTTCTGAACATGGTCACTTGCAGCTGCTGCTGCTTCTGTATGTGAATTTGATGAGATCCTTGAAATTTGGCCCCTAATTGTTTCTGTGGCTTTAGAGAGTGCCTCTTCAGGTCAAGGTCACATATTTGGATGTATAGAGTCCAATTTGGTTTCTTCTTTTGGTTTAAAGCTGTTCAATTAGACGGTTTCACATAGTGAATGATCCCTTATGGTCCTGGAGATCTCTGTTTCATCTCCTGGGAAGTGAGAAGGGACATTATGATAATCCTCTGTGATGCACCACAGAATGGATAATGTTGCCACATCCTAGCCTTGCAGGCTAGAAAAGAGTGTATGTATGGAGTGATAGCTGCACAACCCACTTCCCCTGTTACTTAATTTTTGGGCATCTCTTCAACTCCTTGTGGAGTTTCTTCTGAGGAAGCAGGTGTCGCAGAGGAGGGTGGCTGCCCTGAGGAGATCATATGTGTCACTTCCAAGAACAAAGCAGACTTTTAAACCCAGTGCTATATTGAGCCTGTGAGTCATGAATCTTTAGATCAATAACCAAAATGTTTTTAAATGTGGGGGCAGCCCCAAATAGAGTGACTCAGCGCTGCAGTTCCACGTTCAGCGTGCCTTGGTGCAGAGTCTGGTTTCAGATAGCTGGTCCCTGGAGCAGGGCCAGGCAATGTGTGGGGGCTGAGGTGCTGATGTGCCCAGCTGAGCAGGGTTTGCTTTTCCATACTCAGTACACCTGCTCAGGGTCAGCTTCAGGCAGGAGCTGTGCTCTCAGGCTGCCCGAGGGTCAGCAGCCCATCTGACTTTCTGGCATTTTTTATAATGTCACTTGAAGTTGCTGAGGCTTAAGTCATTCTTAGGCTTAGATTCTGCTGCGGCTTTCCCCCCTTTTTTCATGTTGTATTAACAAATATATGTCAGAATCTGCTGGAAGAATACATCTATTCAGATCCTCTGTTGCAGATGCCGTGGATTCCTGGGGCCTAAAACTCTGAAGAACTATTAAATGCTTGTCCTTCTCACACTTGACAACAAGGACTCTTTCTGCTTTTGCTTCAGGCCTGGTGGCCATGTCACATCAGGCTCATGGTAACATTCAAGAAGAAGCTGGAGTGCATTAATCATCACACAGACCTCTACCCCAAAAGCACAGACCATGCTTTAATGTTAGCATCAGCTGTGATTGTCTATCTATATGCTGATTTGAAGTAAGAAATTTGGAGCTGGGAAAAGCTTCACACTGAGATTTGTCTTGATAAGTGGGAGTGTTTTGCTCCTCTGTGGATTAATGATTTACTGATAGCTCAGTAAAGGATAAGAGATATTTGCACCTGGCCTATTGAAGGGAGATTTGCATTTGAAAATGTTAGGCCAGTAAATAATCCAGGGAGATGACATTGAAGCCAACACCTGAATGAAGGAGGGGAGATGAATTTGAATGAACCTTAGTGCAAAACTCCAAGAAGGAGTACAAAGTTATAAGTTAGCCTTCTTCCTTGGCTGCAAGTTCCTTTCTGTGAATATATATATTTGCGATGGAGGGTGTACACCAGCTCTGAGACACTGTCCCCATGGGTCAGATGTGGTTTAGATCTTGTTTGGCAGTTAAATACAAAGTGAGACAAGAAGGAAGGAGATCATGGTGGGCCTCTTGGACTCGATTTTAGAAAAAGTTTTCTTTCCTTTTTGCTAGCCTTATGTTAAAAATCTCTACAACTCTGTTGCTTATTTTGGATTTTATAAATAAGTATTTTTCCTTGCTTTTGACTTGGCTTGTGCAGAGGATGATTTCTAATGTTGGCTAGCATAAAAGCCCTATTCTGAAAACTGGTATATAGGTACAGTGTAGTAACATCAAAGTGCTCATATCTCCCACATCAACAGATTTTGATATGTGGGACAGAAAGACAGCTGTTAAAGTAGGAAAACTATACTAATGTAAAATATTTTGTTGATCAGCACAAGGCAGGGGGGTCTTGTGCACACACAAGGGGACAAAAAGTACGTTGAACCTCAAGTTTTGTGTTCCTTTCCAGGGCTTTGGGGGAGGACAGAAAAAGCTGTTGACATGCTCTAGCTTTCCTTGAAGAGCTCTGGCTCTTGTATATAGAAAGATATTTGGTAGTTCCTGCAAGCCGGAGCACATTTGAGAGGCATATGCATTCTTCTGATCTTTTCTGACCAATACGTTCTGTACTACGTGTGTGCAAGAGGGAGACAGATAAAATTTCTGCTGATGGATCAGATTTCCTTCAAGGTCAGGAACTAAAGTTATGTACTCTTAACTCATGAAATTGAAGGAACTCAAAGAAAGAAAGTAACAATGAGGAAATGTTTCAAATTAAATTATTTTTCCTCAATAAATGTCATAGGGCCACCAATTTTTTTCAGCTTTTTGACATTTCAAGCAGAAGTGGAAGAAGATTAATGGTGAATAACACTGAGAGATGACGATGCAAGGACACCATAGGGAATGGGCCCAGAAGTGGCATTCCCTAGACTGGGAATGAAGGAGTTTTACTATTCAGGGCTTGTCCCATCATCTCCAGCAGTGATTCCTTCCAGGAAGCTTATTCCCACCCTAAGGGTAGCAGGTGTGGGGCCCTGACTCCTCAAAGAACATGGACTTTGCCAACAGCTAAGATGTCTCCAAGAGAAAGCAAACCTCTCTAGAAGAATTATTACCTTCATTAAACAGAAAAAACTTCTGTTGGAACTTTGGCTACAAGCAGAGAGTGTCCACACAGGGCAGTAGGAAAAAATGAAAGTGAGTAACATAGGAGAAAGTTCTCTTATTATCTGTGGAACATAACACATCTATGGTCACATCTATCAAACAACTCTGGATAATTATTGATTCATTATGATGTATTTCAGCATTCAATGAAAAAACTCTCATTGACCTCAAAAGATGCCAAACTTAACTCAGTGAAGGGTAAAATAATCCCCATGTCATTTAGCCAGTAAAATTTGGAGAATTAAGGTTTAATTTGCTTTCTAACAAAAACCACCAGATATAACACAGAGTCATTTATTTTCTAATAAGACCCACCAGATATAATACACAGGTATAACCATGTTATAACTCCCCTTCCTCAGTTTGAGACATACCATTAGTGAATGTGTGATACTTGAGGTGTAAGAAATGATACCACACTAGAAGAAGCAAAAATTAGAGTTCACAGCCCTGGGAAGGGCAATTATTCTGTTGCTTCTTGAATGTATTTATTTCAGCATATTTTCTTAAAATGACTGTACTATTAAAAAAAGAAAAGAGACAGGATGCCATTTCTCTGACTGTGGTTAGTACAAGCCACAGCTCTGCCTATGCAGCTCTGTCCCAAGACAGAAGGAACCAATGTTTTGGCACTCAAGAGCAAAAAAGCCTTGATTAAAAAACTCATGGTCTAATCTCTGGCCTGCTAACCTTTGGTTTTAAATGTAAGGGGGAAATGCCTTACCATTATAATTTTATTGAATCAAGTGGATACAGACAAAAGACCAATGTTTTTGATGTGAATTTGTGTTGTGGTATCTTCTAACTGGGAGGTAAAAATTGAAATATTGCTTCTATCTGAGGTTGGGTCCAGAAATCCTACTAAATCCAACCTATCCAGATTTCTCTGCTAATCTTATCTTTCACATCTGATGAACTTCAATTCAGGATATTTAGCTTTGTTCAGACACTGACAATATGGAAGTTTTTGTGGCTCTCATGGTTCTTCTGATCTTTTATCTATTCTTTGATTAAATGTATGTTACTCATAATACCCAGCTTTCAAAATTCCCCTGTATTTCTTCCATGAGTAGGTTTGTCATAGTCAAACTGGAATTTCTGCCAGGTGGAAGTACTCTATCCATTGTCTACTCCAAAACGGTTTAGACTGTGTGGAATTAACTTTCCATTACCACAATCCAGGGTTAGCAGTGTCTTTCACAATCCCCTTTTCTTCCTTGTTACCCTGGTAGAAAATCATCTTTCTGGATCTTACACGAGGAATTCAGGTGTCACAGAGGTCAGAACAGAATTACCAAAGAGATAGAGGAGGCTGACAGCACTCCCTGATGAGGTTCAAGTCCTTTCCACAGTGTCATATGTCACATCCTGTCTGAGCTGGTGTCCAGTGTATAAAAGCTGGAAAAAAATAACTGTGCTTATCCCAGTCTCTTTCTCTCCTTTGTGGGCTCTGTGGGTTTAGCTCACTATTCTAGATGAACTTTGCTGAACTAATTTGTTATTGTTTTCAGGACAATGATTGCTGTCTGAACAGGCTGGCCCTGTAGGGACAGATTTCAAGTGTGGAATACAGGGCCTGAGGGATGCTCAGCACCCAGCATTACAGGATTCTGCTTTTTTCTTGACTTTGGTGAGTCTGCCTGGGTGAATGAGGCTTACCTGTGGGAGTTGTAAAGTATGTTGCTAAGTTTATTTTTGGTGTTTCTTTTAAAAATCTTCTGTGCCTGTTGCCAAACATAAGACATTTGTTTTCATACTCTAACTTCTCAGGTAAAGCTGTCATGTTTATTCTGACTCACTACATCAACACATAAACATGAGATTTTTGTTTACATTTATTTTCTGTATCTTTATATAGCCTGGAAATATTTTTTTCAAGGCTTTATTCATTTCCAGTGTATGAAAGAATGAAGGGAAAAAGTGTCACTGTATAACCTAATCTCAGAAGCTGTGTTTGAGCTGTGTTGGCTGTGACACAGTAGGATACAGTTAAACCTGAGGCAGGTTTGGGTTTGCATTTTCTGGTATAACTAACAGCCTAGCTTTGACCATCACTTGACATTAAAAATAATTTTCCACTTTTCAACATGAAAGCCATGAATAATCCCTGAAATGAGTGTTGCCTGTGTAGTGCATTTGAGGAATGGTTTGGGGCAGGTTAACTTGCATTTAGAGGTTCTATAATCTATCATCCACTTTGCAGTGCTTTAATGTACTAACATTTTCACAGGCTGCAGACAGTGGGTCTCTGCTCAGATTAACCACAAGCTCATTCTGCTTCACCACAGTTTGACCTCTCTGATGAGCAGCACATTAATGTGTTTGCAGACTGTGTATGTGTGTTTGGCTATAGATGTGTCAAGACATGCACAGCACAGAAATTGTTTTTATTTTTAAATGTGTTTGGTTTTGACTGTGATCTGGCTGGTCATTTATTCCTGGTAAATGATTTTTGTGGTGTCAGATAGTCATTTGTGGAGTGCTGTTAAATATTGGCCTATTGTTTTCAAAAAACCAAAGATTATTTATGGAGGGTGTTACAGAATCAGGTCAGAAAAGACCTTTCCAGGTCATCTAGTCCTGCTGTGTTGCCTTAAGGTAGGTAGTCTGAACCAGTTAGTCCTCCCAATGTCTGCTCCAGCACACTCCTGGTATCTTGTCCTGTTCCCTGCTGTCTGACTGTGGGTGCTCAGCATGCTGTGACTCACATCTTATTGGAATGGACCTCTGTTTATTTCACAAAGGTCAGCTGCAGGCATCTGGAAACCAGATGAACCCTCCTGCTCCATCTCCTTGATTAGGGGTGTAGAGAGAGGCAGAGCAGGCAGCTGAAGGTCAGGACTGAGCTAGGACAGCTGAAGCTCTCTGCCGTGGCACCTGCATTCACATCCTTGGCCTGGGGTTGTAACTGCTGAGTTTGGGCACCTGCTTCTCATCTGCACCAGGTCCTTCACACTGACCTCTGCAGAGGCTGTTCTGAAGTGAGGAGCAAGCTGATCCTGCCATCCATTAAATTAGTACCTGCAAGTAGTCCCTATGATTGGATAAATGACCAGATGTTTGAGGGAGACTGTAATATGCCACAGGAATGCATGTTCTCACCCAAGGCACCAGCCACCCAGAGTCTTTACCATGCACTGCAAGGTTGGCATCTCCAGAGAATGACAGGATCTCTCACCAGATCAGTGCTGGTGAGGGATGTGGTTACTTCCAAATGCTCTTGCAGTTCTCTGCATCCTTAGTAACCTCTCCATACTGAAACATGCTGGGCTGTTGTTGGCAGCACTTTCTCCCAGTGAATGATGAGCAGGAGGAAAACCTGGATGTCCATCTTGCCAGCCTGTCACAGAGTGCCAGGTAGGCTGCATTCAGTTTCTGGGCTCTGCAGTGCCCAGCCCCACCATGCTGGGGTGGAGGGGGTTTGGGCTGAGGCCAAAGCCAGGCTTGAAGTTATACCCCTTAGACACTACTTTCTTATCCAGCCTGGTTTTTAATTTTCATTGCTGTGGTTTCAAAGGAGTTTCTCCAAATGGCCAAAGAGCACTCCCAGGAGCTCCTTCAGGAGTTTCAGATGGTTTATTTTTGAAGAGCACTTTCTCACTCAATTTGACATGAGACATGCAAAGGTAATGTGCTCCTCTTTCTGTCTTTTTTTCCCCAGCAAGTAGGAACTTGTTATCGGTTTCACTGTGCAGATGAAAAACTCTATCTTGAGCAACCTCTATAAATGTCACAGGGATGGTTTTTTTCAAGTGTTTACTGAGAACATATTATGTTTTAGTGTCTCTATCATAAATACCTTTTTGTTAATCTTTCACCCTCACTAAATCTATTACAAGCTTTAATCAACCTTTCTAAGCAGCAATAAAATGTTATCAGCAGTTGGCAAAGATTATAAGTGACAGACCCTAATGTTTTCTAATGATTGTCATTATTTAGACGGTTGTTTGTAGCTTTACAGAAAAATAATTAGATCTATCACATACATTTGAAGAGAGGGGAGTGTAACTCCTTGGATAGTTTACTCTCAAGAAGTGTAATTTGTAAATAATAACTTAAAAAGAAATAAACAAACAAGCTAGAGCTGAATGGAAATTCAAGATCCATTTAGGCAAATGCAGGCAGAATAGAGCATGCTTTATGCTTAAAAGGCAAGATATTCCCCAGGTGAATATATACAGTTCAAATCTTTCACCTACAGGTCAACAAAACCTGAAGTCTGAATTTCTAAGTCTACAGCACCTTCTTTATCATCTTGCTACATTGTTAAACACATAAAAATAGGCTTTGCGAAACTATTACTTTGTATTATGCAAATAATTTTTCCTTTTAAGAAACAGTCAATACTGTTTTACTTACATGACATGTTTCTGCAACTGGAGAAGTGAAAGGTTTGAAATAAATGAAGGTGAGAATTTCTTGGTCTCCCTATAGTTTAAACATTTTGTGTGGGTTTCTTTAAATTTGTTTTATTTTGTTTTGTTTGGTTAGGTTTGGTTTATAAGGGAATATCATCCAAGCACTATGTTCTGGATGAATTTCAGTATTGATGTACTCAAACAAGATACATTTCCATGAATTCTCAATGGTGTGATTATATTTTAGTTCTTACTGTCCTGATCCAGATTGTTGCTGAATCCAGAGAAGATGCAGCCCTAGGCTTAGCACAAGTTAATTTGGTACGTGGTGTTCAGTCAGCTGACACCTCCTGTCTCATCTACCTATCCACCCTGATGCAGCAGCTTCCTGCCTCCAGGTTCTGCTGTGTCCCTGAAGCACAGACAGAAGTTTTTACTGCACCCTGGTACAGTCCTTGGGCTTTAAGAGTACCACAGCCAGGATCTATTCTTGGGCAGCAGTCCAATGGCATCTTCTTCTTCCCTTTTTCTTTTCTCTCCTATTGTATGACCCCCAGATGTGTGCCAGTAGAGAAAGGCTACCTATGAAGCAGCACATCAAATACTCATAGTGAATATTATCTACAGTACTCCCAGATACTTGCTTGTGCCACAAAACTGAAATCCTCACCAGCACCAGGCAGGGAATGTTTTATAGTTTAATGTTGTTTCATGCCCAGTGAATGCTCACTGCTGACCTGCTTTCAGAGGGTGTAAAAAACATCTGTGCAGGTGTTTAGGTCTTATGGATGTGTTCCCAGAGCAAGCAGACATGCACACCCACACACCCACACCTTCAGTCCTTTAGGCTATGTGATCAGTTTAAGCACAAGTGTGGACCAAATCAGATTAGTGTAACTGAACTGGATCTTAGCTTTGCAGTTGCAGACCTCATCCTCAGTCGGCTTTTAAGCCTCAAAACTGAAGCCCATTGCCCAAGTACACCCTTTTCCATGACATCAGTTTTCTTGTTGCTCAGCATGTGGATCAGCTATGCTCTCAAAATGCACTTGCAAATGATTATAAATTTCTGTGTATTTTTTGAAAAGCTTAGTTTATTTCTTGTGGTGGGTTTCTGTTGGCCAGTGTTGATGTTGACTCTTTATTCCTGCCATCACCTCTTAGACATTTCTAGAGTGTTATGCTGACTGTCATTTTTTGTCTCTAGTGATCTCTGTTTCTGCATATCCCAAAAACTTTCTTGTTTAATTCTGTTAACAAAAAAAACCAACAAAATGTTTTTAAAAAAAAGCTGATTTTTAGCTACTTAGTAAACACTAAATGGTGCACTTTTTCTAAACAAACTAGGCATTTTTAGAAATTAATTTCTTTTCTCAAACTCTCCATTACTCTGGAGAAGGATGTGCATCCTAAAAATTTTATAAAGTAAGCAGAAAACCCAGCTCGAAAGGACTGGCAGTGTTTAAAGTTAGCATTTGGAGTATATCTACAAGAAGCAGCAGCAATGTTTAAATGGGAAATTCCAGACTATAAATTCTTTTTCAGCTAGATTATATGCAGTACAAGTGTTGACTTTCAATTTATACCTTTGATATGACTCATTGAATGTTCTGATTCTTGGTTTATTTGTCCTGTCTTCAGTGAAATGGATTGAATATAGGGTTATCCAACCATGATGCGTTGTCTCTGTGCCTCAGATGTTATATTGGTGAAATCTTAGTGTCTGGCACTATCTAAGAGGAGTATAAAAATTTGATTTGATCTGCAGCCAGTTTTCCTCCCACTCTGGAACAATGATGGAACATCTGGAGAACACTGTATTCATTAACCCAAATCCTGAACACTTCACATAATACCTGATCCTGTAAGAATCTGCTTAGTTTTCCAGCCTGTGCAATTTGTGCTGTATGCAGCTAGAGCATATTTAGTCAAAGGACCTTGTCTCTTACATTTCTGAGCTTTTATGTGACATTATGTTTTGTCATAATTGATGATAACAAGATTCCCATTTGTTTTCTGATTTTAAATGCCAGTTATGTGCATGGTGGCTCACTCCATTCTCTCTCCTTCAGAAATTTCTCTTTATTTGTTGTTTGTATTTTCAGCTGGAGACCTTGGGGTTTTATTTTACCCAGGGTCTCAGCTGAAGCCATATGCCAAGAGGCCTCTTAACTTTCGTGAGGATGTATCTTGGAATATCAGACTGGCACAGTGTGCCACCTTTATTGTTTTTCCTGCTTTCATAATCTCCCCTTCTCACAGTGGCAGATGCACACCAGTATTGTGGCTGTCAGAATAGCCATTTTCCTCCTGGGGTTTGATGCTGTGCTCTGGCCAGCTGCTGTGGGGTATACAAAAGGGATGCAGTTGGTACATCCCAAGGTTTGAATATCCCCTGTGATTTTACATTCTGTGCTTGCCTAAGAAAGGGATTGTGTTTATGTCTTCTCATGACCTCAGATCCTCTGCATGGATTTGATTTTTGATGAGAATAAATAAAGCTAAACTCCTTAACTCTTATTTTAAAATGACTGTCCTAAGGCAAAACATGGGAGCTCATCTGTCTGTTACAGGACAGGAGGAATGAAGCAGCGGTTAGAGAACCCTGGAACTCTTTTCTCCCTTTACAGCATAGGTATGATCTGTGCTTGACCTTGTGCAAGTCACACAGGCTGAGATCCAGAAAATACTTATGCACCTAAATCCCGCTGTGGGTTTTAGCCACCTGGATAGGAAAAGGTCCAAATTTTCAAAAACCTAAGGTTTTAAGAACACCTCATCTGCAAAATGAACATGGAAGCTCATAGTTTTCTTCAGCAGGCTGTCATGAGAACAGATGTACCACGTTTGTAACACGTAAACCACTCATCTTTGTTAAGCCCAAATGCTGAAACAGAAGGACATAAAAGTGTATGTTATCCCACTGCCCACCTTCTCTTCTGATATTTTCAAAATGTATCATTTGCTGGCAGGATTTGGCAGAAATGGAAGAAAGTTTGGGACCAAACCTGAAAATTCTGTCTTTGTATTTTATCAATACAGCCTCCAAAGGTTTATATAAAAACAACTCAGATGGGCCACTTTTCAGGGCCTTGACATCAGCATTGCTGAAAGAGTTAAGGCCATTAGCTGGGTGCTATAAAAATACTTAGTATCTCACATCTTCAAAGCAATGTACAAATATTAACAAATTAATCTTCAAAATAGCCTTACCTCCACACCCCACAGTCAACCCTGATTAAAAAGTAAATATTCCTCTGGCACATGTAATCAAGGCTCAGAGCTTTATGCTCTAAGAGTCTAATTGACTTGTTCCTTGTTTGTGATTTTGATAAACAATTCAGAATAGTTGAAAGGATGCAGAGCCAGAGGGAAGGTCAGTAGCAGTGTTCAAGTATGGAGTGAGAAGTGTTTCCTCCCCAGACATCATCAATATTTCTGGACTTAGCTTTCTTTTCACATTGATATGAGAGAGACAATATTTCTGGCATGAAATACTGTGCCTAGCAAGCCTGAACTGTAGTGAAAAGAATGGTACTTTGGCATATATTTTTAGGTACCTAAAATTTCATCTTGCCATTGCTCGGTGTTTTTATTGGTGTGCAGAAGTGCACCACAAGTCAGTCCACTTGCTTCACTTCTTTCTGAGAGTGGACCCATCACTGGACCCACCCAGTTACAAAGTGTAATACTGAAACCAAATTGATGACTAGTGCAAAATTAGGGGAAATTTCTGTACTTGAAAAAGGTATGTATTAATTAATATCAGATGAGGTTGTGTCTCTTAAATCTGACCCTAAGAACAGATATATTGCAGATACTTCTCACAATTGATTTGTCTTGTGCCACTGTGACAGTGACATTTAAAATAAAATAATTTTGTGACCACTTATTGAAAATTGTCCTCATCAGACCTGAATGCTGCTGCATGAGTGAGACCCTTCAAAGAGCACTTGCTACTTTTAAATGTTTTGGTAGAATAGTGGTGTACAAAATCCCATTGCCATATCCATGTATTTACATCTGAATCATCTCAATGAGTAAATGCTAATAAATATCAAAGATAGCCTCAAGCTGTGCTGGTGAGGTTCAGGTTGGACATCAAGAGGAATTTTCTCACTGGAAGGGTGGTCAAATGTTGTAGGCTGCCCAGGGAGGTGGTGGAGTCATCATTCCTGGAAGTGATCAAGAAATGACTGGACTTAGTACTGTGGTTTAGTTGGCCTGGTGGTTTGAATAAAGGTTGGGCTTGATGGTCTTGGAGGTCTTTTCCAACCTTAATGATTCCATGATTCTGTATGGGAATACGAATGTCAGGCCTGCAGCCAGCATCAGGCTTTCAGATTCTGCATGTGACAGAAGGCAGGTCCATGGCCCTGGGGGTCAGTGAAGGGAAGGGAGGGATTCAGGATCTACGATCCACTCACAAGTCTGTGGGATCAGTCAGCTGTAGGATATTGCAACAATTTGCTACCATTGTGCTTATCCTTGATTTTAGAGCCTGGGTACACTGTCTTCTGAACCTTAGACCTTTTTTTTTAGTGCAGATTCATGCTGATATCATGTCTGGCTGATATCTGAGACTTAAAAGATGCCTTTTTTTTTTTGTTTACTTGAGAACACAGTCCTCCTGAATGACTGCAGAAGGTTGCTCTGTTCACTCTGTTGCAGCATGTGGTTAGTTCTTTTCTACTTCATGCCTTAAGGATAAACATTTCAGGTGCTGAAGTGTATTACTACTGGGGATCAGAGATTATCGTGCGTGAATTTAAAAAAAGTCTCAAGTCAGGCAGCTGAAAACTGTGTAGCTGAGTTGGTGGGGATGGGTAACTGCATCAAAAGATGAAATGTAAACTTTTGTATGCAGCAAGTTTAGGCAACAGCAATTGTTGCATTGTGACCATGGTGTTTGGTCTTTGGGGGGCTCAGCTTGGGACTATGAATTGCCATTGCAGTGCCTTTATCAGCAAAATGCTGTAGACTTGCCAGCCCAATACTGTTCTGATTGTCTAGACACATAAAACACCACATATATCTTCTTGAAAAAACAGAGTTTTAAAGATCACAAAGCAATCTTAATAATGAATAATATTTATAGAAAACCCAGTAAATTGGAACACTTGATAAGGTATTAAAATATGCTACATGAAATTCAGGTGTGGTTGGTTAAAAGAATTAAAAATAATGGATTCTTGCTGTGCCCAAATTGAGTTTAGTTTGCAAGATATGCCTGGTCCTGCTTTTGAATATTAAAAATTCAGCATTTGTCACATAACCACTTCAGCTCAGTTCAACACACCTGGGTGCATGCCACAGTGGGATTAACTCTGATCTAATCACTAAGGAAAGTGGTCTTTTCAGGTCAGGACTGAGGTCATGATTAGACTGTAGATAGAAAATTATTCCTCCTCTCTCTGAATCACGCTTATTTACAGTATCAGGTGGTGTTCACTCATGTCTCCTCATTTCATCATTGAAATGCTAATACTCATTCATCAGTGTCACATACTCCATGTGTGTGTGGGAGCATGTTTTATATTGTCAAATAGGCATGCAATATCATTTTCAAAGGTAGATCTTTGTTAATACATTTAGGTAGCTCTATATATTTAATTAGGTCAATGGCTTCAGCAGACATTAAGTTTCCATCCATTGCAATAATATTGGGCCTTTGTATTTAGCTTGTCTTTAGTGAAGCCAGAAAGCACATATGTAATGGTCTAAGCCATTGTAAAACATAAATAAAACATAAATTTTTATCTTTGTGTTGAAATGTTAAATGTTCACATGTCATAAACCTCCATGTACCAAGGACACTCCAACAGTATGAGCAAACTGCTTGTCTACTCTGCTTTCTGGTTTACATCATCCCATAGCCTTTTCAACAAGCAATTGATTAAAATACATATATTTAACAAGGACAGCATTCTTACTAGAAATTAGATTAATATTTTGAGATAAAATATTGGAAACAAGTTGAAAAGCAGCAGAAGGTAATAGCTGTAAAATCTTTTAATCCTTTCTGTCTCCTTGCTATCAGTTTCCTGGATCTGTTTTGGTATAGAAATATCCAGAGGCTCTGTCTCTCACAGCTCCTCTACTCCTGCAGACTATTACATCAAAAGTAGGTGTAGTTTCACTCAGCTCTTTGAATGTCTCCTAGTATCAGCTTGGTGATTCTCACCTTAGGATTTGACATCCTCTGCAAATACTAGAGACAAACTGGATGTCATATAGAGACAGGTTGTACTGTGTTTCTTCCACTGGCCTACTCATCTTCATGATGTAGAGAATGTAACTGATTTTCACTGGCAGTTCCGGATTTTGAGGCATGGTGCACTCATCAAATGATATTAGATTCCAAGCTGACATGTGAGATTAATCACTACCAGCTACCTTTGTAGAAGGATGTCTCAAAAAGTGGGTACTTCCAGGCAAAGTGGAAGCTGGATGTATAATGGAACCTGGATATAGATAATATCAAAATTTATTAAACTGTGTCTAGAAATAGTAAGGATGCAAGAGGAAAAGGGCTTCAGCAACAATGTCCATGAAACGGAAGATAAATTGGTGGAGAACATGGTAGACCATAGATGAGTGCACTGAGACTGCTCAAAGTCTAAGCTCATTTTCTAGACATACTTAGCAGTCCTCAGAGAGACGTAAGCACTGCTGGAGCATGATTGGTGTCACCCTAAGGCTGACATCTGATTTCAGATTAGTGGAGCCTCTGTTCCTCTCTAATGACTGGAGTCTAGCCGGCTGCATCAGGCACAAACACCTGCTTTATAAACAATCAGAAACAGGCGAGGTGATTTGTGCTCTGATCATGGTGGAGACACACCACATGATTTTCACCCATTCCACTGCGAAGGGAGGGTCTGAAAGGGCTGTTTTGTGTTGGTAAATAAAAAAGGAGAAAAACCCTCCACAAAAGGCCAGGTGGGTTTTCACAGTATCTGGAATACAGCAACATGAACTTCCCAACAAACAGTGCAGTTTATTTTCTTTTTATTGACATCAAAGAGATTTTGCTGCTGCATCTGGTGAGGGAGGGTACAGAGCTGGGACCAGAATTTCCATTTTGGAGCCCTTATTAACCTCCTTTTGGAACAGGTGAAGAGCAGAATGCAGGTGTTGCTGGAGAAATAAATCCTACATTAAATATTGCACATGCATCTTTGCATTAGTCCTGCTCACATATGCTTGAGGGACAATGTGTGTTGAACTCTGTGCTTTTTCTTAGGCACAAACCAGTAATTTGGGCACTCATGTACACCTTAGGCACTATTAACACCTAATAGAAAACATGATCCAGTTTTGTCATCCAAATCAGAAGGAATATTTTTTAAAGCTAGCAGAAAAAATATGTGCTTGGTTTGTGAGTGTACAGTTGTTTGAAAGGTATTTGATAACAGGAGACTTGTTTTTCTCCCTTCCCCAGTCTCTAGTTTCTGTAATGGATTTTCTGCTCACATGTATCTTGGGCTCATCTGAGCCAGGGTCGGGACTAAGTACTTAGAGCAGCACGGCTGCAGTGCCACTGAAAGCCTTCCTGGGGCTCATTCCTGACATCACAACAATGCAACGCACTGAGTCAGGAACTGCTGGTATTTCAAAGGTGCTCAGTGCTTTAATTTCCATTGCCTGTGATCATTTGCTAAAAAAAAAAAAATCCAAACCATTCTATTTTGCAATTGGAAAACCTTTTTTAAGTTAAGCCATGTGTTCCTGGGGTACTTGGATTAGTAGCTAGCCCTCTCTTTGTTTGCAGACATGTGTTTAGCTGGTATGAATCTCATTCCCCATTTAACACTATTGCAGCTTAAGCAGTGTTCCAGAGTAAGTCTCTGTAATCAGGCAGCACAGTTTGCTTTGTGCCTAAGAACAGGGAAGAGTATCTGTGCTCTATTGGAGTATCTCCTAAATATTGTCAAGGATAATCTCTTTAAAGATATCATTATTATACAAGGGAAAAATCAATCATCAAATTTAATTGTCAAAGAATTTTTATATCTGACTAGCATGCAGATCCAAACCATATTAAATAGAAGTAATCTTCTGTACACAATAGACAGGTAGGGTGTGTAATGGTTTGCCACAATATATTTTTCACATTGAATTTGATAAAATTGAAAACTATAGTAGGCTAAGGAGACTCCTGCTCTGAGAAATGCAAACTCTATTTTATTCATATGTGAAGCCAGTTGATGTATTGTAAAATACTACTTTCATTTTCCTGTCTTTAATACAACCACTGCATGACAAGTGCTTGCATGCTGCAGAAATGAGGACCATTTAAATATTTAGCTATTTTATACCTTGGTGTTTCTCTTCCTGGGACATACACCTGAAGGCATATGTTCCCAGAGACCTTTTCTGCCACGCAGTTTGTACCTTCCTGTGCACATAGTTACTGACTGGAGAAACGTATAGTGGTTCAGCTGCTTGGCTTTAAACTTCTGATTCATCCAACAGAACCTGCAGACACAGTCAAATCAACTGTGGGTCTTAGGGTCACTGAATGTTAGCTTATTTTCATGTTTGTTTGGGCCAGATATGCACTGGAGAGGATAACAACAGGTGTAAAGTCAGAGGAAAGTAAAGATATCTTGCTCCCAGGCCATTCAGGTATTGTGTGCAACTACCCCTTTTGCAAACATATTGAGAATGGTTTGTTATGTCTGGGGACCATTTGGACTCTGCAGAGGAGCCTCTCTGGCATGCATGCTACTTAGAGATGGCCCAGGATCCCAGCCCCAAGGTGTGGCATAAACAGGTACATGTGAGACATATGTGAACTGATATCACCCTGCCATATCACCCAAAGCTGTGGCCCTGTGCACTGAAAGCAACCTGCAATCTCTGCTTTTTTAGAGCCTAGAACTTTTCATAGTTGTTTGGAAGGAAGGAGAGCTAACGTTCCATGTGTAAGAAACAGTAAGATCTGCTGTGCAGCTTTGCAAAAATTTTAACTTGACATGCTTATTTCATGGAGAGTCACCAAAGATGGAGAGAGGGTTCAAACATCAAGAACTGCTATTTACCACTGGAAAAAAAAAATCTGTAAGTGAAACATATTTCTCAGTGTGAAGCTTTTCATCAAAGAATTGATATGGTGTCATATGAAAGAAGAAATAAAGGGTTACACTTTTCCTAAAAAATGTGGAGTTTTTTTTAATGCTGTGGCACTTGCAACTTGATTTTCCTCTGTAAAAGTCAAGGTTTGATTATAGTTTCTGCATTATTATTTATAGTTTAGCAGTTATACATGCCACGTCCTTGGCTGTGGCATTGCAGTTTGCACCATCTATGTCTGCTTCCTAAATTTATTGATCTCATTAGAAGATAAAAATGACAAAGATAGCTCATAATACTTCTGAGAAATGTAAAACCATTAGCAGGTCATTGTCAAAGTTATAACATGTCCTTTTAAGCTGCTTAGCAAACTGGTGGCAGCCTATGATACAGGGATTAACCTGTGCCAGGAGTGACTGAGAGGATCGCAGTGGATGGTTAATATTCAGCCTGCCTACAAAGCTTTGAAATTGCCTCACAAAATGATACAACAAAGAGATAAACAGAAATATATTAAAAACAAAGGGAACAGAAGTTTTCTCTTTCTGTCCTTTATCCTGGTCTCTGACATATAAGAAGCAGAATGGGTGTTAGAGCTTCTGTCTGAAATTCAGAGTTACTTTTTAAAGTTGGGTTATGCTCCCACCAGGCAAAGGAGCCTCTTAGGCTTTCCTCTGAGTGCAGGCTGACCTTGGCCAAGACCCCAAGCCAGCTTTTCCTCAGGTGGGACCTTGAACTCTCCTACAGCCATGTTTAAGTGCACAGACACACCACTGTATTTTGAAGCCAGCATTTGTTGTCCCAGACATTCCATGCTGCCCAGGATGCCCACCAGAGCAATGGACATAACAAGACTTGCTACATTTTGCAGAAGACCTATACACCTGCATTGTTTTTATTGTTGTTTACATTTCTTCCCTTAGAGAAATGGCTGCAAGTGCTGGCTGATTATTGCTTACAGAATTGTCCGGACTTACAGAGAAATAATTTAAACTGACAGAACACATACTGCTGTATGAGATTTGGGCTGGAGGGCTGGATTTTCTGCATTGGTTCTCAGGGATGGAGCAGGATAGGTGGTTAAGGAGAGGAAGATGTCAGCAGAAAGACTGATACCTAATGGGTCTTTTCAGCATCTCACCTGACTCTTCACTCAGTGGAGGGCATGGCATTAGCATGACACAGTTACTGCCAAATCCCTTTGGGGGTGATCCAGCAGGCACAGTGGGTTCTGACAAGAGGAGTAGGAAGAAGAGAGAAAGAATAGAAACCCAAAGCCCCATTCACTGTTGTCGAGCATCATGTGACCTGATTTACACAAATGTATTATTCTCTTTTAGGAGCAATTTATATGCACATTCCAGTAACAAGTAAACAAGCATTAGGGCAATGATGAATTAGCCTAGAGCAACAGTTTACAGATTACACAGCAGAGAATAAGGATAATAACAGTATTAATCATCTCAGTTATTCATTCTATTTTTAACCTATTAATGGCTATTTGTTGTTTTTTTCTATCAGGAAGTCAGAACTACCAGGAAGGGGACTCTTGATCACCTGTACACAGATCTCTCCCAACAAAACTTGTTTCTCTTTTCTTTTTCTATGTTCATAGCAGTAATTTCAATTTGGTGCAACAGTACAATTTTGGCTAGACCACACATCTATAAATTAGGTGTGATAGTGTTCTATTCTCTAAATCACCAAGGTGGTTTTGGGTTAACTGGTGAATTTCGAATGCTCAGAATGCTTCATAACCATGTTGTATAAATATTAATGTATATAGGTATTCTCACCCATTAATTGCCCTGTCATTTGAGTCTGGTCTGGTCTAATATTTGACTGTAATAGAAATCCACTTGATTTAGGAAAAAAATCTGTAAAGTTTAAAGAGATATTTTCCCAATCACATGTCTTGTAAATGCTGCCATGGGATGCAGTCAATAAAGAATGAAAAAAAGCTAATATCTTTAATAAATTTGTGTGAGGAAAGCTGAATCAATTTCCTAGACATTTCTGAGCTTTAAAAAAAAGTTTGGTTCTAATTCAGACTGGAAAAAATCCCAAAAATATAAATTCTCCTGCTGAAGACTAATTTCCAGTGGCTCTGGCTCTGAAAGTTTTTGCTTTTTCTCATTTCCAGCCACTGGGTCAAGAGAATTCTTCAATTTCCATCATAGGAGCAGCCTCCCAGCCTGACTTATCTGGGGCCATGCAAAAAACTGATGGCCACTGATTTTAATACTGTTCCCATCATTGGTGCTCCAGAGTTGTGGGTGTTTCCCATGGGTTTCTATCCCAGAATCCTGTAATGCTTTTGCTGAATATCCTTACTTATGAAGGATTAAGGGAAACTCGAAAGGTGGCAGAAAAGAAGAGCAAGAACAATTGAAAGTCTGAAAATCCTTCCTGACATTGAGAGATTAAAGAAGATCAGTGTACTTAGATTATCTGAGAGAAGGTTAAGAGATGGCTTGATCATGGTCTCAAAGTCCCAAGCAGATAAACAGTTTTCCAATACATGGGGAATCTCTAATTTAGCAGACAAAAGCCATAGCAAGGTCCTGTGATTGAATGCTTTATCTGGACAAGTTCACACAAGATGTAGCATTTTTGAGATTGTAGCAGCTTTTTTTTTTTTTTCAGGTATTGTTTGATTCTTAGTAATTTTAAGATTTCAAAACATATCTTTTCTAAAAGCTGTCCAACTGTGACCAGAAATTATAGGGTCTATGCAGAAGTCATTGTGTGAAATACTATGGGTATATGTTGTGCCCAAGGGCAATTTATGTAATCATAATTTCAGAGTTTATTAATTCTTTGGTAATGAATGTTCCTTACTATGACATAAAATAAGTTCATATAACATACTATCATTGCAGTTTTCTAATGTTAGTGTCATTATTCAGAAGCTATCAAAGCTGTTTTTGTACCTCTGTGTGCTTAGCCCAAAGAAAAGGAAATCTAGTTAATATAAAAAGATATTTTTAGCATTTATGAAAGCTTCTTATGCCAATCCCTGAAAAGAAACAAGAAAATTCTCCAAAAATGCAAATGTTCTGTCTAGAAGCAAGAGTATCATTTTAACTACTTCATCATTATGTGTCACTGCCTATGTATAGTAAGTGCTGTGTGACAGCTGTTTCTGAGAGACAATTGGGGACTTTTCCAATAACTATGTAATTTTATTTCATAATATATATTTGTAAGACATGGGGCTTTATGTGTTCAAAGCACTTAGGAGTCATTAGCTAATGCTCACAGCACCTCTGTGGAATAGGTAAGACTATTGTAAGGGCAGATGGTCCTCAAGGCCACATAAAACACTGCAGTCCAAGAAAGAAATAGAGGTTGGAACCTTCCCATTTCCAAATTGCATGTTCAAGTCTCCAAACATTGTATTAGATATCTAACTACAGGAACACTGCTTTTAACAGTATGTCCTAACCCTCCATCTCTTGATTTTATTGGCCTCCTAAACTAATACATTCAATAATGCTATGACACTCTACCTAATTTGTCAAGATCAGCAACATTAGCCTCTATAGCTCTTACAAAGTCTTGACCTTACATACTGAGCTAGTCCTACTGAAATTAAATTGCTGCATGAAAAGTACATTTCATTTAAAATTACTGTGAAGAGGAAGTGGTACTACTTCTTTTCAAAGTTTGCCTTTATTTAACAGATCAATGGCATTATGGTTTGGCAGTAATGTCCATAGAGCAGCAGGGACTAAGTGCTTGCTCTGCCAAGTCCAGTCCTTGCTGTTAAAAGAATGCTTTATGAAAGGGACCACTTAAGAAACCAATAACAGGACAGCATAAATAAAATTTATGAAAGAACCTCCAGACTATTTAGAGTCCATTCTGTCCATTTTTATGTGCAGAAGGAAAGAATATGTCAGACAGACGAATAGCCTTTCACAAGGGATTTCTTGGGCCCAATACCTGCCCATAGTTTTTCTCTCCTTGACCCTGCACGTCTGACAAAAGCATCTTGGAAGCACATGTAGCTGCCATGATAGCAATGCAGACTCCAACCAATTAAGTCTTATTCACAAAAAAATCTCATGCATGACAGACTTGGAGGACAAAATGATATCCACCTCATCCAGAAGCTTTCCAGTGACATGTTATGTGTTCTTATTATGTTTTTCATGAATTCAGGAAAGTGATTGGCAAGGCAAATGTAAAGGACACGGTTAGGGTAGAAATGTGTGGAAGGAAACCATACATTCAAAACCTGACCTCTTTTCTGGATTCATTTTGCCCTGAGTTTTGGGTACTATCAGGCATGGCTCCTGGGGATGGCTTCCTTGCTCCTAGGGATTGTCACGGTACCTTGATGGTTAGTCAAAAAACTTCTGAGTAATGGACAAAGGGGAAAATGGAAGGATTTCACCTCATAGCCTATCACAAATATATATTGCTGTACTTCAGAGATCAATGATCTCTTACCAGGCCTTTTAATTTTGACCACTTCTGATCGAGACTAATCCAAAAAACGTAGGAAAGCATGAATTCTACTGAGCTGCTAATATATATTTTTTGAATTACAAAAGGAAAAACCTTACCTCCAAAAAGACCAAGTTTCCTTTCCTCTTTTTTTTTTTTTTTTTTGTTTCTGGCAAAAAACATGCAAATGTCAGAGGGACAAAATATCCCACTCAAAAGAGAGTCATGTGAAGTCAGCAAGAAATAAGAGAAAAGTTTCTTGAAAAAAACCAAGCAACCCACAAACAAAAATTCAGTGTTTCACTTTAAAATTAAGTGCAAGGTACAGAGAAGGCAGGAGTCATAGATCTGTTTCTTTCATTTTTTAAAGTTGCCTCATTCCAGATAACTTCTGGTCACCTTGCCACCCAGGCTCATCTCAAAGACTTAGACATGAAGAGAAGAGGAACCACGATTTTTGCAGAGTATGATGTTTGCATGTGGAGGGATCAAGGACCTATGCAGGCAATGATATACAGAGCAAAAGTAGATCATTAGCCTTGTAAATGAAAAGAAAAATGGAATAAAGATGTAAAATACAAAAAAAACTTGCTAAGATACATACATCCTCTGCATTTACAAATGTTTATTTAAATGCAATCTATGTTATGGTACCATTTTATGGCTTGCCAATGCAGCTTCCTGATTATATAATACCTTCAAAGGAATCTGATCATTTGCAAAAATCAATAATTACCAATATTCTATAATTGAAAAGGGCTGGATAATAACCATTTCCTAGCACTTCCTATAGAAAGGAAATAGGACATTGAGAATTTCTAAAAATGTATATCTAAATTATTTGTTAAACTGCTTGGTAGCATTTGAAGCCCAAATATTAGATTTCTTCTGAACTCCAAAATTACTCAGCTCAAGAAAAATTAGTAATAATAATTAAAAAATTGAAACCACAAGAATTGAAAATGGTGGGAGATGACTGAGTTTTTCTGCATGTATCTTGCAGCTATTTTTGAAGGACAATTTAGGGTCTGAATATTGAAGCTCCATCATTGAACTTTGTGGTTGTGGTGAACACCGAGAAATAATATCTTAGTACCTAGCCAGAGTGCCCTGCTCAGAGAGATGAGAATAAGGCAAATCGTATACAACTGCTATTAGTCACCACAGTGGCACCATTTACAAATTTAAGCACTTTGGGTTTGGGAGATTTTTTTCAGAATATCATATTTCCAGAAGAAGGAGATGTTTTTGTGGAAAATCGACAGTATCCCAATTCAAAAACCTTTCCAGAGCTATTAGTGAGACGTTTAATGAAGGATTCTCAGCTAAAAGACATTTTTAACTTTATGACATAGTGCTTGATCAAAGATCCTTAGTTCTGTAGTGTGGAGTGTTTTTGGAAGAACTTTCATTTTTTGGACCTTATAACACAGGTACCACAAGAAGCACCAATAATGAAACTTGCAGCACTGCATCATAACAGAATGATTTTTAATATTTATTTAATCCAATTCTTCTGCATCTCTGCTTTTCCATAAGGACTAATTATATATTTTTAATATATAAATTAAGACTGTTAGCTTTTCTAACAGAAAATCATCAATGAAGTCCCTCAAAGATATAAGCGAGAGACAGTCAGTAGAATTGGCAAAAGAAATATTGAAATAACATAGTTATCAAGTAATATAAAGCTATTAGAAAAAAAATATATGCTGGAAAGAATTGCAGAGGAGTATGATAATACTGACTGTCTGACAAAATGCCAGGTACAATTCAGTAATTAGAAGTGTAAAGAGGTGCTAACATTATATACACAGTAGTGGCTTTTGAGTTGGCTCATCACTCAGAAGGAATATCTGAGTTCTCCAAAACCATCAGCTCAGATCTCAATAGTGATGAAGGCAAAAGAGGTTGTCAAGTATGTGGAACAGCTTCTTCAGATGGAGATAAAATAGGCTGTGGGTCATTGGTATGAAAGGTGCAAGTGAAGGGAATCCTGAGATCACGGAGGAGGGAGGTGACTACAGAATTATTATTTAACCCTTCTGGTAACACAGGACCTAGAAAGCACCACATGTAAACCACTGGATGGCAGGTTTGAAACAAATACCAGGTGCTTAGTTGAGCTGCAGCTCATTATTTCAAGAAGTTTAGACATTCATAGAAAGCTGTTAAATATGTTCGTGAAATAAAAATCCACAGAACTATTAAAATATCTTCTTATCAGAGAGCCCCTGACAACACATCATGAAGGGATGAGTGAGTCAACCAAGAAACTCTGAGTATATATTTGCCCTGTTCTTTTGCCCTTCCTTAGCTCCACTGCTGGAAATTAGATAAAAGGCTGGAAATGCTCTTGGTCTCATGCAGAAAAACTGTTCTCATGTTGAAGGGTACTTTCTGTTGTTCTGCTTTGTAACCTGTGTGATGTGCAAAGCCCACATGTGAATGTGTGTGGTAGCTGATGGCAGTTGCTGTGACCACAGTGGGGATATGCTCAGAGCAGGGCCACTTCTTCCAGTCACAGCTTCCCCATCGTGTCCTCTGGTGCTAATGAACCTGAGAAGAGAGAGGGGAAGTCAGACTGTCTGTGTTTCTTACTTGATTCCAGTAAATTTGTACCAAGAAATGGTAAAATTATTTTCATGAAATGGGGAGGCCAATATTTTGTGGTTTGGCTGCATTTTTTTTCCTCCTGTCCTGATTTAATTTAACCAGGCAGTCCAATTTCAGTAAACCTCATCACTTCTTAGCTCCCTGTTTTATGTTGATGTTTATTCATGTTCTCCTGCTTGTAAAATTCACCAGTTCCCTCTCCTTAATGTGTTGATACCAATGTTCAGGGATGATATAAAAAAAAAAAAACTGGAGGGAAACACGGCCATTTACTCCTTCTTGTCTTGTTTGTTTGCTTCAGAATTGCACTGACACAAATAGACTTTCCTTGTGCACAGCAAGAGATAAGGTTGGGGTTTTCTGCTTTATTTGTTCTGTACCACACATATTTTCCCCACCCACTCCTTCACTTGCTTTTATACATGCTCACACACAGATGTACTTGCATACTATAAGGTTTCAGAGAATTTCACTCAGCTTAGGAGAATGTGACCAATGTCTGGGATGAAAAGTTTATATTTTCAGCATCACAAGTCATTTCCACCAATCTTACCATCACAGGTGGGTGTTTCTGGGAAGGGTGCTAAAGCACCTAACAGTCAGCATTTAAGACACTGAAATACAATTAGTGAAAGCAGTGCTGTGAAGAGCTGGGGTGTGCAAACTATTTTTTGTTGTTTTTGTTGTGACAAACTATTTGCAGCCTGCTCGGTTTAGCTCCATGTTCAAAAGTAGAGAAGTGATTTAGCTAATAGATGATGCAGTTGTCAGTGTTTATCTGCCTATTTCTTTCTGGAAAATGTTGGTATGGCTCATAGCTCTGCCTCATTGCTGTGTCTTTGACTACTGCTTCTCATATGGGAAGCTGCACACAGATAATTTGGGTGATTTTATGAATAAAGGGATTTTTCTGAGCTTGCTGCATTTTGCTCAAGCATTCTCCCAAAGCTGTGTGTCTCTGCTGATAGATGAGTGTATCTGCAAGTTTCAAGATGTGTGGTTTCTGTGGGTGGAGTGGGATGAGTGTGGTGGGTTGAAAGAAGAGAAGAAGAAACGGTCTCTAGCTTCAATAAAGTTTCTGGTGCCTCATGAATATTTGTTCTCTTGCAGGTTCTGCTTTTTAAACTGACCTCAGGAGAAGCTCTGCAGGATGAGAAGGTTATTATGGGACTGGACACCTTGAGTTACTTGGGGTAAATTGCTGCAGTGTCTCAGTTAGTTAAGTCCTTGTGTTCTGGTGAAAACAGTGGAGCTTGTTCTCACTGGTGTAGCATCTGAACCATCAAGTTTAATGAATCGTTACAAATAGTTTAATCTGCACTTGCAGGTGCTATTAAAACTGGTTTTTTTTTTTTTTTGTGGTTTTTTTTTTTTTTTTTTTTTTTTTTTTTTTTTTTTTTTTTTTTTTTTTTTTTTGTCAAGAGAATTTTTTTACCTAGGAAGAACAGTCTTTCTCAGGTACAATGGTTTAAATATGGAATAGTGGGATAGGTTTTGCTCATTAGAAAGCCTGATGCTGAATTCAATATTCCCTTCTGCTAAACTTACCTCCTCCAGGATTTAAGACTCTAAGTTGCAGAGGATAAAACATAAGGCCCTGGTTAATTGCAAATAAATAGTGCCAGAAAAACATACAGATGGTACCTGAAGTTGATTTCTGAAGACTATCCAGTAAACTATATATAATTTACATGAAAAATACGTAGAGTAAGGAGAAGAACAATTTTTTGGGTGGTTCCTTACATTTGTAAAACAACTAAACAGCAAAAAAAGAAATAATAAATGAATACCCTCAGTCAGTGAAACTTCTTGTCTGGGAAAAGAGCAACCTGTATTTCTATTTATTTACCTTAATCAAATTAATTAATTTAACAAGTCTGAAAATTTCGGCATTCTACACGATACAGGTATAAATATCTGGCAAGTAGAGTGTATATATTAAACTACATCTACTTAGCTAGTAAATATTTTGCTGCATTAGTTTGCTCATTCCCAAGCAATCAGTTGTGAACTCCAGTGTTGTAACGGGTCCACAGGGAACATTTGTGCTTTGGTTGGCACTTAGATTAAATTCATCAAATTATTTTTTTCCCTGTTCAAGGCTGACATTTCAGATTTTTTTTTAAAAGGTTGTGTGCCAACTGCCAAAGTCAATTAATTAAATGGTAAATCTGAAATTTGTAGGGGAAAACTATCATTCCCTTTTGCTGTGCGACCTTGGAAATGTGAACATTTAATCCACAAAACACATGATTTACCAGAGGGTCCTGATCTGCTTGCACTGAAAGTAAAAGCAAAGCTTGCTGTTATGTTTTGGGAGATTAGGGATTACCTCAAGGATGGCATTTTTACTCTGCATTTTCCTTCTGATTTTGATACTTGGTAGTAATGACAATATCCTTTGAAGTCCTGTTATGCTTGAGAGCTTAAAGTATTCAGCACTTAGTAGGAGAAAGCAGTGCAATTTTGTGGGCTCATTTTCCATATATATGAGATACTGCAGATGAGGGTAGGATGTACAGTCCCAGAATTTGCTGGCCAAAGAACCCCATCTTAGATCTGTAAAGGAAATCTTAGAGGCAAAATTCAACAGACTTGAGCAGATGGTGATCATATTCCTAAATAGCAGAAGTATTACAAATCTCTTCCCAAAACCCACATCTTCCAAGGAGTGTATCTACCCTCATTGTCAGCAAGGCAGTCTTGTTTCAAAGACTGGACTGGATCTTGCTATTTTGGCTCCTACTCTGTATGTCTCTTTTTGTACATCTCAGTGGACTTCTCATATCTCTTTTGAAGCACTGTCATCTCAAGGTGCTTGTAAATGAGTGCAGTGCACTGACTGTTCTTCAGGTGTTAGTTCTCTCTCATTAGTTTATATTGATTTGTGTTTATTTGTTCCCTGCCTGAAAACCAGTGCAGATGAGAACCCTGTACTGGGGGCCCTGTATATGCATGGACTAGAAACACAGCCCAAAACCAATGTAAAAGACAGTAAAAACAGTGAATAGGACAGATAGGTTTAGGCAGACCAGATACACGACCTAGTACTCCTCTTCATTTATCATTTGAATTTCTTTCATTCTGTGTTTTGCTATGGTTTTAAGTTCAGGATTTTTTTTTCAGCCTTCCCACTCCCAATTTGTTTAATGAAATTACCTGTTATTTCTTTAGGAAGATAAAAGATACCTAAAGAGATTGGCTTCCTGCACATTTAGAAATTTCTTAGGATTTGGTCCCTAATTTGACAGCTTGGAATGAGGGGGGGCTACAGTTTAAGGAAAGACACTGATTAGCCCTCAGTAGTAGGGAAAATGGTGGAAACTGCTAGTGCCAAGGGTGTTTCTTAAATACTGGCCTTGTGGGTATATAGGCACTATGTGTATTAAGATATAGGAAGCTAATTCTTAGGATTCGTAATCTTGTGCCTTGTCCTACCCCTTTGCTTTATATAGTGAATATATACCAGCTATTTCTGTCAAAGCCTGAAGTGCAATCCTTGGAATTGTCCTGCCTCTCCAGATACAGGCCATTTTGCAGAAAGGAAATCTGATGTTTTCCTGTGGAAAATGTTCCTCCTTGTGAAAGAGACTTACAGAGATGGTGGCCCAGAGGGACCAAGTCACCTACGCATGAGCAGAAGTGGGAGTTCTTCAACTCTGCTTTTCTGAAATACTATTACTGTATTTAATCTTGGGGATATTTGATGTAAAGCATAAGCAATAATGCCTTCAGGAAGAAGATAAATTAAGGAGGCCAAGCTGTGGATAGTGCTTGGAGTCAAAGTTATTTTGGATCCCTGGGTTCTTTATACTGTTAAATTAAAGTATTTCTATCTACATCTAGAAGGAGAATCACTGAGATGACTAGGGAAACTTTAGTCTTAACACTTGAAGAACTTCAGATGGTGCAAAGGCTAAGCAGTAGATGAGGGAAAATTTAGAATATTGAATGAAATACTATCTGAGGCATCTAAAGTGTTGGATTTGGTCTAAAACTCAGCTAATGTGTGTCTAAATTTCCTTGCTGGAGGATGGATTTATTGATATTTATCCCAGGGCAATGTTGGGCAGTGAAATGTGTCAAGTGATCACTTATTACAGTAATAACTGTACCATGTATGGACTTACAGAGATAGAACTGTGTTCTAAATGTCTTGTAAAATTTGGCAGAGGACAAATCTGTGAACGTTTCTAGGTCATCACTAGATTACCAAGTTTTCCTTAACCAATGGTGGTTATCTATATAGTTTCTGTGCAAAATGCCTGTATCTCCCAGTGATATGTGAATCCAGTTTACAAGAGATAATGAAACATGAAAGAACCAAACATCATAGTTTTTCCCCCCCTAATGTTGTATCTCAGCACTGTCTCCATCAGTAGCCTTGTCCGCAGGAAGTGTAAAGTTTCCTGCTATGATTGTTTGACTGCTGCCAATTATCAGATCTGCATTTGGCAGCTTTCCCTCCCAACCTGCTGATTAGCTAATGTGTGGTTACTAATACAATATGGGAAACTGGTGTAAATGAAGAGGCAAAAGATTTATTAATTTCATGTGCTAATTACTGTTTGTAATATAATTATCAATACTGCAAAAAGAAATCCTGGCTTAAGAAATAGCCAGGTTTCTATGTCTTGTGAAATGAGGCACAAGAATTTTGTGCAGTAAACAGGTGTATTTTCCCCTTGATACATGCACATAATTTTCATTAGATTCATAGGTTTCAAAGGTAGAAGAGAGCTCATTATAGCTTGGAGTCTAACTACCTGTAAAACACAGGCTAGAGAATTTGAACCAGGTACCCTTTATCCAAGTTAATAGAAAACAGGAGCCAGATCCTGGACTGGATATACAGCAGTTTTACTCCACTAAGCTGGAATAATGATGATTTATACCAGCTGAGAAATTGGCAGTAGACTTAAATGACAATGGATTCTTTTTTGCATAAACCTAAATGAAAATGGTCACTTATATTTTAATAGCTGTGTTGAAAGAGCCTTGCTGGGAGTGAATTTTTGAAAAGTATTTTAAGCTTTAGAAAAAATGAGGGCTTTTCCAAACCTTTATCGGATGATTGTGCTCCCTGTTGTAATTTAAACTTGTCCCTTCACTGAAGAAAAGACATAAATTTAGCAGGAAAAAAATTCTCTTTAAATTGAAACATGTGCCAAGATTCTTATTTGTAATTAAATCATGCACTAGGATTTTAGTGGGGAAAGGAAGAACAAAATAATGTAATGAAAAGCTGCATATTCTCAGAGCCAAGGGGAACTTGAACTCAAATGTTTAAAGATTAAGTCTCAAGAGCTGAAAAGTAGTCTCTGATTTCTTTCATTAGGATGTATATTTGGCAAAACAAGATGTCTCATTACTCTTTTGTAGCCATCTGCATGTGTGTGTGGATGATGTTATTATATTTATAGCAGATACAGTCTTATCATTTAGGTACAGACAGAATCCTACCTGCTCAGAGCTACAGGGTTTAAGAATGCACTCAGGTAATATTGACATAGACAATGCCATAACATCCTGCAGTCTGCACAGAAACTGAGACTGTGCACACCAAAGATGAATAAAAGAACTTCTTTTCTGCTGCCCTAAAATGAGAGTCTTTAAAGGAAAATACCAGTGTGGGGAGAATATCCTTCAGATTCCCAATAAATTTCTGTCAGTTCTATCTCAGGAGGAGGCGGTGGAGGCTTTTGTGTTTAGTGATACAGAAATCTGTGGCTATCACATCAACATGTAGAATATGTAGAAAGAAGGACAACTTCTTATTAGAGCAGCTGCTTATGTGGACAGTAAGCTGAGAGAATCTTGTCTCATAATATTCCTATTCTCATTTATAATGAATCAGCTGCTGGTTTGGCTGATTAACAGTTTAAGGTACTTTATATTTGATGAAGAAAAACTAAACAGAATACACATTTCAATATATTTCCCATATTTTTTCCCTTAGTGTTTTTCTCCTTTAGAGATGGAAGTCTGCTTTAACATGTCACAGTACATTTTGATGGCACTGTCACATGGAGAAAAAACCTGATAATTTGCTTCACAGGTAAACATCAGAAGACATGGTCTGAACCAAATCAACCCCAACTTTCTTTCTCTCTTTACTTTAAGCAGAATTAGAACAGCCAATCTCTCCTTGAAAAGCAAGGCTTTTTTTTTGTCCCTTATCCAGAAGGATTTAAGTGTTCCCCATCCTTGAGGATCCTCAGGTAACTCCATCATACCACTAAGTATTTGGAAACATCAGACTTGCCTACAAAGTTTGTAGCAACATCACAGCCTTCAGCCTGTTGCATCCATCTCATGAGGAACATGCGGCTGCTGAACTGATCTTCCCACAGTGTCTAAGCCCAAAGTTTATTCGGCCCTCCATAAGAAAACTGAGAAAAAAATAACTGATTGTCTGTTTGATGCAGCCAGGCAAGAGCAAACACCTATCAATGCTATCTTGAATACTCTCCCTTTATGAACATCAGGCTGTTTGCTTATGTTAGATACTACTGTAAAATGGATCCTCCGGGGTGAAACACTTGGAGCAGTGGCTTGTGAAGGAGAACAGTCCTTTGCAGTACAGTACAAAGAGGTGATGTACTGCAGCAGGTAGAGGCCACTGCTCCTTCTCATCCTGCCTCATCATTTCTGCCCAAAGGTGTATGTAGAGTGTGCCAGCATATTTGCACTGTGATACAAGGAGAGAAGAGACAAAACATGATTTCCTTGCAGAAGCCAAGCAAGAGAGGCTCTGACTGAGGTCTGAACTGCATATTGTGTAATTTTATGTTACTCATTATGACCCTGTGTTTATTGCTGGGTTCAGCCCTACAGCTCTCAGACCACTATGCTGACTTCCAGGAAACTTATAAGTATTGTTTCCCAAAAGCTGAAGTTAGGCTATTGTCATAGAAAAAATAGCTGTCATTTACGGTCTTGTCAAATTAAGTTCAACTTCAGTAAACATGACATGAAATCTGTACTGGACAGCCACACCAGTGAATAAAAAGGCTTATTCAACCTAGTCATATATAAATATCAGTAATATAAAATTCTGACAATTGTAAGAGAATTGCATTCACAGAAGCTTTGCACTTTCAGCCTGATGAAAGGTGATAAAACATCAGTCTGTATATAGTTCCATTTTGTCATTTGCTTGTGGAGTACTTCCTTCTCACACTAAAATTAAAATTTAAAAGACTTTCACCTTTGAGGAAAAGAGCATCACTGAAGAGAAATTCTCCCTGGCAAATTAATAGATAAGGTCTGCCATGCTAACTCAAAAAAGCAAGCAGAAGGTAAAAATTGAATCTCTTTATCACAGTTGAGTCATTTTTCTAAACTGGGGAAGTAATATGAGATGGAATATATAGGACAGATTCTCTTACAGAAAGTGCTTTTAAACTTTAAAAGATCCATAACTAATATTGGGAACGGTTATAAATGACAGTCTTCTCTTTTAGATTATGTTGCATTTATTACATTCTACCAGGACTTTATGGAGACTCTCAAGGAATTAAAGTTATATTTATGATAAAAATACAGAGCTGCTTCTAAATAGCATTTTCATCTTATTAACTGTTGCCTAGATAACAGGCATATCTCCTCGAGCACCTCTATTCTGGTTTAGCACTACAGCTTGCAAATTAATACAGTCATTATAAGACAGCAAAGCTATATCACTTACCATTTCATTATTGTTCAAGTCAAAATCCATATTTTTTTCAGTTTTCCCTAGGGTTACAAACTGGATAGGGAAACGTTATCATCTTGCAGAATAATCTCTCAAGACTCACTCTCTTTGGTGTTAAGAGGAGCTGTTAATCATATTACAATAATTTTCATATTAATAGGTCCTGTGTAAAGACAGAGTTAATGCTCTCCTTCTACAGTCAATCCTCCAACATAGTTTTTTTATATGCATGTATGT
>WBNO01021656.1:0-29586 GCA_013400575.1 Peucedramus taeniatus | reverse complement strand
TGAGTACTAGTGATTCCTACTTATTTTTAGCCAAGTCTCTGGGTTTTTTGTGAAGTATGTCCTGTTGCTAGACACACAAAGAAAGAAGTACACCTTATACTAATAATCAGGACATATTGGCAAAAAATTCAGGTCTGTGAGACATAAGCAGTTATGAGAGAATTCCTTATACTTTCTTTTCCCTTGTAAACCTTTGTGGTCAGAGAGGATCTTTGTAGAAATCAGAGGAATTTTACAAAAACCAGACACTTCTATTTCCCTGGTGCCTCACTCTTCAACATGTCAAGAGGTTTTAAAAACATGTATATATTCTTTGCTTAAAATAACAGTGTTTATTTCACCCTGACAAATATGTGCCAAGTGTTTTGTACTCAGATAAGATTAGTGAAATTTAAAGATTTCACTTTAATAGTTAGAATCAGTAGAGGTGTGTAGAAACTTGTTTGTATTAAATACTGCACAGATCTTTTACTTTCTTCTCCCATCCTCCTTTTCTCTCTCCTGCTCTCTCTCAGAAAGATAGTCCTGCACACGAGTTTCACCAAGAAACATCTCTGTATTTGCAGAAGTGAGAGGCAATTACTGTGTCATGTTCTTCTACTGATTGGGCTCGTGATACATTTGCTGTCAGTGTATTTTGGCTAATGGTTTGCCATAGCTAGAAACATTCAAATCCTGAACACTTGTCACTTTGCAGTAACAAAAAATACACATATGTACAACATACGTGTACACACACACACATATGCATATGCATGAATGTATTCTCATACATATGCACACTGCAATGAGGGCCAGGGCTCCTAAATTCTGTAAGATCTTGGTACAAATCATAAATCAACTTATTATGAGCTTTTCTGCTTCAGTGTTATGAAATGGAGCCAAAAGTTTTTAACATAATATGATGTGACTTAAGCCAAACATGAAAAAGCATAAAAAGAATGTTCAGCTGGGAGAGAATTCATGAGGACCAAACAAGAAGTGCTTTCATAAATCTGCTTGCATGTGTTAAGATGAAGACAAGAAATTAAAGGTCTGTTCAAGTGTAAGAAGGCAATATTTTGCACATATAAACATGGCATGGCTTCATGGGTAAAAGATGATATTAAGGAGGAGAAGTAAACAGTGCAAATAATAAACGTCCCAGAGATGGTGAATGCAATCACAGCAAGTTAGAAACAACCATGGAATAATGCACGCTCTGCTGGACTCTGCCATGGGGGCTGCAGTGCTTGCTTCCACTGGCTGGAGGAAGCTGGAAAAGGAAGACTTGGTGAAGGCTCTGCAGTGAGCAGAGACAGATGAAGAGCTGCAGCAGGGAGGTGCCAAGTGTGAGTATAACAAGCCACCCTTTCCTGCATTACCAAAAACATTCACCTCAAAGCAGGGACCATGATAGACAAGTACTTTAAACCTTCAATGAAAAAAAAAGAAAAAAAAAGAAGTTTAAAGAACTGATTTCTGCAAGTTTGACAATAAATCAAGTGGAAGAACCTGGAGCTCCTTCCTGCTAAACTTACATTTACACTCCTCAAAGATAATGTAGAAAACATCTGGATGCTTACATTCAAAGTGATTCCAAAACTCAGGTTATTCAACGTCAAATTACTTGCATACTATGTCTGAATTTTGACATGCAAAGATAACTCACATCTAAGCTCATAGCTTATTCTTTCCTTCTTTGCATTTGTTCAGCTTTAAACAGATAAATTCTTTAACTTTCAGAGAAGAGCTTCTAAAAAGTGGAAAGCAGATTAAAATACATTTTCAGTGAAGCAGTAGATATAAACCAGAAAATATTGTGTGAAATGCTGAAAAAATTTCATTACAAATAATCTGAAAAAGGCAGGAGCAAATAGTTCTAGAACATTTTCCAGACATGCTTTCTCAAGGTGTGAAGTGCAACAAGTTGCTGAAATCTATTTAATAATCTATTTATTTTATTGAAGAGTATATTACCTGGAGGAAAATTTTAACAGTAGTAAAAAATATTTTGTTTAGAGACAAGAATAAGTGGAAGATGATGGTACTTAGGGAGGAAAGACTGAATTAGATCAGTGCCTTCTCTTGCCTTTTGAATATCAAGATCCACTCTTGAACTCTCCACAAGATGCAAATGGATCCTTCTGCATCTTTTTTACCTCTTGCAGTAAGGGCAGCCAGCTCATGGGCCTGCTGTCACAGTGCAGAGGGAAAAGGAAAAGTAGCTGATGTGGGGTACAGAGCTGTGTGCTGAAATATGCCAGAGCTACCACTGCTTAAGGCCATCCTGGATACCAGGCTGCTACTTCAAGATATAATGGAGAATTTTGGAAAAGCTCGAAGGCAAGGATATTTTACTGAAAAAATAATGATAATGAAGAATAGTGATTGGGCAAAGGGACACCAACTTTGAACTGAAAGGGGGTAGATTTAGTTTGGATATTAGGAGAAATTCTTTACTGTGAGGGTGGTGAGGCACAGGAACAAGTTGCCCAGAGAAATTGTGGGTGCCCCATTCCTGGAAGTGATCAAAGGCAGATTGGATGGAACTTGGAGCAACCTGATCTAATGCAGAATGTCACTGCCTATAGCAGGGGATTTGGATCTAAGTGATCTTTAAGGTCCTTTCCAACCCAAACTATTCTAGGATTCCTAAGAACAGAGAAAGCAACTTATATGAATGCTTTTAGAAGTGCATTGAAAGATTAGGTTAAAAAATGGGTTCCTGTAATGACTAGAAGTTTGAGAATGTTTGACTGATTTTAATTGTGTAGATGCTATTTTTTCTATCAGACTTTTAATGTTCACTTGAGGCTAAAAAAAGTTAAATGGACTGTCATTCTTTAGTGGTAGAGAATCTACTGATTGCAATAAATTAAATCTACTGGTTTTAAGAAAAACATACATAGCATGTTCCCATTTATGGTTGAAAGACAGACACAACATTTTAAAATGGCTTAATTCACACTTAAGGAGTAGGTGCAGAATTATTTCTAAGAACCTGTTTTGGAAGCCAGAAAGTCTCTTTATTTGTGTGCTTATGTCAAAGTCCTTTCAGCTTATTTTCTCCATTCTGAAGGTAGATCTTCTACAGAGAAAATGCTCTGTAAAAGACAAAAGATCATTCATGAGCTTTTGTGTTTCAAAGTGTCTGTAATGGATGATGACAGCTTTTTTTGTGGTTCTGTGCAATAGGAACAGGATTCACTCAAAAAATAAGAAAACCTTGTGGTGGATTCAGTCAACATTTCTTCCTGTTGTGGTCTTTCAGATGTTCTAGGTTTAGTTGTGATGACATAGATTTTTAAAAAAATCATATTGGCCACAGCAAACTAGAGGAGAGTACAAATAACATGCACAATGCCCCTCCCACCTTTAGAATTTAGAAATGAGTAAAAATATACTCCCTGTCTCCTCTGCTTCCGTGTTCAACAGTCCTATCTACATTCTCACACATGTTATCAATCACTCTACATCCATCTTAATAGAGTCAAACTTCACTCTCTTGCCTTTCAGCACCATGCATACTCTACATATTCCTGTAGGTCATCAACTTTCTTAACTATCTTGCAACTTAAACCTTCAGCTGAAATCCACTTAATTGAACAATGGCCCTAACAACCAAAACCAGGCACTATTTGTTAATGTGTTTCTCTTTTCAGTAGAAAACAATAAATGATGTCAGGGATGGACATGCTTTTTGAAATGACCAGTAGAGATTCTATTTTCTGAGGTCCAGTGCTTTTTAACAGTAGTTTTCTTGCCCATTTCTTCAATGTGTCTGAACAGGTTCAAATATAACATTGTCCCTGAAATATTTCAGAAACCTAAGGCCTCTTGTATAAAATGCTATTTTAATTTCATAGCTCACATCACATCACAACCAACAGTGGCAGATGCCATGCTTGAAAGGAAAATCTTTTTAAAAAGAGATTTGAGAGATACCAAACAACAGAAAATGCCTTTTTTGTTGTTGGTTTTGATTGTGAATTACCATCAGAATATCCCCATGAACCTACCAATGCTCTGTTGCTTATGCTACAAGAGAAGCTGCGTCTTCTAGTGCATCCTTTTTGGTACTATTCCTTGGATGAACTATTCCAGACAGACTTGGTTTCAGATGACTGAATCCCCTTTTAAATAAATAGTATCAGGTGTGTGATGTGCAGGCACATACACAAGCCTGATCCCAAGATCTGACTTACTGTAATCCCAAGATTATACTTGCCTCAAAAATTAAAACCTAAGATTCAGAACAAACTCTTTGCTTTATAAATGCAGCAGCTGTCTGTTCACACCTTTCATGGGCTGCTTGGGCCACCCAGATGAAGCAGTCACAAATCAAAATGGAACTCCCATCCTGCTGTTAAACACTCCCCAAAGATAAGAGCAACAGGCCTGTAACATCGATTATCTCACCCACAAGAGACAGCAGTGGGCTTTCAGAGTATCTTGTTCTTCTGACAGTTCGTGTTAAAATAAACCAGATTGAGAGACAAAGAAGTTCAAATGTAAAAAAAATAGTCCAATCTGTGTGGCTGTTGGACAAAAAACCTGAGTTGTACGTGTGACCATAGCAAACTCAAACAAATCTGTTTTTATGACTGGTTAATGACATGGCAAATGCATTTAGCTTTGGTGAATAGAAGCTTTGGGCTTCTACTTCAATAAGTAGAAAGGAAAGTAGTAAGGAAAACCACTGAATTGTTTTGGGGGAGATTTGGGCTACCTGTGAGTTTGTTTTATATTCCCATGGCTGGTTTTGGAAAAAGGAAAACACCTCTACTCTTTTGCTGTGGGTTAGAAGTATTTCTCCCAGCCCTTTTCTTTGGAATTTTGTTGGTTAAAACAATCAATTTAATTTACTTAAGAGCCAAGCAGGAATGTCAAAAAAAAACTTAGATGGGTGAGAGAACTAATGCAACTTGTCCATCCTTTCATTAGGTCAAGGATGTGATTCTACCTACTTTTCTTGCTATGCATCACAACCAGTGTTCCAAAACTCCAACTAAGTCTCACCTGGGGATTCAAATTACAGTCATCTTAACTTGTGTTTCCCAGAAAAATAGGCTGGACAGTGGTGAGGGTTTTATAAGACTGCTGTCTTATAAAACATGCACTACCCTTCAGGTAGTTTACTTAAAAGCATTTACTGTTTACTTAAAAGCATTTCATGACAGGAAGTACTAAGGGAGGCAATACTGTGTGTCTGCCTTTTCTGGCTTTTTTCCATCACTTGTACTGCTTACATCAGCTTTGATGCTGAGAACTGACATATTCACTGCTAGTAGTAGAGCACATTGTCATTGTAAGACACAATGAGCAAATTTTGGATCATTTGGCAGTAATATTCCTAAACTCATTGCTTTGTGTATGTATTTATGCATACAGCCATGCCAATAATATTTTTTATTTACTGTGCATGTTGCTACTTTTTTACTATGTTTTATAGTCTTTATTACAGTAGAAACATTGTTACCCAGTAGTAACAGAAGTAACCAACCTTGACCTGTAGCATAAAGTAGTAGTAATAGCTAATACTGGGTATGAAGGAAGTAATAAATCCACCAGTGTTGCAAGAAAAAGAATTAAGAGACCGCTTGTTTGCTTTCTGCTTTTTCCAGATGAGCATAAACCTATGATGAAGAAAGGTTAGAAAATCAATACTGCATGTTCTATTTAGCTTATCTTTAACAAAACCCAAAGTCCAAATAAATGAAGCAGAAGTAATTTCTAGTTTTTATCACTAGTATTTTTGTTTTGTCTAAGGTTCAGAGAACAGAAAGCAAATAAAAATAAACCAGATGTTTTAATTAGAGGAAGGACTTCCAATTTAAAATTTTTTGAATTTTCAACATTTTTAGCGATTCTCTAAAGTAGTAATTAACACCAAAACAATAATTTTAACTGCAATTTGAAGAATTTATTGTACATGACCTTTAATTGCAAGGTTCTGTGATACCTGGAATAGTTTACTTCTTTCTTCAGTTTAGCAGGGTAAAAGATCCTTTGCATGATAATTTCATACAATGTGTTATCTTAATCTATTAATAAGAGAATAATAATTATGTAAAAATGTGTCATTTCTTACAAAAACTGTTCATTCTTCACTTTTTCCTCATTAACATTTGAAAGATTTTAATCTCAAATAATTATAATTTTTTGTAGCTGGTTCTGACTGTGGCTGTAAGTGACAAGTTTTGTTGGTCTTTGCTTTCATTCATCCTTTTCTAACTGGCGTGCCTTCTCTTTCCACTCTAGTGTAGCAGTAGTTGCGTTTCTTTTAAAAGAAGACAACGTGACACTGCAGATCTGGCTAGGGGCCTGCTGCACAGACCCTCTCTGCATTTGTTCTCACTTGTCAGGGTGATTTTTACCATCCACATTCAAAGTTTCTGCAATCTTCATGGCCTCCCATGTCACAGGTCCGTGTTCCCAGGCATGGTTATAAGAATCATACATAAAGAACAACCTTCCCTAGTTTTTATTAAATAATATGATAGCAGCACAATCCTACTTCTTTTTTTTTTTTCCTCTGGGGAGGATTTCATAAGCTTCCTATCAGTGTTTCTAAGTCTGTATAACACTAGACAGCCGTGTGGCTCTCCACTTTCAATGTGATTTTGAAGGCAGGCTCTGGAAAGTTGATAACATGTTTCACAACCTTCGTGTCTGGAAGCAGTTTCCCTTGATTGAAGTCATATAAGTTCAGCTAAGTTGGAGTGTGTTGTAAATATTTATCTGGCAGTCTGACATATAAAGTTGTTCTGAAATTACAAAGTACATTCCTGGCTTTCATGTATTATTACCACTTTTCTCAATACACTTGTGAGTGATATTATTTAGAGAACTTTCTATAAGTGACTTATCATTGCTTGTTAAAGTTCTCACACTCTGTTGTATGGTCATTTTTTAGGATGGTAGCTCTTGAGTTGTATTACTTCCCTATCTTCTAAAACATAAATGTGTGATTATTCCAGAAGTGCAACAAGAATTTATACAATGAGGTAAGCATGGTTTGCACATTTGATTTTGAAATCTGGTTTTGTGGCACTTATTTCCATGTAGGGATACAGATGTTTCCTATCGCTGGCAAATGGATGGCGATGACAACTTTCTAATCATTAGGTCATTTGTCATTACCTATCAAATAATTATATGTAAGGTAATGCTTCTGGGTAGAAATTCTTTCCCAGAAATAGAATTATTTCAACTCCAACTTCTCCTGTGATTTCTTTGGATTTTTTTAACTTATGTTAAAAAATGAATTTTGTGCTCTACCACATGCTATATCTGAAAAGTACAATTTTTCCTTACAGATGTATAAAGCAGGTTCAATAATATTAGGATAAATAGCATTAGGATGAGCAGTGCTTAGCTCTTGTTTGGAGTCCTTTTAAGTGCAAATGTAGTTTTGCTGCAAAGCATATTTTGCAAGGTTTTTTTGTGAGTTTAAATGTGAACTGTTTTTCTGAGTTTGTGAATAGCTTTTATGGAAAGAAGGAGAAAGGGAAGTGAGGTGACAAATCAGCTTATTTCAACAAACATTTATAATTTCTACTTGTTTCAGTTGAAATAAACTGTGATAGGTTGAAATAGTTGCAGAACAGCTTCCCTAACATCTTGTTTTCCCAGGCCAGAAGCCATTACTGCCCCTCAAACTCGTCATTCCCAAAGCTCTGTCACTGAGAGCTACTAGGATGGAGTTGCTGTTTGGGATGTGCAGTTCCCCTGAATGTTGGAACTGGGGATAGTTCATCCTTGTAATAGTTAATACCAGGAGCAAATGCTTGGCTTACATACATAGGAAAATTTTTGACTTATAATACTGGGTTAAGGGTTGTTCTTGTTTTGGTCTTTTAAACTTTTTTTTTAAATTTAAAAAAAATTAAATTATGTAAAAGCCAGTAATTATTCTTAGAGGCCTGCCTCAGGCTGAATTGAAAACATTGTTGCAGCTTCTTCTTCAATCCTGACAGGCAGCAAAATAAAAAATAATCTGGGAACATTAGGAGAGAATATAAACAACTAAATACCCCTCACTTCAAAGCATTAAATTTAGTCATTAAGGCAGATGCACACTCAAGAAACCTAATGCACAAGGAAAAGTTTTGCTATTAATTTGCAAAAATTAATCCCAACCCAACAATAATTCTGTGTAAATAGAGTAAAGATTCTCACATTACATGTTAAAAAACAGTTAAGATATGGTCATATAGATCTAACTGTTTAAGACTCATGTTACTCATGAAAACAAATTAGTTGTAGTATGGTAACTCTGTGAGCAGAAAAATGAAGACTTTCCTTTGATCTTTTAGTATTTGTCTAAGAGGCATCTGAATGGCTGCAGGAAGAAACTAGTTAGATAACAATTATTTGGACCAGTCAAAGAAAAAAATTGCTTTCTGCAGCTTGTGATAGCTGGTCAGACTGATCCCCGAACCTAGAGAAACTATGAAAACAGTAGGAGAGGTAAAAAAAGTTAAATTCTTTTCTTGTTCTATTTAACAGCAGCCAAATAGGCACTTCTGAGACAGTATAATGGCATTCAGTATTCTAGACTGATGTTTAATAGTGTCATTTGATGTTTTACACTCTGAATCACAGGGTGTGTGTTTCTGTTTTTGTAACATGCAAAAAACCCCTTAAAGAAACTGCCTGCTGCTATATGTGTAAACAGATAGGTTTTGACCATTTACAAGAGATTGCTGTTGAGAGAACATAAAGTTCCATTGCTGTCTTGAGAGAACACAAAGTTCCATAAAGACTACGCTGTCTCCCCAGCTGATGGAAGTCTTTGTAAATGTACAAGAAAATCGTGTTTTGATTAAAAATTGTCTGCATTTAATTTTAAAAGCTTACATGAAAATTGCTGGTTTTTCAACATTTGGACAAATTTTTACTTTGTATTTTGGGTCTGAGTGCAGTAAAGCACTTGAGTCTTTATGGAAACATGATTTCAGGAATGTCACTGTTAAAATCTTTAAACTCCTCAGCCAAAAAAAAAAGTGTAATTGTCTGTTGCTATGGCTTTATAAAAACATGTGCGCTGTCAGGCTGGTAACTCACTGATGTCTGATTCTGCAAAGGGAATCCCTATTGTGACAACTTTCTTCACCCAGGAATTTTTTTTAATTCTGTGGAGCAAAGCACACTTGATAATTTATTTTTACTGGAAGAAACCGTGTGTGTGTGTGTGCGTGTGTGTGTGTGTGTGTTTGTAACAGACTGTCATTTGATCCAAACCACCAGTATGACCCAGCTAAATATGTGGTCTCACATGAGTAAGAGTTGAAAACTTATCCTGAAGCATATATCTGACAGCAATTCAGCAAGATATTGGTTCAGTATGTTATGGTAGTTTCACTTTCCGTGAAGGTATCGCTCAATGACCTGAATATAATCACATTAGCAAGACCACAAACTGCTTAAAGTAGGATGAATCATATTGCCTTTATACCCAAGAGCTGTGATATAGCTAAAGGTATGTGTAAGGAAGACTTTTCAGAAAGTAGACAAATGTTAAAACTGAAAATTTAAAACCAGGAGTTTGGTGTTTTGTTCTTGGCACTGTCAGAGTGTTGAATTGGGGTATTTGGCCACTCACTAAACCTTCCTGTGTTTTTCCTGCACCTTTCATTAGCAAGTTAGACTGAGGTTTCATTTTTTCTCTTATTGTGTTTATGAAGTACATTGCAACTCTTAAGAGGGAAAATGAGCATTACAAGTGTAAAGTCAAAAGGTCATTATTGTATTTAAGTAATTATACCAATTTATTTCAATCAATAAAAGCCTTAGAGGGTAGCAATGTATTTCTTTTAGCTGAGATAGTAGATGCAGTGTGACAGGCAGAGCTTGCATGTTACTGTGGTTCATATCTAGTTCACTGAAATGATCAGATCCTGCTTTTTGTCAAAAGCAGATTATAGAAAAGATAGAGCCAGTTTAATCCAAATGTCTGATTTCTGTATTCCAAAACCAAAGATTTTCACATGGTGGTGGCAAAGACCAATGGAATTGTTGGCTCTGTTGGCAGCTGTTTTGCCACACTACAGTATTCACAGTATTTTGGTTTGAACACTATGCAGAAGTGTAACACAGAAGGTACATCCAGTAAGTCTACACTTTGTTTTGACACTACTATGAAATTATTTTACTTACTTAAAGTAGTGATTGAAGTGCAAATAATTTATCTAGTGAGAGTAAGGTTTTTGTATGGTTCATTACACAATGAGTGTTTAATTGTTAAGCATCTTTGTTTCTGTCACTTAGGTCTCTGCATTTTGGCTGGTGCTGAGGTTTCAAGCCTTTGGGATCCTCTTTGATGTAAGTGAAATACTCTCCAAATTACTGTCCAGCAAAAATTAGATAATTCACTGGTTTATGCAGGTGTTCTACTGGTTAAAGGAAAATTTTATAATTTTTGTACTATCATTTTTGCTCCTGCTAATCTTTTAGTTGAATAACCATACTGCTAAAGCTGAGCTTATGGACATCACTAGAACAAAAGTGTTGGGTTGAGTGCTGAAGAAAAAATAAAGTGAAAGTTTTGCCTACATTTCACATTCAAATATTTGAATACCTACCTCTGTGTTCCAAGAGAGTTCTCGTAGTATTACAGACAGACAGGAATAAAAAAAAGGAGACTCAATAATTTAGTCAGTTAAAAGTGTAAAAACATCTTTACATTAGTAAGAGGAGAGGTTAAAACAAACCTCAGAGATTGTACTGTTGTTTTTAAATGTGTGATCTAGTGATTCCTTATGGCTGTAGTAGTCTTGTCAAGTACAAGTTCCACTTCCCCAGAGAAAACTTCTTTTATCTTGCACACAAATTTAGCAAGCAATATATTAAAAAAATGCAGCAATATATTTATATTACTCAAATAAAAACCTCTTGATATAAAATATCCTTCACAGAGATTTAGTAAAACAAAATTTACACCTTGAAAATTTTATGTAAATTCTGTAATATTTTGTTTTTTTCCTCTGGTCCTCAGCATTAGAGGGGTACTAAGTTAAGAAGAGGAACTGTATGGTGTTCTTCATTTCTCTAAAATCTTTCAAAACATATTCCACCTTAAAATCAAGTCTTGTTACAATTTGAAATGCCAGAGATCTGAGATTTGTGGCATTGTAGGTAAGAGACTCCATTTCAGTAGAAGAAAACATAATCTATCTTCCCTCTGTACTCTTGAGAACCTGTCCCAGCTGGATCTTGGCAGCATTAAAGATATCCATCACTGCTAACTATGCTTGTCTGGATGCAGCACACCAATCTGCCTGTTTTAGAAGCCCTGATTTAAACATTTCCAGTTCATCACCACACGAGTCTCCATACATGAAGTCACAAATGTTCTCCCAGAGAAGCACTTTGTAATCTTGTTAGTGCTGAAGCTGGTGGAGGTGGACATGGCTGTGTGCCTCTCCCTGAGCATCTCCAGAGGGCTGGCCTGAGCAGGTTTTGTCAGACACAAGGAATGTTGCTGTGAACTCCACAATTATTAGTCCAAAAAATTACAGACTGTCAGCTACCCAAAATACAGCAATTTACTTCTGATGACTAATGTTCTGGTAGCAAACTGCACATAATCTGTTTTGATTTACTGTGATTATGGTATGTCCCCTTCAATGGCTTTTTTCTCATATTCAATGATCTTAGACATATGCTTCTCCCTAGACCACAGAAGTACAGCCATGAGCTGGAGACATAGGCATGTGATTGATCAGTGGATGATGAGAAATCAGTACCCTGCATTCATTTCTTTATGGTGATTAAAATTTCCTAGTTACTAATGATGCAAAGAATGGCTTTGACGTGTGTAGAAAATTCAACATCTGAATAACAATGGGCACGGCTGAGTGGGGATGAGGTTTTCTAAGGGAAATCTTTGTTCAAGTCTTCCCTGCACAGAAAATGAAAGCTGGGACTATCACTTACAGCAATAGAGGGCTGTGGGATCAGACTTCGTCACAATGGCCAGTTCTGTCAGCTCAGCCAAAAATAACTTGGAGGAGTAAAAGAATTAAATTGTTAACTTACCCAGAGAAAGAAAAATAATCTGCTATTTCTACAAACAGCCTTTCACTGTCTCTCTGCAGCTGCCTCAGCAGCAGGACAAGAAATAGGTTTTAGTTGTTATTAAAGACCATATGAAAACATATGTGGAAGAATCCTCTGAAATATGAGGCTGATTGATTTTCTTTTGCTTTACAAACATAGATGAATTATACATTATTGCACAGCTTTTGAAAGATTCAGTGGTGCTCTTTACAGATTTTTAGTTATCTGACAAACAGATGAGATGCATAAAGAATTTTTTCTTCTGAAATGTTTAAAGCTGGAGATGAGGGTTTAAGTGCTAAATACTGAGGTGCTTCTTATCTAATAAGATGTAATTACCTATGCATTTCAATGCTACTGAGTTTGTAATATTTGAACAAGAACAAAAATTCTCATTCCTTCTCTTTTGTGAGATGCATATTACTTACTTGCAGCTTGTGTTTGTACATATACACCTGGAGGTATGAATGAATGGGACTTGGAATTTAACATGAAGTGAGGAAGATATATGGCAAAAGTTAAACCTGCAATTAGCAGTGTTTATTTTTTCATCTTCTGCTTCTCTCCTATAATAGAGATAAGTAATGGTTGGGTGAAATGTATGGACTGGTTAACCTGTTTTTAGATAGAGAGTCATAAGATGACTGGAATTTAGCAAATGTTATTTCAAATGGTTGTTGCATTTAATTTCTAGAAGTTAACTGTCTTACTGAAATAAATATATGATAGACTGTGACACTCCATCGGTGAATCTGTCTCTATCCAGAGTGTTTCCCAGGACCTCTTTAAAATAAGACTTTTTTATGTCAAGGGTTTCTTTGTCATTACATAGCTCTAAATTTTGGAAATATATTCATTAAATGGCTATGGGTCATGGCATCCCATCATTATTATCTAAGAGATGGTTTAGTGAAAATCTGGCTCATTTCTTTCTATCAAATCAAGTTATGAACAACAGCTAATGAAAACTAAGTCTTGAGAGGTCTCAAGAGTGTATGATTTTATAATTAGATTGATGTTTAGATAAAATTAATACTGAGGTGGTCAAATGTTTCAATGGGGATGAGCAGGGGCTACATAACTCATGCACCAAAGTTGGGAGCTTGCTTCTCTCTCTTCCTCTTTTACTGTAACAGTGGAACCTCTTTAACCCACACTGATGACAGAAAGATTTGTATGACCATATTATTGTGATTTAGGCATTATGGCAGACTGAAAACCTTCCAAGAAGATTGCTTTATAGAAACAGTGCTGAACTGAAGGGGCGAGGCCTGCAGGGCAGTAAGTGCAGGAGGAAAAAAGGGGAGCTTTGACAGCAATTGTTAACAACAAATGATGCTTTTTGCCTAGTGAAAAAATAAGGTGCAGGCATAAAAGACGACATAGTACAGGATGCCACCTTCACGCAGCCCAGTTCTATCATGGCAGTGGACCCTCCATGTTGCTGTAAATAATAACCTAGACCTGGCATGAAAAGCTTCTACAAATACACTAAAAGCAGCCACAAGGATATTTTAATAGTTCTGCACTCCCTGATTTGTGAGGTGGGCTTCACTGATCTCTCTCCCTGTGGATCAGGGTTTGCTGCAGTCCAATAGCTGTAGTTTTACTGGCTTTTTCAAAGTATTCCTCAAATCTGTATTTTCTTCCCATGAAGACCTGAAGTATCTGTTCAATTGTTGCACGCACAGATCATCAGGAAATAGGATATGTGGAATCAGCTTCCATACTATGGGAATCTGGAGATTAAGGAGGCACAGAAGCATTCCTCCACTGCTCTTAGGCACTATTTTTAGATATCTTTACTGTTTTAAACTCTGCCTTTGGACCCACATCATACTTGAGTTATTCCTTTTCTTTCAAAAATCCTGCAGACTGGACAATCTTGAAAGGTTTTAACCTGTTGGATGTGGCTGGCTTCCAGGAAATTATGGCAAGGCATGCTTTAGAGCACGAAAAAATATCTTCTGAGGAGGAAATAAATGCTTCAGGGGAAAGAGAGTGTCACTAGCCTGTAAAGGAATCATCACTCTTTCCCAGACTTTGTAAAGGGCTCTGGAAAACAGGATATTGTATCGAGACTGCTGCACTCAGAATTGGCACAATTTGCAGCAGGGTTTATGGCACCAGAGAGGCATGGAAGGCTTCATTCAAACCAGGACACCAGGTTTAAATGATTCTTCTCAGGACTTTGATGTGGTAAATAAATGACAAATGTGCATCTTTATGAGAAGAAGAAAGAAAAGAGGAGCTTAAGAGCAGTCCAGCTTTATTGGCCTAAAGGCAAAAAAGGTGTTGGGAGGTGGCGAAGCTCAACAGCCTTTCAAAGTCATGATCATTACTCTAGTGACCACAGATTTAAAACTAGCAGAGTTCAGTGTTTCTGTTTCAGTTGTCTCTGACAATACCTTTCCCAAAAATTCTCACACCCTAAGGTAAGTTATACATCCTCACTTTTCAGTTATAATTAAAAGAAAAATAGAGCAGGCTACTCAGAACCTTTACTGTATTTTAACTTTTTCTCACGAGGTCTGCAGATGGAAAAAGGATACAGTATTTGTCCAGATATGTGTAAAAATCAAATCTTGCTTAAGTGTTTCAAATGAAAGACTACTTTACTTTTTTTTAAAGTTACTTTCATAATTATTTCCATTGAAGGTTTCACACTATTGTTATAAATTTTATAAAAATATAAATAAATACTAGCAAACCCTGAACTCGTATAAATGTAATTTCCCAATAATGCAAGGATTTTATCCTAAAAATGTACAGATTAGAATGAAATATAGATATTTTTTATTCTTAAAATAAACTACTCACTAGTCAGAATTTTCTCCCTAATTTATTTACTTTTTTTAGCAAACAAGTTGAGTAACCAAAGAAATCAGTCTAGTCACAAAAAGTCTTGGACAAAAACACCATTATGTGCTTCAAATTCATATCTGCACCTCCAGCTATTTGGATTTTAAAGATATAAAATTAAATTTTCACATATGAAGAATGGGACTTGTACTTTTCCAATCAGGGTAGGCAGGCAGTGTTTCTGAGGACAGATGGGATGTCAGACATTTGCAGTTTACACTTTCAGGCTACAGTTGTACCTGTACATCTGTACAGAAATGTCATGACAGATACTTAATGCTCATATGGAAAAAAATAAATCTTCATAATTAAACACGTGATAAGTTTTTAATTAACATGCATAATGTTCCTGCAAAGATCTTCAGTTTATAAAAAAAATATTGTTATTTTGCAGTTAGTTCTTGATAATTCTCTAATCTATCTGGTGTTTCAGAGTTGGTTCATTCCACCCTTATTCAATCTGCTTCTTATGTGCTTCTTTCTAAAGGTACTTTGCAAATAGTAACAATAAATCCCAAAGGAATGATAAATACTGAACTGGCATCTTGGTAGCAGACATATGTTTGAAATACACTGTAGACTGAAATAGAAGGCATCTTAATTGATATCTGCAAAGATATCTCCTTGGTTTTGACACTGCCAAAGAAAATACATTCTCACAGTGCAGTTAAAAAATCTTTTGGTGCTTGCAAACAGAAATGGGCTAAGGCAGAAAAATCCATTGCTAGGGGGTTAGGCATTTGCTTCTATTTGAATTTGAAAAGAAATCTAAAAATTATGGAGGTCTCTGTGGCAAAACTATTTCACTATTAATTAAATTTCAGACTAACTAAAATATTTATTTAAAAAAATTTTGAGTTTTATTTGGAAGCCCTTTAAAAATGCAAATTCTCATAATTAAGAAATAATTTGATACTTATAAGACTGCTTTTATTCTTATTTTATTATTCTTATATACTCAGTTTGTGATTTGATATTAGACTTTATTTTAAATTCATTTACGTATTACTCTCACTTTTTTGACTTTTTTAATCCTAATTAAGAAAAATTGCTCTGACATACTTTATGTTATTCTCTTCAGAGTGCCTTTTCTGTAGAGGTTTCGTAGAAACCTTTAAAACTTTGAACTAGAAAATTAGATGAGTCCTCATCACACTTTATATAGACATCTGTTTTTATTATGGCAGCTTGGCTGCATTTTTCTGCAGTAATGAAACAGCTGTTACTGTAACCTGTAGTGAATGATCACCTTATTTTCTTGTTCCAAGCATTTCTTATTTGGTATTAAAATGGAGCAGTTTTGCACATTGATTCAAGATGTCAAAATTTATTACAACAGAGGAGATACATCAAAGTAGAAATTAAAACAGAACATTTAAAATGTTGTTAAGAGCTCCCATTCAGACTTTTCAAGACACATTTTTAAATGTAAAAAATAAAATATACAAGCACTATGATTTAGAAACTATTGAAACCCAGAGGACCTTGTTCCTGGAGCAGTGTGAAGTGCCTAAAGGGCTATGAACCATGACAGCCCAGCTGTGTTGGGGGGCTGGGATTTCTGTGGCACCCAGCTTTCCAAGGAGGTGTCCTGTGATTCCTGAATGTCCAGCAGTTCAGCTGCTTCAGGAGCTGGGGCAATAGCAGAGAATGTCTATAAGCTGTTACAAGACAGATTTTCTCTCCTTTCCAAGGGGATGATAATGAAACTGATGCATTCCTGCAGCACATATAATTCTTCTAACAATTCAATATTTTTTCATGGGAAAACATTGTGTTCCTAACCAGGTCTCACAGGGATGTAGCTGTCTAATCTCTCTGTAACACACAGCAAATTTCTTTCTCTGTTCACTGTAGTGTAAAGGTCACCTGTAATTTCTACATGCTCATGCTATGATTTAATGTGCCTCTCTGTTTACAGCTCATTAGTGTGGACCATCACTAAGACTGAAGGCCTCACCATTGGCTATCCCACATCACAGCAAGACTGATTCCAAAATTTTTTTTAAAACCCATTCCTGTTTAAAACTAATTTCCAAATTATTTTCTCCAGAGTAATGTCATACTGTCATTCCTCCATAAAAATTAGAATATTTGCTGTGGGGCTTAGTCTAAATTTTTGGCTTGCAGAAATCATAATAGCTCTGTGGTGCTCACTAAGAAAATATTTCTGAAAAGCAATGTAAAATATCTACATTTCAACCAAAATTTACTGACAAGCTTCAATACCTTGCTCCCAAACTGCAGTGAGTTCAACTGTTCCCTTCCAGATGCAGATCAATTACAGCTCTGACTTTCAATGTTTCATTCTTTAGATCAGGACTACACTATTAAAAATCTGGAAATCACATTCAGTACTTGGTGTCAACTGACAAATCAATTATCACATAATTATTAACCAAAACTTCAGTTTCAATTATTTTATTGTTAGGACTTAGTGTTAGCCATTCCTAAATGTAGCTATTGTGGCTTCTAGCTCTTATAAAAAATGGTATTTTATTAAAAGACAGTATTAATATGTAGCCAAAAGCTAGTCTTTGTAGGCAAAAGGCACTGCTGGTTTTATCACTACATTTGCAAATAAACTACCAGTCAGCAACAAACAAAACTAATAAATAAATTAACCAAAAGCCTCACATTGCTGATTTCTTGGTACCTTGATTCTTCAAAGCAAGAAAGTTCTTTAAGATGTGACTAGGATGACAGTCTCCCAAAACATGACATTTTTAGGAGCGAATAAATGGCAGCCTCTAAAAATCTGGAGGAGGAGGATAGAGTGACTTAATTGGAGAGAATGACTGCCTATAAAAATAAGTTTTACTCCTAAATTACCTTTAATGAGAGGTTGAAAGAGCAGTGAAATCACAAAAGAATATCTACTCTTCATTGTTGTGGCACTTCAGGGAAATGTATAACATACTTTCTTCCTAGCAGTCAGCCAATTCTCCAGGCAGTCGTACATAACGCAACAGAGCTCAGCTATGACAAGAGGATAGTAATATGATTTCATTAAAACGTAGTGAATGAGTCAGGTTAGGTCCCTATAAATAAAGATGCTCTTTAAAATGTCATATATATATGTAGGAACAGCCAAAACCTCTGTGCATATTATTTATAGCCTGTTACACTAGTACTGTGAAGCTGACCTCAACTTGTCTGGGGACCACCTTGTACTGGGCAGTGGACCAAAACATTGTGACATCCTCTACCCTATCTCAATAGTTTTCCAAACCTTCTGTGTTTGAAGATCTGCCTCTTTTCAGTCAGAGAGAGCTAACAGGCACTGCTGGTTTATTTCAGATAACTTACTGCTATCATTAACAATTTTCATGCCAATGTTGAACTACTACCCTATGCTCTACTTATATTTAGTACTCAACAGTGTTCTAAAAAAAAACTAAACAAACCTAGACTTATTAATTAAGGGTTTTTTTTTCTATGAATTTATTCAACCTATATGATCTTTTTAAATTTATCTTGTTTTCAAGGCTGACACTGAGGTAACTGTCTTGGACTACGAATGGGGGATCCGATGTAGAGCCAAAGACTCCCAGAATTGTTGAGATTGAGGAAGAGAACTCTGGACCTCATCTGGTCCAACAAACCTGCTCAGGCAGGGGCACTTAGACACAGCTGCCCAGGATTAAACCCAGACAGTTTCTAAATATCCCTAAGGAGGGAGACTCCACAGGCCTCTGAGTGGCCTGTGCCAGTACTTAGTCACTGTCACAGTAAAAATGTGTTTCCTGTGTTCAGAGGGAACCTTCTGTGCTTCAGTGTGTGCCCACTGCTCTGGTCCTGTCACGGGCACCAAAGGAAAGAACCTGTCTCTGTCCTTGACATCCTCCCTTCAGACACATGGATCCTTCCTGAGTCTCCTCCAGGTCAAACAGTCCTGGCTCTCTCAGCCTTCTCTCATAGAAGAGATGTTTCTGTCTCTTAATCACCTCTGTGGCCCTTTTTGGGACTTCATGAGATTCTTGTCAGCCCATGTCTCCATCCAGCTGAGGTCACTCTGGACAGCAGCAGGACCCTCTGGCATATCAGGCACTCTTGCTAATTTTGTGCCACCAGAAAACTTGCTGAGGATACACTCTGCCCCAGACTACTGATCATTAATGAAGGTGTTAAACTGGACTGGACCCATTATTCTTTGGGGTACACCAATTACAAGTGTAAACTAGACTTTGTGCCACTGATCCCCATTATGTGAGCCTGGCTGGTTTTCTGTCCACCTCACGATCTCCCCATCCTGTCCATTCCTCTTTATGATTCTGTAGTTTCCCGAATCCTTTTCTTGCCCTTCTTTATGATATGAGTGGTGCTTGTTTTCTGCCAGTCCTCAAGGCACTTCTAATCATGACTGTTTGAAGATTATTGAGAGTGGCCTTGCAATGACATGTGCCAGTTTCTTCATTATCTGTGAGTATTCCATCTGTGTTCATCTGCTTAAGTATTCCCTATCCCGATCCTCTTCTACCACGGGTACATACTCCTTGCTCCCCTATGTTTCTTGGACCTGGGATTCCTAAAGACTGGTCTTACTAGCAAAGACTGAAGTGAAGAAAGCACTCAGTCCTTTGGCCTTTTCTTCAGCAATACCCACACTTTTCCCAGTCTTCCTTTTGTCACCTACATACTTTTAGAAGCCCTTTTGGCTGCCTTTGACAATCCTAGCCAAACTGAATTCCATTTGGGCTTTGGCTCATCTCATTCCTACATGCCCAGACGGAGTGTCTGCATTCCTCCCAAGTCCTACATTCCTCACAAAACCTGTATTTATGTTGCTAAATAGAAAACACTGAGACAGACAAATAAACTGTCAGCTATCTGTATTCCTTGTTGTCATGCTTCTACATACTGTCTAGTCACTAATGATGACTAATTTTCTCTGAGACACAGTCTTGGCATGATTTGTGGATAAAGCATGAGCCCAGGACCATCCCCAATAGGCAGCATTTTCAAGACTGCAGCAGATATAGAACTTTTACCCATATTTTCTTGTTTATTTCAAAAGCTTTTCGATCTTAAATGCACTCATATACCTTCCCAGCCTACCCCTTGCCATGTAACGCACACTTTCAATACTATGCTGTTAAAAAAACTCTACCGTAGTAGGCTTCAGCATTTTGAATTAGAAAAAACCCCAACACATAAAACATAACATCATTTGCTACTTGGAAACAGCACAGGATTAAGAACAGACATAGGGCCAAGTGCTAGGAGATGTGAATGTAGGAGGTCTGTGCCACTTGGCCTCAAATCTGAAACCAAATTCATAGAGATAAACCATTCAAGAGATGTCTAATGGAGTTGACATCTTTTAAAGACTGGAATGGAATTATTTTAGATATTAGGAGATATTTTGGCATATTTTCCTAAAAAAGGAGCTGCCAATAAAAGAGTTGTATCAGGTAGAGTTTTCATTATATTGATTTGATTTTTTTACCATGGCTGCCTTCTTTGAGTGTTGGAGCTGTAAAAATATTGTCATGAATGCCTCCCCTCTTTTTCTTTCTGTTTCTGTGTTTCTTTTAAAAAGTGTTTCTTCTTGCCTAAAGGAATGGACCCAGCCCTGAATTGACAGCACTAGATCAGAGAGTGGATTTCAATTCTACCCATCCCATCTTCCAATTTTAACAGCTAGTAGGTTCAAATCTCCATGTCCCCCACTTGCAATGTCTAAGCCATTGCTCCTGGTAGTGGGATGTGTCAAAAGTTCTGTGAAGACTGGGCATCAGCTGGCAATTTATATTGATGCCCACAACTGAGAAGTACATAGCAAATAACAAACCACCAATTATTGTTATTTTTGTTATTTTGCAGATTATTAGATGCAGACATTGCTGACTGCCTGTAGTAACAATCAGTGGAGTGAAGGAAGTTATGAGGTTATGTCTGCTGATGTCTGCTATGTCCCTTGCTTTTTGGACTCTCAGAATGCCAAAAGTAATTTCCCATTGGTCAAGCTGAACCTAGGAAACAATGGAATAATACTGACTAGAAACGGAAAAAACCTTTGAATATCTGGTCAAAAAAATTGCTTCCACCTTTTACTGAAGAAATACAGCTGCCATTCATAAAAATGGTGCAAAGCCTCTGAGCTCTCAGTTTGACTCCTCACTGACACTGGATGAGCAGGCAACATCAGTTCCAAAAGCATTTATTTTGCCTCTCCAGCTGGCTGGGAAAATGAATTCCCTTCTTCTAATAAGAACTTTACTGAGGTAGTCTACAGTTCTTCCTGACTCCCCTACAGACTTCTTTAACTGTGTGGTTAGAAACTGAATGTGACTGTCATAAGCACGTTCCAGCTGGTAGGACTTTCTACCTTCCTTCTGGTTCCAGTCACTGAAGAAAAAAGAACTTTGTACAGAAGTCCATCATGGTAAGTGACTTCCTCTTTGAGTTTAAGGTCTTCTTTCTGATATCAAAGATCTTGAAGAAAATTACCAAACAGAACAGGATTTGGGTTGGCAAATTCTATAACTACACAGAAAATAACAAGTTAAAGCTGAGGGCAAGAGTTATTTACCAAAGAAGACAATGCCAAAGTGAGGGTCTGAACACTTGAAGTGTGTGTCAAGTCTGTCCATCCTGGTCAGCAGCTCTTCTTTTCTATTGGGGACGCATTCTCCAATATTTGTAACCTCACAAAATAATTTTTTCCCCAGACTTCTTATCATGGCTTTCTCTTTTCTATTAATTCCCAAATGAAATCTTATTTCAAGAGGCATTTTCTTTCTGAAGAAGGAAGTATTAAATTCTTTTAGAAGTTCAGTAATTTCTGCATTACTGTCATTGGTTTTATGGGGAAGGTGAAGAGATGCTGATATAAAGTAGAAAATATTTGGTAGAAAGAAATACAACTGTAGATGAGAAGGATTTTGTTAAGTCAAGCAGAGGACAGTAAAAAATTCCGAGATTGATAAAGTACTGAAGTAAATGAAGTCAGTGCTATTGTAGCTGGATTTTGATGCTGATAAATATACAACAATACCATAGGGAAAAACGAAAGCACTTTAGAAGAGTCTCAATGAACAGCATCAGGAATGTTTAGAGAATCTGATGTCATTGCAAGTATATTAGTGAGGAGCTTGGTTCGAGACAGTAAGACAAGAATCAGATGAAGGATAACCTAAGTCACTAGAGATTGTAAGAACCGGGAAATTTTATTTTAAAAATGTTATTGCCATTACACAATTCATTGCTATATTTATCATTGCCATTATATAATTAATTTATAGGTTTGTCTGGGTTACTTTAGTTGAAATTGGCCACCCCATCTTAAAGACAAAAAAGAGTAATGCAAAAAAAAAGAGAACCAGAACTGCATGAAGAAATTTTCAAACATAGGGCTATAAAAATTTATATCAAGAGAAATAGCTTTTTTAGCTTATCATAGAAGACAGCCTATTACAGCTCTAGATGAAAGAATATAAATAATTAAACAGAAACTGTTTGCAGCTTCTGTTCTCCTAGCTCTAAAAAATGTGAAACATGTAAAGAAACTGAAGTCTAAGGAATCTAAAATTCATGAGAGGTAATACTTTCTATGTAGTGCATTCAACACCTTTTTTGACATAGGACGCCCTTAGCATCCTCACAGGAAAAGGCAGCAAGAGTAAGTAATAAATATTGTGCTTCAGTGGTTATGCTGTTTTCTACTAGTAGACTCACTTCTGTTTACTCATATGTTTTCTTTTAATATTAATGTGAAGTATTGGACATAGTCATTATTGGAAATATATCTGTTATAATTTTGAAATGCCTATCTTGTATATTATTGATACCGGCACATAATTATTGGTACAGATGGCAAAAAAAAGATTAAAATTTGCTTTGACACTGATAATGGATCAAATCTTCTTGAATACAACCAAATCCATCTGTTAGATGCATCTTAATGATTTGCATGCAGTGGATAGCTAAAAGAAATAAGAAAAATTTGACACAATAGTTTAATTTCATTATTTGGTAAAATGTTCTGAATTCTACTTCTTATTTTGTATTTTACACATCAATTATATCTTGCCCTAAATGAGATGGAAGATACAGTGGGATGTCTTCATACTACATGTAGAGCAATAATTGGTCTTGATTGTCAAAATATAAACAAGCATAGTGAATTACTTTAGTTCTACTTGGAGAACTGAGCGTATCTGAATAATAATATTGACTTTGTCTCATGTTATTGCGTGTTAAAAGCAAACCTGAACTTTATGTATTACGAATACTATGATCAGATAAGGAATTTCCCTAGGTCCCTTAGCCATATCTGCAGATCCCATTGAGAGGGCAAGAAGAAAATACCTCAAAACTATTTTTCACTGCTTAATAAAACTGTGATCCAAATCTCCTCATGTAGGTTTCCAGGGGATACAAGGCTGCCAAATCTTCTTACTTAAGTAAATGATCTTGAAATGGTGGGTCTGTAAATAATCAAAGAGATGCTATATTCTTGTCAGTCACTCAGTGAAACAAATGGAGCATTTTAATTACAATGCATAACATTTTTGTAACAGCAAATTCCCTCACCCCTGCCTACTCTGAGGTCTTTCCAGACCAGTTCAAATGAAAAACGAGATTTCCTACAGTACTTTATTTTAAAGAAATAAGGGACATCAATCCAATAAACCACTTATGCTCCATTCCAGATGTGTAGCATTTAAGGCACAATGGGATTGTGTAATGCAATGAAGGGAATTTGATCAAGAGGCCAGACAAACCAAACATTCAGTGGTAATAACTTGATAATGCCCTCCTCCCTCCAAGCCCTGTGAGATTACCTTCCTTAAAGAAGCCAGCTAAATAAGATGGATGTCCCAGGATAGCTATCCTAGAAATGCAGTGAAGAGAAGTTCCTAACCTTTCCTGGTCAGGAAGAAAAAAAATATCTTCTAGAATTTTTTGGAGGTAGGCAGTGTTTGCTCCAGAATCAGAATTAGAAAAAAAAAAAAAAAAAAAAAAAAAAAAAAAAAAAAAAAAAGGCAGCCATATAGTCATGAAATATTCTTTTGAAGAAGCCTAAAAGGCATTACTTACTGTTTACATGTAAGAATTTGTTTCAATATTCATCCTGTTACCACAGGAAAAGAGCCTGTATCCTAGAATACACCAGATGATGGTAGTACACACAACAGTTTCCTGAGATTCTGCTGTAATTTGGTTGTAAGTGAACCGACAAAATTTAATATTCACACAAAACCATATTTCTACCTAATGGTTATAAAAATGACCAGTATGTCATCAGGGCCAAATTCCACTTGAATTGCTCTGGCCATTAACTTTCTTGAAGTCATTTGAACTAACAGTGTAGGTAAGGTAGCTGGGATTTGTTGTCTTTATTACCTCAACGATGTCGTCAATTATTACTTTGAAAAAGAAAGAAACCATAGCTGTTTTAAACTCCCATGGGCAGAAATAAAAGGCATTATTTATTGTAGGAGACACTAATGGCTTTTCATAGGCCAATTAATCTTTTTTATGGAAGGATAACATTAAAGTCAAACTACTGACAAGACCTAAACACAATGTAATTCCTGAAGGGCATTCAAAATGGTTCTTAAGAGTTGAAGAGACAGTCAACAAAGTAAAACACACTAAAATGTGTTAAGTGTTTGTAAAGTAAAAGCACGATACATAACAAGATATTTCTTATGGCAGAAATTGGCCTATTGAAATGGATGACAAACTAAATAGAACATAAGATTAGGAGGCTACAAAGAGAAATTAATAAATCTCATTCCAGGATGAGGGCTATGTCTTTATCCAGGGAGTAACTAGCAAATTGCTTTTTTCAGGAAATATAAGGGTTCATCTGTGCCCAGCTGCTTGACATACTACTAGGAATAGTAGATCAACATGAAGGAATTGAGAGGGAAAAAACAAGCATGAAAAGAGATTTTGAAGCAATTAACTGATAGAAACGGTCAAAAGATTAGAGTTTTTTAATCCAGGAAACTAAGTATTTAGTGAGGAGACATAAGCAACTTCTAGTAAACAGGAGGTTGTAAAAAGAACAGTGATCAACTAATTCTCCTTGATCACAAGAACTGGACAAATAGAAATTGATATTTGATTATAGTAAAAGAAATTTCAAACTAAATACTGTGGAATATTGTATTGGAGGTTTTCAGGATCAGCTAATGCAAAAACCTACTGAGAATGGTATTTGTGAGTTTTTCCAAGTAACAGGGTGAACAGATACTTTTTAGCACCTTCTCTTTTTATTTTTTAATTTACAATGGTACTGTAATAAAAAGTCCTATTAACTCTATGTTAAATGCAAGAAAATGCTGAAAAGCATGAAATTGAAATTTTAAAAACTCAAGCGCCTGTACATTTCTGCAGATACCACTGTAATGCAGGAAAGTGTCTGGGGTCTTGTTAATGTCCATCTTACTTAAATGTTTAAGTGGAAAAATTTAACCAGTTGCCTACTGATTTGTGTTAATTCAATGAAAATGAACTTTTCTTCCAACTGGTATTTCAAATAGATATGGTCTTTTTAAGTTCATATTTTTCACCATTTCTTCAATTGTAGTTTTGGATATTTGGTTTTCAATTTTACTTAGAGGAATGAAAACTATATTAGGTGATAAATGTATCCAAAACTCTATAGAAGATTAGTTTTTATAGTTCTATATTAAGGACAGGCCTACAACACTTTCAGTTTCTTTGAGAAGATACGCAACTTTGTCTAACACAGAAATCATTTAGAAGTTGTAAAAAAAGCTATTTGGTCGAGTGTATGATCATAGAATGGTTTGGGTTGGAAGGGACCTTAAAGATCATCTACTGATGTTCTGACCTCATGTTTGTTGAGTTCACTTACTGTAAATATTTTATAAATATTTTTCATCATCTCCATAATTCTTATAGGCTGTTATGTCCCAAACATCTTATGTCCAGCTGTGTGAGCAGATGATATATTCTATGTTAATCTTGCTCTTTTAGAATCTTCTGCATGATATAGTGAATCTTTTTAGTATTTATTTTTCTGAATGGAAGTTTAAAGGAGATGTAATGTTCTGCTGAAAATGAATGCTTACTGCATACAGGAAGATTGAAATACTGAGAACTGCAAGCTGGTCTATTACCTTTGGCAGAAATCTCAGTGTTTTGTATAAAATTTCTTATCTTAAATTCTGTGTTACAATGTTGTATTTTAATTAATAATTGTAAAAAGAGATCTTTCAGTTCACAGAAACAATTTTTTTTTGTACAATTCCTTTTCCTTGAGAATGCAGATTTGTTTAGTGGGATTAGTTTTCATTTAAAATAGGTATATAGGCATTTGTGAACATGTAGGCATTTGTGCTTCAAGATATTTAGAAGATACTAATCAATGATAATTTAAATTTTGACCCATACTTAAGTTTTCTATAATGTGATAAAACTGATTCTTCATACTTTGAAATACTCAGTCTGTTTATTATTGTGTAGCTGATAGCTGACCTTAGTAAATTTTGCATTTGCTAAAAGCTAATGCATCTCTGCTGCAGAAGAAATTAATTGCTGTCAGAGGAATAATACTGCATTGTCAGAGGAAACTGAGCTTTGCAGCTGAAAGTTCCTCCTATGACTTGGGTGGGAATGTGGAAGAAAACAAGGTCTCATAAATCACTGCACTCAGGTGGGGAGCATAGAGTCAGTGCAGACACGAGTATGCAAGAGATGGTGTCTCTTCACAGCAGAATCTCTCACTGACTCACACCCAGCACTGCAATGAGGCTTTCATGGCTTACTTTTTCAAAACTAAGACCCTTTTTAAGAAAACTCACATGCAGCTCAGGAAGATGTTTGTAGTCTCCTTGTATGATTCAACTGTAAAATGAGAGGGACTTGTATGAAAGCTACAGAATATTTGGGGAAGGGAGCAAAGCTGTGTAATGAGCTCCCAAAGGAAAACCACACTCATTCATGCAGTAAGGGCTCAATTAGAGAATATTTGCATTAGGAAAATGCTTTCATACCTATCAATGACCAGGAAGAGGTGGGGAAATGCTAAAAATATGAAGCTAAATCTCAGCTCCCAGAACCGATGCTCTTCCACCATGCAAAACATCACATTTAACACTAATGAAGTTCTTTCTCCATAGCATGAAAAATCTCTTTCAGTTTCTACATTTCCTCTAGTTCTGCACCACAAAAAGCAGAGTAACAATGAAGTTCTGTGTATAGGACCAGAAAGGAGGATCTGTTTGGGTTTTTTTTTGTCAGTGACAGTTTACATATTTTAATTGTTTTGTCTTTATTTTTAAATTTTTTTTACATTGTCTTTACCCGCTAATTTTCAAGCTAACACAACTGCTCTGAGTCAATTTAAGTATTAAAGTCAAGGTTTTTACAGGAAATTATCTGCTAAACTATGGGCATTTTAGTAGAAATGGAACAGTATCAGCAAAGTCAATTTATAATTAGCCAGCAGTGATCCCTTGATAGACCAACACTGGGAAAAGAAATAATATATTCTTTAGTTAATACTTCTGCTCCATTTCCAGTATGAATTTAAAATTCCTTGATGCGTTTGAGATAGGCCAAACTTTTGTATGCTTGTTGGAAGCTTGTTTGGCCTGCTTCATTTTGAGAAATCACAATGGTAATCTTGCAACTGCAGGTATTCTCCTGGGACTCTTGATTAAAACAGTCTGTCTTTGTTTCTCTGGCTCTTCAGCTTCTAATCCCAAAGAGAAGGGAAGGGAGGAGATAGATTGAAAAGCTACATAAGTCTTTTTCAGTTCAGCTGTGTGAGGACACTGTGAGTTCAGTTCAGCTGTGTGAGGACGCTGAAGTCAAGCCTGTCCTTACTTTGTCTTCATTTGCTGCACATCTGTTTTGACCTTTCTGAGACAAAAAGGATTTCTTTTGTGGTAAGCTCATGGCCACTGAAGTGGGTAAAAGAAAACTCTTTAAAAGGCAATGGACTGTTGCTATTTCAGACCGGTCCCAATCAGGATCCCTTTCTCTCTTCCTTTTGACAGTGCTAGCATTGTCTGTCATATCAATAAAGGCTGGCTGAACTGTTGCCAAAGAAAGCTGATGCAAAACAATGTGAAGTCTCCACGAGGACAAACCTAAACAGGCTCCTTCCCAAAGTGGGCTAAGCTGAACTGCACAAAAGAGCTCTTGTGAGACACAAGGTTTTCTGATTCTTTAATTTCCAGCTATTGCCCTGCAGTCTGCCTGGATGGCTTGCCCTTGCTGCTTTCACTACCAAAGGGCTGAATCATCTCTATCTGGCTGCCCTGCAAAATCTTTGTGGATTTATGAAAAGATGTTTTGATTCCAGCCAAATACACAAACATTAATGACTTTTGCCCACCATTATTAAGCTGCCCTGAGAGTTTTAAGGTGAATTGCTAAAATAACTCCTTGAGATATCATTCAAATGCACTTGTATACGGAACAGTAGCTAATTAGACATATTCTTCCAATGACTCTCATTTGTCCATTAGTTCCAAATTATTGTGGTATAAAGCTGGAGTCTCATATACTTGTTCCTCTTAGATTTTCTAAAAGGAAAGACTATAATGTTTATGTTACAAATAACAAAAATTTTTTTGCAATTCTGGATTCTTCAAGTAGAGAGGAAAGAAAAATAATTTTTACTAACTACATCTTTGAGGGCCAGCTGACTGTAAATCACCTTGGTAGAAAAGGACCTGAGGGACCTGGTGTACAACATATTGAACACTACAGCAAAGGTTAATGGTATCCTGAGCTGCATAAGGAGAAATGTTTCTAACAGGTTGAGCAAGGTCAATCTTTCCTTCAGCACCACTGAGGCCACATCTGGAGTCCCGTGTCTAATTCTGCAGCCCCCAGTACAGGAGAGACATGGAGCTGCTGGAGAGAGCCCAGTGAAGTGCCACAATGATCATAAGGGCCTGAAGCTTCTATGAAGAAGGGCAGAGAGAGCTGTGACTGTTATGTCTGGAGAAGAGAAAGTTCAGGAAAGATCCCATAAAGTGTGCAAGCCTGAGGAGGGGTGTAAAGAGGATGGAACCAGGCTCTTTTCAGAGGTGCACAGTGACAGGACCAGAGGCACAAACTGAGGCAGAAGAGGTTCCCTATGAAAATCAGAAAACACTTTCCACTGTGAAGGTGACTGAGCACTGATAAAGATTGCTGAGAGACCAGTGGAGTCTTCTTCCTTGGAGATATTAAAAAGCTGTCTGGATATGATCCCAGGCAACTATATCTAGGTGTACAGGCTTGGCAACAAGGGGTGTTAGACCAGATGACCTCCAGTTTCCTTCCCACTCCATCCATCCTGTTGATCTGTTATATATATTAGAAATGTCACTTGCAAAGGAGTTGTGAAGGTTTACATAGCCCATGATGCAAAGCTTCATGTGGAGAAGGAGAAATTTCTGTTTTGACTTTCTTGACTATTCTTAATTCATTTTCTATAAATATATGTATATGAGAACAGATACTTTGTAAAAATTTATTTGAACCAATAATATGATAAAAAACTTCTCTTTACTCAGTTTATTCTCTTTACTCAGCCTATCTGAAAAGTAGGAGATAGATACTTAGAAAGAGAAAAAATTATTTTGATTGCAGTTCACTTAGCTTTTAACGATTGACATGATTTGGGCTCAGCTTAGTTTTAGAAGGTTCAGTTTTTCTCTGAAACTCACTCTATGGCCTGTCTATGCTCCACAGCAT
>WBNO01021655.1:31066-102503 GCA_013400575.1 Peucedramus taeniatus | reverse complement strand
CCAGCTTGTGTTCTTAATAAAATCCCTCCTACCAAAAGGTCACTGTCTCTGCACATGGCGTTACTTATGTGCAAAGCCCAGTCCAGCTATGAGTGTGTATTTTGGAGCTGTCATCCTCAGTTTTCAGGGGCCTTTTTGTCATCCACTCTGGTTATATCTTACCTAAAATAAGACTTATAGTATCATTAAATAGTTATCCTTATAGCCATGTATATATCCATGCACAGTAGGCATGTATGATGATATCTCTGCGATTTTTATCCATGTATGCAAAAGAATGGAAACCACAAATGAAATCTTGACCCTGCAAAGTCAATTGCAGTTTTGTGTCAACCATTCCAAATGAATTGTCCTCACTCCCTAAATCATGCTTTAAAATAAAATGCTTCCATGTATTAGTCTCACACTCTTATCACATGCCTTGGATTGTTTTTTGAATAGGTAATTTTTCCTGCAATTTTCAGTATATCAGAATACTGTTTGGAAGAAGTATAACATATTACAGAATAATACTGCAGATGAAGAAAATTTGTCTCATCATATCTAAGGTTAGATGAGCAAATCCTTAATTCTCACTGAAACTTACCACGAGCATTTCATATAGATACTTTCTTACATAGTGTGGCAATTGATGAATTGTAGAATCATAGGTTGGAAGGGACCTTGAAGGTTATCTAATTCCAATCCCTCTGCTATGAGCAGAGACACCTTTCACTAGGCCAGGTTGCTCAGAGCTCCATCCAGCCTGGCCTTGAACACCTCCAGGGATGGGCCCACTTCTGTGGACAAATCTGTCTGTAATATGTGCTTGTAAAAGAGCAAGCTGCCTGTTAAATACTGCTGGTACAGTGAGCTTCTTCCCAATGTGGTGTGACCACGTAGTACAAGAATAAGTACGTAGTCAGGCATAATGATATTGTTTACTTTTATTGGAATAAAATTAACCAGATACATATCTAGTCTCGGCAAAATTGCTGTTATATTCTTTCATTTTCTTCCTCAGAGCAGTAAAAAGCTATTTGGTGATTTTTTTTTTAATTGCACAATCTGTGTAGAATTTGTTGTGACCTGTTGCTATCATTGCAGTCACAACAGGATCTCTTAGAAATTAACAACCATGCAAACAATGTTCATCTGGTATGATAATGTATTCTCAGTGGGGAATTTGTTGGGATGGAGACAAGAGTCTGAATGTCAGTGACATCCCTTACAAGTTTTCTGAAAAACTCCTTTAAAATATTAAATTAGGGATAGCATAAAGGCTGAGTTAAAGAAGATGAATAAGACAGACATGAAGCACACTTCTTGAAAATGACAATTACATTTTGGACTAAAAAGAATATTACAGGGTTAAAATTTTTAATTCCAATAAGAGAAAACATTAATATATTCTTTGTAAGGTAAATGAAAATCATACAGTTTAAAAAGCCACTGTTGATGCTCTCACATCATGTATGTGAAAGCCCTTATTTCAGCTCCCCAGTCCAAGTTTGGCACCCTCAAACATTTTGATGGCTGAATTACGGAGTTCATCTCCTTTCCCATGATGTATCCCTGTTTGGATCTGCTTTTCACATACTTAGCCATTAATAAAAAAATATTTTTGTCAGTCACAGAGAGAGAATAGAGACAATGTTAGTCACCAGAACCATGGGTAATTCGCATGAGTTTGGAGCAGGGAAGCAGTCTCACTGGGAGGAGTCCACCAGGCTGCCCAGAGTGGGTTAATGCAAGAAACTGGGAGTCAGCATTAGGTTTCTGCATTCAAAACAAATAACCTAATCACAAGGCTGGGGAGGAGTTCTCTTGTGTCAGAAATCCTGTCTGACATTCCTCGGAAATACTTCCATCTAAACCAGTGTATCTTCACAATGCAGTGAGATAATGCTTTTTATTTTAAAAAAAAAAGTTTCATTACAGCTATTTATTTGGACGAACAGTAGTATTAGATTGTAGAGTAAAATATTATGATTAATTGTTTCATCCTGCTGAAAACTCATAAAGGTCATGTTTGCTGTTGAGATACCTTTCCTTTGTGCCCAAAGGGTATGTCAACCCGGGTGTGGTTGTGGCAGAGGGTTGGTGAGGGCTGCTACTTAAAGGCTGTTAAGAGTTCCCACAGCTGCCACCCTTACCCTGAAATTCGCACACACAGATAACCCTCAGCTGGTTCTTCATTGTGTTTTTTCTAGCTGTACTGATCCTCCACAGCAGTGCAGATCCATCAGGGATCAGTAATACAGTTGCTCCATTTACTCTTAGCTTAAGACAGGTTTAGAAAAACTATTTCTTTTAGAAAATTTTCTGTTAAGAAACAACTTTGTATGAATTTCTAATAATTTCAGTTACTATTCCAAAATTTTCCAGCTCAGTTTATCTCCCAGAAGTTTTATTTGGTGAATATTGAAACCTGCATTTCAAACTTCAGAAGTAAAATATTTAATTTTTATATTTTAAATTTGGACTTATCATTGTTAATCATGTATTTCATGATGCGTCAATATTTTCTAACAACTACTATACTAAGTTCTAATTTTACCTTTTAATTTTTAAAATCATCAAGGCCAGCTGATACTTAAAGGCAACTTGAAACATTTTATCTAATTTTCTAGGTCAATGTGTCCCCTTTGGTATTGTAATGAAACAATTTGACACTTCAGCACTGTGATTAAAAAAAAAAAAAAGAAGATTGCTTAGTGTGTTATTAGAGTGCTAGCCATTTTCAGTCCTGTCGTTAGCTGGAGCCTTTTTCTTGACCCTGAAAACCTCTGATCCCCTAATTAATGAGACAAGTGCTTATATTCCTTTTTAGATCAAAGCATTACCTACTTGTATTGTTGGTGAAACAGTTTGATATGTTGACATTTCGATATAGAAAATAAGATGAGCTGTTGTAATCTGCACTAAGTAGCAGCTGCTAAGGTAACAATAACAGAACGGTTAGAAGTTGGAGCTCCTATGTGTCACAACATGACCTGCTCTATCAGGCAGTATGTATTTCTCTTACTGACATGATGTGTAAAATGTAAAAGCATTAAAAATATTGTAAGATTAAAATATTTCTTCAGTTTAATTTTTTTTACAGAGTTGGGGTTTTTTTTCAGTATGCTCATTCTAATTCAGAATGAAAGAAACCTTTATTTGCCTTCCCAATCTCCTGCTGCCCTGAGAAGACACCTGAGCTCTTCCTATCCAGCTAGCCTGCTCATGTCAGCAGAAACATATTTTTTCCTCACAAGAAATGGGAGCAATTCTCTGTTGTCTGTTTGAGGCTAGATTCCATTTCAGACTCCAGATAACATAGGACCCAGAGTGGAAAGACATCTTACTGCTATTTTTCCTCTTTGCAGCTCTACCAAAGGTAAACAACTGAGACCATAAATTGTAGAAATTAACTCGGAGACTTCTCAGATTTCTCACCCAACCTTCTTCTAATCCACAGGAATATCCTGTTGGTAGAAAGCAAGATGTTGGTAGTGACTATTACTGAGTGAAGGAGTACTCATGCATTAACATGTATCTCAGTCAAGCCAAGGGAAATTGTACTGGGTAGAAAGGGTGCCCATTCTAAGTGAGTCAGTTATAGTTTTGATGTAAATAAAGTATAAATAAGTTGTCCACAAGAAGGGTACTTACTAAGCAAGGAAGTTAGGTCTTAGAAAATGAGATATAGAGACAAATGAAAATTGCCTGAGGTTAAGCTAAATTTGCCCTTGGAAAGGAAATTGAAACAAACAATAGTGTAATAGCTGAAATGAGAACAAGGAAAGAGGAAATATGCCACTGATCTGAGAATGGCATGGAGATCAGGGGCAATTCTGGATTAGGTCTGAAAGCATGTGATATTAATTTTTGTTTTTCTCAGCATTGGACAATGAAGATGCCAGCTGTGAGGACAAGGGTTAAGAAAAGTGAATGTATGCAAATGGAGTACGTGGCAGCTGTTCAATAGATTATTGTGCTTGCATTGGGTTAATGGATGGTTTCCATCCCCAGTTCTGAAAGAGCTGGTATCTGAAATTCCAGGAATGATAGTAAAGTTCTTTAATAAATCTTATGAGGCCATGTGCAGTGTAATATGACAGGGAATTAGCAGAGACAGCATCTCTATTTAGAAGGGCAAAAAATTTAATTTTGACAACTGTAGACCGGTTAGTCTTTATTGTGTGGCTTCAGAGTAAGTTTGGAAGAAAAATATTTTTAAAGCATGGATCCATCAAGAGTGAATTGAAGTACAGTTTTCACACAAGAATGATCATGCAAGAATTCTTCTTTGATATGATAACTGGTTATTTAGACTAGGAAACTTTTTTAATATAACCTGACACATAAGCTTATAGGTTGTGCCATATGGAAAATTATTAATTACTGTGGGGAATGCATATATTGTTATTTTACAGGCAGGTACAAGCTTAATGTGGAAATGCTGCTTGCTGCTCGCTGGGTTCAGCCAGCGTCTCTTGTTTGGAAGAATGGGCACGTTTAGCTCATGTCTGTCTGCAAAATGTCATGTACCCATGAAGGAGATGAGGGATTAGTCAAAGGCAATAAGGAACTAGTTAGCAGGAAGGCAGCAGCAAACAGCTTTGAAGGAAGAAATGTTAAGGTCCAAGGATTTCACTAGTGGAATTTCTCTCCAATTTCTTACCAGCTGGTGCTGAACCAGTTTTCTTTAATGCTGTCATTGAGAACCTTTGGCATGAAGAGCAGCAGTGTGCCAACAAAATTGCTTGGTGATACAGAGGCAGGAGTTGTTTTTAATAAGGCAAGGAGATACTATTAATGCAAAGTAGGTTCAAGCTGTCTTGCAGAAAGATTAGGATGGCCTCAAGTACTGGAAAAATAAAAGCAGTGGAGTGGAATTTCGGTGCCAAGTGTAAGGTATTATCTTTTCAGGATGAATAAGAGTTTCCACTGTCAACTGGGTAATACCAGTGTGCAGGAGAACAGGCTGGAGGGTGACTGTGAGCAAAAAGAGTACAAGAATGTGTCAGGTAAGAGGTTTCCACTGGCATGAGTACAGAGTACTGAGGAGAGATGTATTTAAATTGATCAGGGTAATGAAAAGCCTGCTTAGTGAGAGGTAACAGAAAAGGTTGTTTGTTTAGCCTGTCTCAGAAAGGAAAAAAATGCTTATTATAAATATATATATAGATATTTATGTAGTGTCTATAAATGCATGAGAAAATAAATCAATTAAAAATAAAGCTATGAAACTTTATTAGACAAGTTAGTTGGATTTTTTTTCCTTTCTATTGAATATTGAAAAGTCTTACAAAAGCCACCTCTTACACAAAGGTGAGGTTCCAGAGAGAACCTGACAGCATAGGAGGCTGTGTGTTCTTACCTCTTTCAATTTAAATTAGAGTTGAGGGTGCTTGTATTTGCCTTAGAGGAAATAGGAAAAGTTAAAAAACTAGTTTTACCCTCTGTTTTCCTTTGCTTATGTCTTGTATTTTTCAAGACTTTGTGGTAAGAAAACACATGAATTGTTCCTTTAAATGTTTTGAAGCAAAAGAACAACAAAAAGACCAGTACTGATATTTTCTTTAATTGAGATCAGCTATTTTAAGTTTGATAGGTAATAATTAGATTTTATATTTAATTGGAAATTTTAAATTTTCACCAAATAACTAAAATGCAAAATGGGAAAATAAAAAAAACAAAACAACAATCCTCCTTTGCAGGAAGGTGGATAGGGGGACAGAGAATGGGAAAGGATCTATCCACATTAAACCAAATATAAAAGTGTAGGAACTTCTGGACAAAACAAAATCTTCAGAAATATCTTCCACAATATCCAAGTGATCAGAATACCCTTTCAGGGTTAAACAGGAACTTTGCTGAGAGTGACACCTATACCAAAAAGTGACCAAGCTCATCTCTGAAGTGGCCTTTTTATGGGAAACCATCAACAGAGGAACCTGAGTGTAATTCTTCTTCTTGGTTCTTCTTTAACCTACCTTCCAAAACAATTTAATCAAAACAAATCAATTTCTGTGAAAAGTTCTGATTTCCACAGCTTGACATTTTCCAGAGGAACAATATTTTGTTTAAAAGTCCTCAAACAGCTATTGTTATTACTAGAGGTGAGCTCATGCAGGATTTTTGCCATATGCACTATGGATGGGTTTCAATATACGTTTTTAAGTCTTCCAAATTCTTTATAGTAGAGCAGATGCCATTATTTTAGTTAGCAATTTAACTTTGTGATGAGCACTGTTTTCCTTTCCTTCTTCTAGTGAAGGAAGACATCTCTGCCTTGGGAGGATATTTGACTCATTTATTTGTGTTTACCACCCTTCAGGCCTGTGAACAATGGCTCATTTTGTCACATGGCTGCATGCTGTGCACAGAGACTCTTCTGCTTGGATTTTTGTTGGTCTCATGAAGTGTCCTAGTATCAACTCCACTGGAAGTTACTGAGGAGGCTAACAAATGTCTATTTTTCTTCCCTTCACTTTTTGTAGCTCTTATGTTTGTTGGGGTTTTTTTTTAAATCCAAAGAACCTGATTCTGCTGATATTTTTATTGGTACAAACCCAGATGCAAACCCAGTCAAATCAGTGCAGTTTTTTTCTGCTGAAAAACTGACATAAATAATCGTCTTAAGACTCTAGTGCCTCTGACTCTTGTCCTGAACAGCAAGTGGAACATTAGGTGTATTTTTTATGATAGTTCTCCAAAGAGGCTAGCCGTTAATCTCTCTGAGTAGGTGTGTCAGCTGCAAACATTTCCTTCCAGTCTACCATTTCAATCACACTTCACAGTACACTGAAAATTGGCAAGGATGTTAATTACTGGCCTCTAGAACAAACCACCTACTTTGATTCAAGTGTGTTTTCCAATTTTTAAGAATGTTGTTTCACCTACAGAACAGTATAATTACAGAAAATAGCTTGGTTTGGCTAACATCTTGTGTTCTGTGAGTTCTGCTTGCAAGGCAGCAAGCTACACCAGGCAAGAGGCTCACCTGCAGAGGATTTTAACCTCTTTCTGACAGAAGTTAGGGCTTGCCAGCATGCAGTACATTGTTTTCAGTATCAGAAGCTCAAAACCACTGTCACTCAGATGTTAAACATTAACGCTTTCTGCTTTTAAAGCTGAAGGAACGCCCCCCCCCATATAATAAGAAAGTTTTTATTCACCAGGGAACTTCCTCTTAAAACTTTATGGATGTCTCTCACAGGAGCAATTACAGCAGTGGGTCCTGTACCTGGGCAGTGCAAAATCCTGGGTGCAACATGACCCACCGAGCAGCACGGTTCAGAGACTGCTTGTGTAGCTGCATTTGTGCAATGCAATGTTCAATAAAATTGGCCAGGAATCAGCCAAGTATCCAGGACATGATTAATCAACCAGTAGAGTGAATTGCCCATAGATGACTGGGAGTTGACAGTAAACATTAAAACACCTGCCTTGAAGACTTACAGTCTTAAGAGACAAACAGGAAACAGAAGCAAGTGAGAGCCCTGTTTTAGGAGAGAGATTTTGAGGTACACAGGCAGATTTGTTCATGATTATACAGTGAGTTTGGCAGACTTAGAGGCTGAACTATGTGCTTTTCCCTTCATGGGTTTGTAGCTCGTATAACAGGTCTTTAATTTACCAAGAAACTTTTCCGCAACACTGTCCTGAAGAGTTGGCAGAATCCACAGTTGGCATTTCTCACATATGTGCCTCTTGGTTAAGGGCCTTACAATTTGTACAATTAATAACTTACAGCATGAATTAAAAACATTGGAAAACAGCCCAATGCTCAGGCTCATGTGTCAAGGAATTGCTGTGGAAGCCTGATCTTATTTGTTGTTACAACAATAAATCATCTGCTGGTTTATTTATATGGTACCTGGGCCCTCAAGGCAGTCCTGCAGTGCTATTGAAACTGGACTTTTAAAATGAATGGTGATTAAGCTATAGATCCATATTAAATATGCATGAATACTTATTTCTCCCTGCCTCCTCTTTAACTGTAAGGCCTGTTGGGTCTGGCTACCTTCCTGGCTTACAAACCACATGCTGCAATTTCCATTATAGTCATGAGTCACGCTCCCTTCAGTGTGAATCAAAGATGGGAGGGGGAGTGTCCGGTGGGTTCACAGATGGGAGATGGCAGTGATTGCTCAAGGATTCCCTCATCCCTCTATAAACCAGATCCTGGGTGAGAGTGCACCCAGATCCCAGCGTGTGCTGTTGGTGCCAGTCTCTGCAGTCCCTGCTGGCTCATTGCCTGCCACTGCTCAGGGTCCTGATTATCCAGCAGCTCTTCTGCTGCTAACATCAGCCAGGGGCTGCTACCATGGGAACAGTCCTTCACAGGCAGGGAGCCATGTGCAGACCAGAGTCATGTGTCAGTAGTTCATCGCTGAGGGCCTTGCTTCACTTTCTATATCTTGGTCAACAGTTTTGCAGTATAGCAATGAATATATATGATATGAAATATGCTTGCTGATCACCACTTGTCTGAATTGAAGAATTCTAACCTTAGGTATTCAAAAAACTTACTATATACATGGGAGAAGCCCTTCAAAATATAATTCTGCTAGGGAAAAAAAAGAGAAAAATTTCAATGCTAGAAAAAGAAAAAATATTTCATAAGAATTAAATAGGCTGGGATAGTGCTTGTTTGCTTCCTGGTGACTGGTACAGTGCTGTGTTTTAGATTCAGTATGCAAATAATGTTGATGACTGATGTTTTAGATGTTGCTAAGTGGTGCTTGCCTCAAGTCAAGGACTTTCAATGTGTCCTGCACTGCCAGTGAGGAGGTACACAAGAAGCTGGGAGGAAGCATGGTCAGGACAGCTGACCAAAGTGGCCAAAGGAACATTCTGTGTGATTAAAACATCACACCCAGTATATAAAATGGGGGGAGTTAGCAGGAAAGGGTGTGATCACAGCTCAGGGACAGGCTTGGCATTAGTCAGCAGGTGGTGAACAGTTGTATCGTGCATCACTTGCCTGTCTTGGCATTTATCTCCCTCTATCCCTCTCCTTTTTATTACAATTACTCGTATTAGTATCATTATTATTATTATCTTTTTTTCAATTATTTAACTGTTCATATCTCAATCAACAAGTTTGATTTTTTTTTTTTTGCTGATTCTCCTCACCATGCCATCAGTGGGAGGAAGAGGAAGTGACCAAGCAGCTGCATGGTGCTTAGTTCCTGGCTGGGGTTAAACCACAACACTATGTTACATACAGTATAACAGTATAACTCTATGTGTGCAATTATAATGGTTGGAATTATTGCACAGACTGATGTGTTTTCAAAAAAGTATGGATATTCTGAATAAATTGCTTACCTGTTGTTTATCATTTCACAGGCAGAATTGATAGCTTTGCAAGAAGAAAAGGAAGCTGCTCTTCAACAGTGCAAAAAACTAGAAGAAGAAATCCAAACATTGCGTGTTTATTACAGGTAAAATGATTGATTTGAATATGAATGAGTGACTCATAGGGGAAATTTTCTGTACGATGTCTGACTGAGTGAGGAAGTGGCCTTATCAAATAGGTATTTGTTGGAAAAATGTGAATACACCAATGAATCAAAGCCTGCATTTCTGCTTTACTGCTCACCAACCATCTCTTTGAAATAGGAGTCCCTTTCTTATAGCCTGAATTCTGTATTAGTTTCTTCTAAGGGAAGTGAAAAGTTGGTGGTTGATTTTTGCCCTAAAAAGCTGTGCTATGGCAATGTGATCACTTAAAAACACATGGACAAAAGAACCAGATTACATAAATGTTTGTTTCTTCCCGGATTGTTTGCACATACCTAACTCAGTCAATATAGATTTTAAAATAATAAGTCCGTAATTCTAAAGTACTGTTTTCTTCTTCAACCCAAATATATGTGCCTTTTAATTCCTTATGTTCTGTAGCAGTATGGAGAATGAGAGAAATACCCATTCTCACTAATTTAGGTGGGCTGCACTGAACATTTGCATGGATCAGTGGGTTTTAGTCCCTGAGGAAAAGCTCTGTGTGGTCCAGTGAAGGAGTTAGGTTGTTTTATGGAGTGATGTTGGGTTACAGCTCTCATTTCATCCTGACCTCCTGTGTGAGAGGGGATACAGAGCTGCCAGCAGGTTAAAGGCAGGAGAATTGGCATCCACACAGCAGAAAATTGTGAATCTGAAGGCTGAATGTCTGTGATGAGGGATGTGGGCTACAGAGGTAAATAATAAATATAGAGTGAATACTATACTCATTGCAAATAAAGAGGACTAGTTATTTATGTCTAAAAAGCATTTGCAATAGCAGAACTGTGTATGTTTTCAGTGTTTCATCATTCAAAAGTGAAAAATACTCGGGTTTCTAGAGGTTTTTCAAGTTTCCCCTTCTCATTAAGTTTATTAAAACCTTGGAGGGAAGTTTCAAAAACAACTTTTGTTCCTAAATCTCATAGGCATTTATTTAAAGCCTGTTAATAGTGAATAGAAACCCCAAGCAATTTGTGATTATTGCATTTAATGAATTTGGTCAGCATTTAGTGTGTGCACAAATTATGGTATGATTTACCAAGCTAGACAGAATTTATTATGGTGCCCTTATTACTCATTTAAATGGGGTTGTTTGTTTTTTTTTAATAGTCTAAAAACTGAAATGCAATTTTTTGTTGATATTTTAGAAATTAATAATTTACTTGTGTTGGTCTATGCACATTGTAGGAGACTTTTCACTGATTTTTGAGTTATATTTTTGGCATAGCCTATCAAGTTTGCACTAACATACAATGTTTAACAAGTATAGTAAGCAGCAACAGCCATTTACTTGTGTAAATGCTTTAAATCCCAGCAATATTAACAATAATGACTTGCAGGAATCAGCATTAGAATGTACCATGTTATTAACTTATAGCTCTTAACTTGAACAGTCAAAATTTCACTCTAAGTTGGCTGACAGCATTTGCAAAATCTCTCCAGAAGGTGTGGGAATGCTCACCCGATTATCCCCTGGGGCAAGAACTATTGTATCACTACTGATTTACACAAGTTGCAATATCTAAAGTAGAAGATTTTGTCTCCTGCCTACCTCACTGTTCCAGAGGCTAATGTGTTCTGAAGTGGACCCACAGAGTGACTGATTGAGGTTGGCAGGGACCTCTGGAGGTCATCTTGTCCAACTCTGCTCAAGCAGGGCCACTGAGACCTGGTTGCCCAGGTCCATGTCCAGAGGGGTTTTGAATGTACATAAGTATGGAGATTCCACAACCTCTCAGTATGGAAACACTGTCTTAAGCATACAAAGACATGACTTGAAAAGCCAGAGACCACCTGGAGCTGAACTTGCAAGGGTTGTAAAAAGGCAACAAGGACTCCTGTAAGTGCAGAAGCACCAACATTTGATGTCTTGGGCCTGTCTTTTGACTTGATTAGAAAATAATTGCACCATTATGAGGATTCATTTGAACTTCTTAACATTTTGGTTACTGTTTCCTTTAAGTTACATGAAGGTCTGCAGTCCTTGTCATCCAACAGTGTGACAGTACTTTAAACACATGCCACATGAGACAGGAAAGAATATATGTTGCATGTGCATAAAGCTTTGGGAACTGTACCAGGCCAAGGGTGGGATGGCCACAGTAATTATGAATGACAAGGTAGTGCATTTCCCGAGCCATCCCAAATGAATTAAAATTTGCACTCTGTTTTGTATGTGGAAGGGACACATGTATAGATGTCTTCTAGATTTTTTTATTTCCTCATAGTGCTTGCCATGCTGTGGTAGTCTAGAATAAGTACTGGGAGTGTTTTCGGGCAGTCTGTTCTGAACTGAGGTGGAAGTTTGCTGCTTTGATCTGAGTGAGTTAGCTGTATGATTTGCTGTTCAAGAGTGCATTCTCTGAGTTACTTCTCTTTTTTTGGATTTCATAATTCCCCAGTGAGCAAAATCTAGGCTTCCAACATACTCCAATCTTCATGAGAACTGTAAAACTGCAATGTGACAATGCTGGGTGCACATTCCCTTCACCTGCTGTTCTCTCATGTCTTCGCCAGATTCTTACGCTTTCTGTCTTAAGCACCAGCATGACAGGGAGTTAAGAATTTTGGCTCAGTTGGTGACTTCTCCTTTTGCTCTTAGGTCTTCCTTGGCCTTACAGAAAGCATTTCTCCTACTTTATTCTTTTTCTCCTTTTTTAAACAGAGATTTCTATGAGTCATGGTTTAGGAATGGTACTCCCCAACTTAGTGGTCCTACTGAGACTCTCCAAACTACATGCCACTCTCTCATTCCCCCCTTCTGCCTCCTGCTTCCCCTGCAACACGATGGAAAAGAGAATTGGAGGCACAGAAGGTGAAGATCGGGAGTTGAGATAAGAATAATTTACTGGAAACAGCAATGAGACAAGATAATGAACAGTTACAGCTACAATATTAATAACAAAAGCATACAAAAGAGAGAGAGTGATTCACATGCAAAATTCTCACCCCAATCCAGCCACAGCCACACTATCCCAATGGGAAGGAACCTCTTCTCCCCAGAAAAGGCTCCCTTCTCCCCCCAACTGGAAAATGTCATGAGGTGGTATAGAATATCCTCTGGGTCGTAGCCATGTTCCCTCCTGGCTACTGCAGAAACTTATCTTGTTCTGGCCCAAAACAGGACACATCATCACCCTTTAACTTAGAAGAAGCCAATTTAAATTTAAATAACCAAACAGAACAAAATTAAATGAAAAAATCAACAACAACAACAAACAAACAAACAAAAAAAAAAAAAACTGGAGGCTCACATTAAAGCATACAAGTGATACCTTCATCACTTGTGCCTTAACACACAATAACATTTCAAGGATTTGGTCACAAAAGTAATAACTGTGTGTGTATATTAACTATTTTGTATGCATACGTATTTACATACGTAAACAATGACATTAAAATGTGCATTTTTATACCAATGTGACTTTAACTAACATTAGTATAATCCAGGAAAAGCAAAGTATCATTTTATCATACAAAATCAGGGGAGAGATACTTCGGTCCAGAATATCTGTATATGTAAGTACACACAGGCATGCCTAAAGGAGGGAAACCAGTGGAGACCTTCAGGGGGAAAAAAAAAATCCCCTTTTACTTTCTCCAGAGGAAAGATTCTTGGTATCTAGAATACTGCATCCAGTTTTAGGTCCCCAGTAAGACATCTATAAATTGGAGGAAGTTTGACAGAGGGCAACTGGTACAGTCAGGAAACCATAGCATTTGCAATGTAAAGAGAGACCAAGGGTACTGCTCTTGTACAGCCTGGGAAAGAAAAAATACTCCTTTCTTTGTTGGCTCCAGGGAGACCTAATGGCAGCCTAACAGAGTCTGTGCAGAGGTTGTCAAGAAGGGCAGGCTCTTCACAGTGCACCATGACAACAGGGTGATAAACAACTGACTTGAATTGAAACAAGAGAGTTTCAGACAGGTTACAAGGGAAAACTTTTTCCCCAGGGGCTGTCCATCATTGGAACAGGTTGCCAGAGGGGTTTTACCATCTCCATCCTTGGAGATTCCAGTATCTCGTGTGATAAAGTCATGAACAGCATGGTGTGATCTCATATTGATATCACTTTGAGAAGAAGTTAGGTTGAGAAGAAGTTGGGTTGGAAGTGGTCACTTCCAATCTCATTATTCTACCGTTCTCTGATCTGGTAGCTGCTGCTGTTTGAAGACGTTCATTTTTCTTCCTCCAACTGTGAAAGAAGTCTGTGTTGTAAACTACACTTCTTTTCAGGTGAAGGAAAAAGTGAATCCTAACTGAAACTTGACCTTCATGGAAAGCTGTAATGGCCCAACCCAAAATTAAAATGAGGTTTTGCAGATATAATGAGGAAGCATTTATTTCCCTCTGAATTTTGACTTTCTGAAAAGAAAGCATATCCCAGAACAATTTCAGTCTTATTTAGAAGGGACAGAGAAGTGAAATGGAATTGAAAAGGAGGAAGAAGCTAATTCAGATACATAAGGAACAAAAAGCTGGCTACAAATAAAGTTTGCCAGGTTCTTTGCTTCTGTTTGTTCTTCTTGTGTTGTCTCTGTGTCAAGTTTCAAAAAGAAAATTTTGTTTTCTGGATGCTAACTAAAAATACATACCAGAATTTAACATTTGCATAGCAGTTAGGAATAGCATAGAGTTTCTGTCTTACTAATATAATTGTTTCAACACGGTGCTCTTTAAACCAGAGATTAATGCAAATCATAAGCTCCTCAGTGACCAAAGAAGGCTATAACCAAATAACCAGTTTTGAAGTACATGGGAGTGTTAATCCCACTACCTCTTTCTCACATACCTCTGTTGTTTGAACATCATTGCAAGTTTTTTATTTGCATATTTTTCAGCTATGTGATCTGTCCAATTTTATAATTAGGTTCCTTCTTCTTCGTCTAGGTTTATATGCTAAGTGTGACACCTTATGGTATGGGATATGCCTTTGGTCAGTTGGAGTCAGCTGTTCCAGCTGTGTCTCTATCCAGCTTCTCTATCCTGCTCACTGCTGGAGTGGTGTGAAAAGCCAAAAAGGGCTTGACTCTGTGTGAGCACTCCTTAGGAATAACTGAAACATCCATGTGTTAGCAACACTTTTTTTCAACACAAATCCAAAATGTACCCCATACCAGCTACTATGAAGAAAATTAACTGTATCCCAGTCAAAAGCAGTTTACTGTTGCAAAGTAATTGGAATATGTAAGTTATGATGAGCACGGGAGAAAAAGATGGCTTATTTTAAAGTTATGTAGTGGTTCTTAACAATGAAATAGAAGATTAACTTCAGTAAGGCTCCTTGTACTAATAAGTACAATTACCTGAACTAAGTATTTTTAGAATCAAACTTTCAGTTAATTGGGTAGTTTCTCTGCATGCAAAGCCAGCAGTTTTCTTGCTCCTTATCCAGTTGTAGAACTTTTTAAGTTAAAAACTATTGAAGAGATTTAACAGAATTTAAATCTACAAGTTTCAATGCTTACAGTACTTCAATTGGAATACTTGGAACTCATGTTTAAGTGGCACAAGCAAATGGTCTAAATAGCAGTTGGTTTTATGGAGGTCCATATATTTTTCTCACAAAGTCTCTTGTAAAATGACATGGAAGTTCATTTTTTTAAAGACTGAGATTGATAAATGTGAAAGTAGGAAATCAAGAAGTTTTTTTATTATTTCCCCAAATAAAGGACTTACAGGCTCAGGGGCAAACTCAATTTTGGTCTCAATTACATAACTAAATCACCCTGTAAGAGGAGAAATAGATGAAGATATTTTGTAAGCCATTACTTCTAGTCCTGGATTAAAAGACTTTTCTATTCAAGCTTTGTATACAGTTGTGTGTGTTTAATTTACTTCCATTCTATAGTTTCATGACTGATGTTATGGAATATAATACTCAGATGGTGCCATTTCAACCATGCTCCATGGACTCTGTGTATGGTTACAGAATGGTGTAATTCTTGCCGTTAGAATGTTGCTCTCATTCCAGTTTTAAGGGCTATTAAAAGCTATAAATTATTTCTGCCTAAAAAGTCAATATTCATCTTCACAGCCACTGCAGTAGCAAGTCAGAATACAAAAAATAGCCTAAATAATCAGATTTCTGTACTCTGACTGACCCCTGCTCAAATATTTCAGCCTGTTTGTTCTGCCGTCTCTCAGTCTTCTTCAGAGTTCTCTCAGTCGAGATTTCCCTCAGGGGAACACAATATGTAGCAGAAGACTGGGCTGCTCTAACATCCAGTTTCCCAGCCCAGATGAACTGGAACCCATTTACAGCAGGATTATTGAAGCTGCAACCACTAATGCGGAGTGGTGATCTCAGTCCTTCCTCTAAAGCAATAGCAGACTACCTTGAGCACCTGTCCCAGCAGTTTACCTCAGAGAACTGGTCTTTTCATACCTGGTTTGTTTTTTTTTTATCTCACTTTTTCAGTTATGGCCGTTGACTCATTTTCCTGCTCATTTCATTCTGTCTGCTTGCTTCTGTTCTGGCAGTTGCTGTCATTGTTTCAGTACTAGTTGCTTTAGACATAGCATGGTGCAATTACAGTCATTAAGAAGAATGACCAAGTAATGGTATCATTGTAAACCACATGGTCCTTTTTGAGGAGCAGTTTTGGGGAGATCATGGAGAAGACAGCAGTTGTGTTTTAAGTATTCTCTGTCCTTGCAGCAGTGACTTCTATTTTATTGAAGGGTTTCAGACACCTGACATTAAACATAAACCTTCTAATTAAAGCTAATTAAATTTCCCACTTACAAGCACAGAAGAGGTTCTTTTTTATACCAAAGAGATGAAGGCTTGGATATGCAGTGGGAGACCGTGTAATACATGTTTTGGAGGAACCTAACCCGCTCCAGTTTGATCCAGCCAAACATAGAAAGCAATGAATCAGTAAGGGAACACTAAGGTTTTTGTTTGTCTTCTGTTATAACAAATAAAAAGGCAGGGACCATCTTTCTGTTTGTTTATTGAACTGAGTATTAAAACTAGTAGAGAATTGGGGTGGAGAAACACTGCTGTCTTTAAATCAGATTGGTTAAAACCACATCTTCTCTCAGCAATCCATTGAGGTTTCAGTGAATTTTCAGTCAATTTGTGGGGGTGAGGGGAGCAAACACCCTGATTATTTGGACCTGAGATTTGGAACCTGTGTGTTCAGTCTTCTCCTCCTCTGTTTTGTTCCACTTTCCAGTGAGGTGCTGCAACCCCAAAAGAACTGGGGTTTTAGGAGGGTCTTTCTCACTCTGTAGTCTCATAAGTATTTTCCCACTAGTAAGCCCCTGTGGCCCCTATGACTTCTTTCCTTTGTTGCTTTATTGCTTGTGCAATTGCAGCTCTTGCTAGTGTTACAGGAGATAAAAGTCCAAGGTTTGGGGGCTGTTTGATGAACTGGATCAGACAGTCAAAGGGAGGAAGACTGATTGGTGAGCTGCTCTGCACTGGAAAGCAGCTGCATGAAGTTTTACTGGTGCTACTGAGATGGCTGTATTTCTCAGTGGCTTGGTGCAGGTGAGCAGTAAAGGCAGAACCCTCCCTTGTTATCCTTGTGTATTTAACACTTTATTGAATTTATTATTCTCCTGTCTCTGCCCCATTCCCAGACTTCTTGTTCTCCAGCTTGGAATTTATTATTGTCTCACTTTCTGCATTTGTTCAGCTTTCTAACAATAATATAGTCAGACAGACTGACTTTAGAAATAAATCTGTGGATAGAAAAACTTCTTGGGAGCATGGCAGACCAGACTCACATCCATTCTCCAGTTAGTATTTGACCATTTGCAAAGAAAAGGGATGGTGGAGAGAAACTCCAGTAGGTACCATAGGCTTGGTGTTTACAGTGGCAGTTTGGCAGGCAATGAAAAGGCGAAGCAGTATCTGAACCTGTTGGGAGCTGATGGGTATCCTTTTTTTTGCCTTCCAATGAAATATTTTAGCCATCAGCGTGCTCTTTAAGCTTTCTGTGTCTCTCAGTTATTTAGAAACAAAGAAATTTTTGAATGTTTTGCTTCTTGCCCTGACATGACTTTGAAAGTTTTCCTATCTCACTGTGAAAAAAATTTGGCATGGAAAAACAATTTCTAACTCAGCTTTAGTGACTTATCCAGGGGCTGGCTCTTGGCCTTCAGAGGTGCCTTGCCAATAGAAGCACTAAGCAGCAGGTCTGAGGAAGCAGCATGAGTATGGACTGGAGCGCCTAACACGCTCTGTGATGCAGTTTTAATTTGCACCATGAACTGCGCTAATTCCACCACTGCTTCTGCTACTGGGTGTTATAGTGGCAACGTTTCTTAAATTTTTCAAATTAGTTGAGGACCAACCAGTCACTTCTTGTGCCAAGCACTTTAAGGCTAGAAGTACTCCACAGGTCCTTATACCGTATTGCACCGGACTTGAGCTGACTTCTCTACTTATTTGCTGTCGTGGGGTAATGTGAACTAAAACAACATTTACTTTGTCGTTTTTGCTGGGATGGGCCTTTTCACATGAGTTTCTGTTCTTCTCTAAGAGCAACGATTTGCTTGACAGAAAGGAATTCCTTGCCATTGGATGCTGATATGGTCTCACGACTCTGTATACAGGGCCCTGCTGGCATTATGTTCACAGCTGTCCTTTGCCTGGCTGATTCCTTCACCTTCTTTTTTACCTTTGCTCTATGTGATTTTCTGTTATGACTTCCTTGGTTTCTCAGTGAGCTGAAAAGTCTGGGAGGTGTAACTTTGTTCTGTGCTTTTTGAAATAAGCACATAGTCAGTGATGTCTAGGAACCATTTTTCAAAGTCGTTAATGTGTAATAAAACTGAGTTCTTGGAAGGTTTAAAGTCTCTGGAAGAACTACCTGCAATCAACCTACTGACTGTTGTTGGTAGTTTGGAGTAGATAGCAATACAAAGTATGAAACTCTTGTAGAAACACTTGTAAAAATTAGGATGATGGGAACACTAAAGTTAGTATATATTCTATACAATATAAGAATATGCAAAATCAAAATCAGAGAATCTATAAAGAGCATATACAGGATTATGAAATCTGTTATCTGGTAGAAAGGGTGTGTGGCCCAAGGCTACATATTCTAATTCTATATTGAAATGTTGAAATGCTGGATGAATATAGATGAATCACATCACTAAACTCTGCTTCAGCTGCTTTATTTGTATAAACTGAATAAGAAGTTTTACCCTTTTGCATAACACCTTTAGAGACTATGAAAATGCAGGTACTCTTGCTTTAAAATGAGAGAAGGAAAACAGATACAGAATAAGAAGCAGCCCTCTCTAGAGCAAGTTAAAGAAACACAGGAAAACCGTGTGTGTAATAAGAGATATTTGGAAGACAGATTTTCCCATGAGATCATAGGAAGAAAATCTTAAAGTGTAAAAGAAGAATTTGGCTTGCCCTATAAATATTGTATGAAAGGGAATTCTTTTGTTATTAATATGATATTTAGAAATACAGTAATAAAATTGTCAGGAGGACTTAAAATGCCATTTCATTTTATGTTGGTTTTTCACAGGACATGTTTTTATGTTAAAATGTCAATTCAATAATTTTGAAAAATCATGACTTTGATGTGTTTCAGTTCAGTTCTCTTCAGCTGAAGAACTGAAAGAAAATGGCATTACAGTTTGAAATACTAAGGTGAAAGAAAACTTTTCACCTAGAAATGTGCTACAGGAAGACAATATTTTTTTTTTTGTGTTGGAATTTACATTTCCCAATTAAAAAAAAAAATCCTTGGTGAGAAGACTTCCTACATGAGCAATTTTCAGTCAGTGCTAGACATATCATTACTTTTCTTACTATGCATTTAACACTGCTCACAGTGGAAAAGTGTTAGAGAGTATCCAAGAACGCAGGTGGCAGAAGTCCTCTGCCTGTCACAGAACACAAAACAGAAGGCTGCCCACCTGTTTTGTTTACAAAGAGAGAAGTCAAGAGTAAGGTATTTTCTTTATTCAATTCCTGTCTAAACTTAGAGCTTTTGTTAAATTGATACATGTGTGTCATGCTGATGCCTTTTACTGGAGAAATTTCCATTCTAACTTCCCACTCATTAACTGCTTTTCTAACTAATGTGATAGAGGTCTTGTGTTTTGGAAGGTTTTTAGCCTGTGCCCAGCGTTCCATAATGATGTGTTACTCATCTGGTATGGGTAGTTCTTCCAGCATAGGTGTGAAAGCTGTCATTTTTAGGAGAGTAGAGACCAACTTGGAAGTTTCAGCCACAGTTTTCCAGTGAATAAGTGGGCCTGCTGGGATTTGCTCAGTTCTGAGTCTCTCAGATATTTGAGCAAAGTGTAACATATTAGTAATAGTTTGCTTTTATGAGCAGCAGCTTACATGGTCATGACAGGAAGGAGAACTAGCACAGAGCCACTTGTCTATTTTCCTGATGCCACAAGACAGACATGTAGCCAGTGGTATGGAGCTGCTGTCTCACTAGCAGAGGAGCTTTTATAGCTCTGAGTTTGGAAGGAAAAGCCACAGAAGGAGGGGGAGGGAGTTACAGTCAGTGAATCATCAATGTTGTATTTTCTTTGACAGCAAAGAGTTTAGAGAAGCTCTTCCACTACCTGAGACATTTCATGTTAGGGTTTCATCTTTTTCTCTCCTAATCTGTGCTGTATCAGCATTACAGAATGGCCACCCGAAAATGTTTTCCTGAATGACAAAAAAGTGCAGGGTTTATTTCTTATTTATTTATTTATTTACTTACTTACTTCACACTGCTGGCTAGCCACGCTTGGTATGACAGTTAGCAAATTGAAAAGTATATTATTATACTGTGCAACACTAAATGTTTCTCCTGGTTACTGGTGGCTAATGTCCTGAGGAAGAGAGCCAAGAACAAGATCTCAGAATGAAGAGAAAGCTGCAAGCACTGTAATCTCAGAGTTGAACTCACTGAGGTTGCTGACATTTGGAGCAAATAAAGTCATGCTCTGTCACACAGGTTCCACCACTGTGTCTCTCCAGTCATCACGAGAAATATTTTTATGCCGTTTTTACCACTCTCTTAGGGCTTCTGCTTTGATTTTTGAAAGCAATTTCTTGACTCTGGTAATTCAAAAATATTTTCTTCATGCCTGACACTGTCATCACTTCCAGGCTTTCATAGGTAATAGCATGTGTCTGTAGCATTCACAAGACACCACAACAAAAAATACTGATCACCACAAAATAAGCCTTGAGACGGCCAAACTGTTTCAAAAGTAGGAAATAATAATGGGAATTGCGTAAAATTTGTTAATAAATGTTATAATGTTAAGAGCTGTAACTGTAAAGGATCTCTCTCTTTTCAATGTAAATTTGTATTCAGTGCTGGTCAAAGTAAGCTTATATGTGCAAGCAGTATCTGCCCAACAGTCAATAGTCTGAAAACTGAAAACTGAAAATACAGTAGATTATTAGGACTTTCTCTGCTTTCCTTTTGTGGGTTTTGGTTTGGTTTGTTTTTTGTTGTTTTTTTTTTTTTTTAACTAAGCAGGAATGTATTTAAAAAAAAGTCCTTAGGTTTTTTTGTTTGTTTGTTTGTTTGGGGTTTTTTTTTTGTGTTAGGTACTTTTTTTTTTTACTATTTCTGATGTTTGCAGCAGGAAAAGAAATCCTTTTGTTTCATTTAACTATTCTTTTAAAATAGGATAGCAAGTAAAAAGTGTTGGGTAGAAACAAAGCAAAGTCACAGTTGGATGTTGCTGTTATAAGATAGGCGATGACAATGGTATCTTTTTAGTGTATCTCTTATCTGTGGTGTCATTAAATCTAATGATGTGCTAAATAATAAAAGCAGCCTTATCACATTGCAAGGCTTTGAATTGTCTCAAAGTTGCCATGCCTGCGGGTTCCCTTTGGCTTTTGGACAGGGTTTGGAGTCGGAAGGAGCTGCAGTTCAGAGTGCATTTATGTGATCAAAGCTCTTTAGACAGATGGCAGCTAGCACTCCAAAATGATTAAAATATGTTCCAAGCAACATCAGTCTGTGGGCTTGGGGACCCAACCTTTCATTAGTCAATAAAGGGTCTTGAGTTCTTGAAAATGAAATCTTTAAAGGCTAATAAGGCTGCTGGTTTGCTCTGAGCTGTTTCTTTGGATTTGCAGTTGTGGATTGGAATTGGGCCAGTATCTGTCCAATAAATATGAGGCTTTAAAAAAATCTGGTTACAAGAGACCTCCCAGCAAATCTGCCTGTTAAACAGTGTGGCCAAAATGTTCAGTCTCATATATGTAAATTTAGACACCTGAGTTTGCATGCAGGGAGCTGGGAAGGGACCCGCAAGTGCCCCTTTGAAAAACGAGTAATTTTCTGGAGCAATAATTTAACTGTAGGTGCCAAAGCTGGATTATTTTGACCTGTACAATTTTATTTTTAAATCCTTATGTGTTGACTAAGGATAATTCTAGAATACTTTCAGGATACCTTAATCAAGAGCATCAAGCAAGTTTTCAGAGCTTTTAGAAATCAATAATATTACTTACAGCATTCCCAAGTGTTGTCAGTACGTGCCAAATCTAAACGTGTGATAGTGCTAAAATGTAGCTGCATTTATTCTCTTGTCTACACCTGGCTTGTGAAAGAGAGGAACTGGGGGCTTGTGCAAGTGTGAGGTGTCTGTAACCTCTGCAGATTTATGTAAGGGCAGCAGCATTAAATGCCTGTTTAATAAGATACATGTTTGAGCCTCCTGTTTCTTTTTTTTTTTTTTTGTCTGACAGAAGAGAATGTGCTCTTACAATTTGCAAATTTCTGAACTTGAAGTGTTCTTACACAGTAGACACTTTCTACACAAGGCTCAAAACCTGATGATATGTAAATTCTCTCCAAAATGCTTCAAGATTTAGCCTACCGCTGTAGAATGTATTTTAAAACACATCAGAGTTTTGACATGCACCAACAGAAGTAAAACAAGTTGTGGTGATCCCATTAGCTCAATGTGATCCCATTAGCCACATTGTTCAGCCTGTCTTCTTTCACCTTGGGAACAGCTCTCACATTCCTTTTGTCAGGACTTGATGGGGCCGGCAATTGAAGTTCTTCTCCACACACACCATATTTACTCCGGGAATGTCATACTCCATTTCTTTTTCTCAGAGTCTCCCTCTGAAGCCTTGCCTGCACCTGAACTGCCAGTGAATTTTATTCATCATAAACATAAGCAAGATGTTACTGTTTTTTGATAAAAGTACGTCAGANTTTTGGTGAGCTGATATTGGTTTTCATTTGTTGTAAAATATCTGAGTTTTGTGTCCCAAAGCTTTTTGTCCACTATGTAAAAAATCCTGTCCTGTACTCTGCTCTTACAGATGGCTTCTGAACTGTGTCACATTTTCCCTGGCTCTAGACATAAGTATTTTGTTTTTGATCTTCAGATTCCTGCAAAGTATTTTTTTTCCTCAGACAAAACTAAGAGCTCATTTGCTAAAAAGTAGGCAAAACAAGACAATAGTCTACAGTAATAGCCCAGGATGTTGTGCACATGCCTGTTTCTCTTAGTGTCTCCATTTCTGGAGTTCCTTATGAACAGATATATTTACCTTGGACTTGAGAGTTCTCACAGTGACTTAAGTGTGCTCTGAAGTGGTCCTGTTATTTTATCTCTGTTACTGTTCTGCCTCCTAATCACCTAAATGAGTCAGAACTTCAGAGTAAGGAAATGCACAAAGCTTTCATCAAAGTGATATGATTTTAGGGCTCACTAGATCATGAGCAACTAGTACTGGTAAAAAAAAAATATAAAGGACAGATTCACAATGTCTTGAGAGCAAACAGAATTTCTGTCCTTAGGAATTATCTCTTTCTTTGTATCTCCTAATGTATCAGACTTTACATTAATCACTTTTCCCTCCACTCCAGGGCATCATATGAAAGTTTTTACTAATTAAGCCAGCATCCTGTATAGTTTTTTGGGGTTTTTTTTTGGATCATTTTTCTGAGCTCTGCAGAAATTCCATTTCCAACAATGCCACGTAACAAGTAATTGGTTCCAAGTGCTTCACCCAATTCCCAGGTCTGAGATTTCCAGAGAACTGAGAAGGACTTCAAGAGCAACATGAGTCTGAAGAAGTGGATGATTTTATATGTGCTGCTAAAGTGCTTGAGGGATTCCTGCTTTGAATGTTCTGATTTGTCATTGTTTTCATCTGGAGTTGCAAGTCCCTGTAAGTTGTAAACACCAAGTCCTAAAGGTCTCCATTTGGGGAGTGGAAATTAGGGGCCTCCTTTGGAATGTTTTTTCTTTGCCTCTCAATTCCCCTGGCTGTAAGATGTAAATAGTGCTACTCATGCATTTTTTGGAAAGTGCATTGATTTAAGTTTTCTTTATTAGATTCTGCTAAATACTAAGTGAGATAAACCTAAATTTATCACAGTAGCTAATGTATTGAAGCAGTTGTTCTGAAATGCAAGTACAGAACTGCCTTTTCCAGATGAGTCATACACTGTGAGTGCCCCATTAATACATTTAATGTTTAATGACCAACTGTTTCTCCTGCTTCCTCCAAATTACTGTAAAGTTACTATTCCAAGGAGAGAAAGTAGCTTTTTATTCTGGAGAAGACTGTGGCATTCATTGCTTTAAGTGAGAATATAATCTTAAACAGTTCATAGGATTTCCTCTGCTAAAATGCAAGCACGAATTTGTAAATCTCTGAAATAGGAATGAGTCTGCAAGAAAGAAAAAAATAAGTATCTGCTGTTGCATTAGTTCAGTTTGGGGCATGTATGTGTGTGTGTGATCAAATTAGTGTATATATATACAAATTTGTTGTAGAAATGTTGCAGAGTTCCTTTTTTTCTGTTTGTAACAGTGCAGCTCTTTATGATTGGAGGGGGGGAAACCTGGTTTTCTGAAGTAGGTGTTGAGCCTGCCAAAGTTGATGGAGGTGAATTTTGACATCCAATTAGTGTGGGACAGCTAGGTGGGAACAGAGAAGTTCATAGTAAAATGACTAGATTGCTACAGATTTATGCTTGCCAGAACAAAACAGGCAAATTGTGATTTTAAAGACTCTGAGTTAGCAGACTTAAATAGAGACATGCCTTTAAAAAAGTCGAAGAATATGTTGGTATAATGATACTTCTTTTGAACATTATTCTAGAGAAAGGGTACAAGAATGTCAAACATTTTAAAATTATTTTTACTCAGCTAATTCTTCCATAATGGACGTTAATACTGTTGACATTACTTGTGGATTGAATGCAAGCAATTTAGACAATAGATAGTATCAGGTGCTAATAGATCAAATGTAATTATTCTTTGTGAAATAATTTTACACAGTTTAGCAAAATGGTTTCAATTATTCACTGTAAAGGAAAACGCTGAGTAAAAGTGAAAATACTAAGCTTTCTCCTCTAGGGGCATTATGTGCATTTCGAAGTAATATTTTTTCTTCATAGCAACCTTTCCTCTATAGCAGCTTCCAGTGCAAGTTATTACAATTCTTTTTGCATAAGATAGGTCATGTGAAGTTCAGCTGTAGGTGGGGCCACTCTGGTTGATTGGGGGACAGTCTTAATAGATCCATTTCATTAATTAAGTCATGCATTTTTTTATTAACAAAACCTGTATGTCAGGTTTAGCCAGCTGGGAGCCATTCTTATGGTTGTTATCTTTGTCAGAAGGAATATTGTGAAAATAAGGAATTACTGTACACGCTTTAACTCCTGATTAAACAGAGGAATGACATCCGCTCACCTGCTGTCCATGAAAAAATAACTTTGGGGCATATCGTGGTGTTGATTCATTGACTCTGATCTTACATACCTCATTAAGGTAACAACTATGTACATTGTATTGAAAATATACCATGAAGGACTTATGTCATACCCAATCTATGGTCATTGAAACAAGCAAGGTTGAGGCCAAAATTTCAAACATCTAGATTATTTATTCTTTCTTTTTTTTTTCTTGAGTGAACTTTTTCTTCTTGCCCCTATTTTTGGCTATATTAAGCAATATTTTCTTGCATTTTTTTCTCTTCTGGTCTTCTATTCCCAGAGATCAGGAGGAAGCAACAAGGTTTCCAGGAAGTATTTACGTGTACTAGGCAGCCAGAAAAGCACCTGCTTATGGCCACAGCCTTTAGTTTCTTGATACAGATAAATTCAAAGCAGTCTTCACTAGGCTTTCTTCTGGTTCTCAATGGGAAATGCACTAATGGCTTCCACTATCATTAAAGAAGATTGAACTGGAAGGAACTTTCACCAAAGGGGAAGAAGTTCTGTGAATATGTCCCTCAGCAAAAGGACTGTGAAGAAGGATGGATAACAAGGTTCATATTATCTGATTTATCTTTCTTTTGCTTCTGAGGTAGGCAGGATCTTAATGTTATCCCAACTCATATGTTTGTTTCGATCATATTCTGTAAAAGGGGCTTCCATCCTAAGGGTTTTGGTGGAGATAGAGAAATAGATATTCTTCCATTTAGCTCTTCTTCTCTACTGTCTGTACCAAAGGAGTCATTTTACTATACTTTTACAGTTGTGACAGTAGAATGAGGAATGTCATGATATAGGAATTCAGTTTCCCCTCTTGAGCAATGTTACTGCTCATATCAGAGGAGGATATAATATCTATTGCATGTGTATAAGCATAGTAGGCAGTATTCATACCAATAATTATCTTGTCCTGTTCAAAAAATAAATAAGGAATTGAAGAGTGTTGAATTCCGTGTTGGCTAGATTTCACAAGAGCTTTCATACTCATTCAGTTTCCTTGTCAGGTCCTGAGAAAATAATTAATTCTTTGGTTCAGTGCAACCAATATATTTCCTGCTACAGTTTTTCACTTTACCTGCTGGTCATGGAGAAATGAAAGAAAAAACTGCAGTTTTTCTTGTGAAGTCCTATGTCATAAACTGAAAAATATTGTTTTGCTCTTCAACCAAGCTAAGTTAAAGTGCTCAACTATATTAATTTTTTACACATTTTATTTCAATAACTCAGTGGTCGAAACTCATGAGGGTAAAGGAAGAGGGAGGTGGGGGAAGCTGATTTAAAATTTTTAGGATACAGAAATCCATTCAGCACTGTTTATAGCCTCTTTCCAACCCCTATGCTTGAGAGCTTCTCTTCACTGATTTTTCTCCAGCAGCCACCAGTCTAATCTCTCGCTTTTCAAGAGGTATGAAGGTTGTGTGTTTTGGCTTCCAGTCATATGCCATATCCAGCTGATGGCCCCTTTCAGTGGGAGGAAAGAAAGAACATCTTCTCAGAAAACAAGGATGTTTGTGCTCGGGGCAGATCAACAAAGCCCAGGAGGCTGCTGTCACTGCCTATGCCCTGTGGTGACAGTGGTGGCTGAACCTGCAACGGGAAGGCAAAAACTTGTGAAAAACTGTTTTTTCCATTAAGTTCCCAAACCTGCATCTGTCTGCAGAAGTTAGTCAGGTTGATGTGCATTATTAATGCATGCATACTGTTAATTAGCTCTTTAGTGTCTTTCCATGAACAATAATTGGCGCTGAGACCTGAACCAAATCTGGGCCTTGGGTTTCCAAGATGCAGCACGTGTAGATAATAAGAAGAAATCCAGGAGCCTGAAAGCTAAGATTTTAAAGAAAATGAGCTAGGGAAAGACACTTTACTCCCAGTTTCAGCATGGCAGGCTGAGTTCTGCATGTTGTGACTTGCTCAGTACCACACAGAAGAGGTGAAATAGAAGAGGGAATTCAAGACAGAGCTCTTATCCCCAATCCACTAAATCATTCCCTTAGCATGTGCCCTTGTCTCATGTTAAGGAGAATGGCCCAGACAAGTCTGCCCAGTTGCTTCAGTAAGCTTTGGTACAATAGGGAAGCAGACTTCCCTTATATTAAATTTCCCAGGCGCTCCCTTTATCATTTAAGCCATCGTTTTAACTGCCTTGTTTCATAGTGCTTAACTGTCCACGGAGCTGTATGATTTATATGAGCAAGGGTTTGGCAGCAGCAGCTAGGGAAGACATGACTTACTGAGTAGTGATATGTTGCCATTGTGTCATTTACATGGCGTTCAGGAGGTGAGTTCCTGAGTGTGTATCCACACAGCAATCCCCAAGACAACTGCATTTTTGTATGCGAGAAGCCATGATGGCATTAAAGTCGACATTTTGGGTATCTTTACCCATGTGGAGGACAGATTTCAGACTGCAGCACATGCAGTCCTCCTACTGAGTCACCGGCCATTGCAGAGCGGTTCGTGTTGCTGTGTATAGTACCAAGAAAGTGGAGAAAATGTGCTGGGCACACTCACCTAGAGTTCATCAGAACCTCACTTACTGGCACTCTGGTGACCAAAGCTGGGCATGGGCTGGAGCACAGTACACCACGTTTGCTTTTCATCAGAGTTGCATAATATTTTTCAGTAACACCTTTGAGTAAGATCAGACAAAACTGTTCAAATATTCTGTTTTATTTTCTTGGGACAGGAAAGGAAGTATCCTCAATTTTTATCTTTTTTATTTTCTTTTTTTTTTATATTCAAAGATTAATTCAAAGATTTTTTTTTTAACCCACTGAATCATTTAGCAAGACAGTAGGGACAAGGAGCAGAGCCCCATGTGATTCCCCTTCTCAGGTTAGTCACACTGAGGGCTAGCTTTAGGGCTACTTTTTCTAGCTTTAGGGCTACTCAGCTCATCCATGAGATCATCCATCTCTGAAATACCATATGTATTCAATTATTCCATCTTTGAAACATGTTCTTCTAATTGCCTTCTCCTGGAGAGACTCTTCTCTTCCTCAGCTGGATGTTTCTGGCCATACTGGAAGGCAGGGCGGGCTTCCAGCTTAGGGTCCAAGACAGTTTTGTGTCTTGTTTTTCTGATTCAGTGGAGGAGTTAAGCCAAGCGATCACAATAGCAAATCAGGACAGCCATAAAATTCACGATCATGTCTGATTTATAAAGATAACATTGTATTAAGTACAAGATATTTTCTGGGGTTTTAGTAACAGGCTTTCTTCAGCTGATCATTCCTAAATGATGCCATGTGCTTCACTGCTTGATTAATTTATAGGCCTTTATGATTTTAATTAATAGTGTTTTCACCAGAGGCAATTCCTAGTGATTAGAAAACTTCAGGCTGCTCACTTTATCTATGCCAGTGTTTGGGAATTATTCCTGTGATCTTTATTTTTGAAGACTCTTGAATGGCATCAAGAGCACAAAGGAGGCCTTGTAAACACGGGGGAAAAAGTAATGCTTATACTTCTGGGAAAACGTTTATGGTGATTCACATTTTGGAAACTGAAGCACTATCAATGTTTTATTCCCAGATTATTTTCCAAGAAAAAGCTTGGATCCATTGCTGAATCGGTTTCTTCAAAATACTTAGGCTCATATTGAAGCTGGATCATACAGAGGAGGCTGGAAAACTCTGCTGGGAGAGAGTCAGAGGATTCCTCCATTCTCTGACATTAGCACAGAGGCATGGAATAAGCCCATCTAAGTATCTAAGGTGGTGTTTGGATCCTACCTGGCTGTAGCAGAGGGATACCTGCGTGATGTGAAAGGATCAGGACAAAAGTTTCTTTGTTAGGGATCTAGACAGGCAGCTTTGTACAGAAAAAATAGAAAATGGAAACATGCTTAATAAAACTCATCACATGAATATACCCACTTGAAGAAGGGAATATTTAATGTATGGGTACAAAAAGTCTCTGGATCCTAGTATTAACTACTTTAGAGTTGGGGTTTTTTCCTTGATGAAAAGAAGCTAAAAATCCTACGTCGTCTTGATGTGAATAAGAGCTAAGAATTTTTCAGAAACTGAAGCCTTGTAAGAAAATCTCAAATGTGCACTTGTATAACAGGTTTTGAGTGAGTTTGGCACAGTATTTACTAGTACAGTATAAAGGGCTAGGTTCCTTGATGTATATTTCTAGTTGGCATTTTATCAAGGAAATAAACTTTGGGTTTTCTTTATATTGTGACATGTGGATTGAAACTACATTTTCTCTGTCCAAAGCCTTGATTTAAAAGCATTAGATCATTAAATTCAGTGCTTTTGCATAAGACTAAAATTGTAACCGAATAAATTATTTATGCAGATAGAAGCGAGATAAAGTTTCTTTCAAGAGTTCTTTAACATATCAGATTGATAAGAGTCAAAACACCTTTACTGCCATTAAATATTTACCAAGACTTGGCTTTTGGAAGAGGGGCAGTTCAGCGCAGTGTGTTTGGCTCCATGCAATGCTATTGATTAGCTATCAGAAGGACATAGTTAATGGGTAACTGGAGGTATTACAGAGCTCTCCACATTCTTGTCAAGTCTTTTCTCTGAAGATGACCTAAAATAAAGTCAGTTACAACTGGCGTTCACCTGAGACAGATTGCACAAGTTCGCCTACGGTATGAACAAAAGGTTCACAAGGATCAGTTGACCAGGTCTTAGGCAATCCTTTCTAGTAGTTGTCATCACTGCTGGACTTTAGAACTGCACGTGTTTACATTTAATTAGAAAGAACACACAGTTTACATCGCACAGTAGCTATCGGCATCGAATCAGAATTGATTTCCGCTCTCTTTCTTAAATGGCTATTTCTTTACGACTAATTAAAAAAAGGCACATAACAAAATGACTCATATAAATTTTAAAGCAAAGTAAACACTATTCCCTGGAGACAAAAATAAAAGTCAACAGCACACAGTCATTACATTGAGCTTGTTTTCAGGTGATTCTGATGCCTGCATTACGATATGTATCAGTGCCATCAGATTTCTTTTATATAGATTTATATATGGCATGCCCCTTTGCACTGAGTGGACACTTCCTTGACTGTTTCAGTTTTCAGGGTCAGGATTCTTATTTATTTCATTTGGATTGGTGCAAAATATCTAATATGAGTTGATTCACTAATATCCCTACTTTTTGCCAAAGGATTTTATTCATCTGAAATAAAATTGTCTGTGTGTAGGTCACTCATGTAAAATGGAAGTCAGAGGCCATTATCTTTACCAGTGAGAAGCTGCAAAGGAAACTAAAGGCCCAAGCTGTATTAGCCTTAACTTCATACATCATTTCTAACAAAGAAATGTCTATTAGGTTTTATTCGTTCTGCAGGCAAATCTAGATTCAAACTATGGTGACAGGCAACATCAATTAAGGCTTTCAGCAGAAATATCTGGCTCTTGAGTGCCCCCATTCTTTGTCATCAGGGAAGATTTCCATGGTTGGTGTTTTGGAGAGTAAATGTTCACGCCAGCAGTACTGTCAAGCCTGTAGGAACTGAAGGGGTTGCTAAAGGTCTAGACTGGGTTGGTGGGTGTGTGAGTGTGTGGGGACTCAGTGTAGGAGCTGATCCCAAGATCCCTGGTCAGAAGGCCTGATATTCCTTTATGCACTGGTTTTCTTGTGAGTGACAGTGTTCAGGATGAAGCTCTTGGCAAGGATCATCAGAAAAAGACAAAAATACATAGTGTTTTAAATTACAAAGTAGTGCATTGTTTTCTACCAGTTTTTGTTGGTATGCCAGCAGTTGTTGTTTTAGTGCACTTCCAAGAGTTACTGCTTTCTTAATTCAGTTTAAATTTGAGGAAAATGGTGCACTGTTCTTCAAACGTTGTCAGAAATGTTAAAAACATAGTCTCAGTATAAAAAATAAATCGCTATGACCTTTAGGACAAGATCCTCTGTGTCTCTTCCACCAAGCTTGTGTTTCTGCAAATCCCTGACATCGGCAGTTTCCCTGCTGGCCCCAGGCCAGAGCTGCTGGCTCCACACCACCCACGTACACACCCCTTCAGTGATCCATGTCAACCCAGCGGCCTCCAGCAACCAGCAGAGAGGCACCGGTGCTGCCAGTTCAGCCTGGGCACAGGGAGCGTGGCCATGCCTCTGGTCTGTGAGCCAGCTGTGCCCCCCCCCTTTGCCTGCTGTCCACAGCCCAGCCAGGGGCTGCTCTGCCTCTGCTAAATGCTCACACTTCCCAGGGAGAGCAGACAGGAGGTTGTGATACACAGTAAGACATGGAGTCCCTGGCACCATCTTAGATGTCCATTATACTCACATACTGAGGTCACTCTTGGTGCCAGCTCTGTCTTCGATTAATAGATAAGGTTCCCTCTCTATTTGCAGTGTTACCTAAATAGTCTATTACTGTAGGGAATAACTACAGTATTACAAATACTAAGTTAAAGTTATTTTGTTAACTAAAGCCATTGGCAAATATTTAAGAATGGCCAAAGCATATGAATTGACAATAAAGAACAGATACAAGATAGCAAAATTCTTACTCGTAGCATCTAGTGTGATAAAGTAAACACATTACTTTTTTTTTTTTTAATTTTGGGTTAATTTTACTTAGAAGCAACCTTTCATGGTGCACCTGGCAAATGCTTAGGCTAGAATATGCTAATATAGCCAATTCCCTGTCAAAACATAACAAGAACATTTTATGGAAAGCTTGGTTCTAGGAATAACATATAACTTGGGAAAACTACAAAGAGTATTTGCAATAGTTTGCTGTATTGCAGTCCTCTAATTCATGGAAGAAATTTGAGAGCCTGTGAATCTGTGTTTTGCAATTAGCACAGATACACTGTGGAACCCTGAAGATGTGCAATTAATGCTAACATTAGCAAGTAATATTCAGAATTAAAGCATAAAGTCTACAGTAGTCTCTTCTGTGAACTCATGTGCACTATATCTGTGTGTGAGAAAATAGCTAAGTTGCAATCTTCCAGGCTCTAATCAGTTAGAGATAGCAGAGACCCCAGCCCCAGGTGCATCATGTACCCAGGGAATTCAGGTGGATTTCTTAGCTACAAACTAGCTTCTTAGCTGTGGGTCTGTGTCACAGCATATGCTACAGCACATGCCACAGTCGAGACAGCCACAATATACAGAGTACCACCATACAATATCAGAAAGCTTTAAGCCTTCACCCATACAGAGTAACACCACATCAGAAGGCTTCAAGCATCTACACTTTTTGCTCTTTAGCCCAGCCTTTTATACCCCTCATGTTCATGCATTGCACCTGTGTGCCCTCTGTTCCCTTTGATGATTGGTCAGTGCACCTGGGCACTCCATGGCTCATTGCTGTCAATGCTGTTCACCTGCTTTTCACAGCTGTACCCATTGGGGATGAAGCTCTGCAGCAGCCCCACTCCCAATTACCACAGGTCTGTGCTCTAGCTGAAAGGAATAGCACTATAAATGCAAATACTTCAAAAACACTTCCTTCTACTCATCAGTCCCATGTATGTTTTGCTCTGTTTCAACCAAACACTGTTAATCCAGAAACTATCTTTGTGGAGGTCCTAGATGGTTTGATGGCATGATGAATGTGAGGAATGATAGGTGGTGCTGAATGTCGCGTGCATATCGTTCTCATGAGGCTGTGCTATCTGAGCAATTTGCCCAGGGGCTGCATAAAGTGAACAGAAGACATTTGATTACTGTGCAACTCCCTAGATGAAGAGTTTGTAATGGAGGTATGGTTTCCAATTATGTCTTGTCTGAGAGCATATCTTGCTAGTCCTTCAGAAAGAAGGAAGAAAGGCTCAGATGATTAACTCCATGTCCTTACTCCCTCTCCCAGGCTAATCATTGGGAAATGGTATGGGTACTTCAGTGGTCCTGGACAGTAAAAATGAAGGTGAAAAGAATATGTTTGCTGTTTGGCATCACCAGAAGACCATCTGGGTTTAGTTTTGTCCTAAATTCTAATTGTGCTACATCTAACTTAGCTCTTTCAACAGTGATGAGTCTCTTAACATTAGTGAAGCTCAGAGCTCTTTGCAAATGTAGCATTGTGATTGCTCTTATTTAAAGAAAAAAAGACTGAGGCCTAAGGAGGAAAAATGTGTTTTCTAGTGGCCTTTAATTGATATTTATTGAAACATAGAAATTCTAAGATGGATAGTAGTCAATTCAAGCTTTCACTGTAGCTAATGAACCTATGTTTGAATCATGTAGTGTCCAGGCTCTTAGGACCCTGGTACAGGTTACAGATTTCTCTAAATCATTTCAGGAGAGAATTTCAGGATTGATTTGAATCTCAAGCTGCTACTCACTGTTGTTACATACTCACATGTAATTGAGTCTGGACAGTATGGACATGCATGATCAGCACCAATCTGTCAACATAGTGTCCTGTGAAATCCTAACGGTGTATGCCCAACCACCACAGAGAAGAAAATCAATGGTGACCTCTGTTCAACAAGTGGTTGAGGTTGCCTGAGCTCTAGACTAAGAATGCATGGGTACAACACAGAGTGACACTCTGTGATGGACTGTGACAGTGCGAAGAGCATATTCTGTGTTATGTGCAACGAGCATTCCTGTTGTAACATGGTCCATGGCCTGCATGCCAGAGTCTGCCTTCAGCTGCTGCTTTTGGATAAATTAGTGAGAGATGGTTTGTTGTACTGAGAAGAAAACATAGTCCTCTTACCTTGTGTAAATGCAGGCAAAGGAAGACTAGTAAAATATTTGTCTATGGTAGGGCAATGTCATCTAGTTACCAGTCTACCAGCTGTCAGGCTCCTGACTCACATGTAATGCAAACTGAACTATTTAATATCCTCCACTTCACAGCAAAATTTCAAAGTCCTTTTAGGGCTTATGGACTTTTTTGATATTGTCTTATTGCAGTGTTTCCTAAGAGCACCTTTGAGGTCGTATTTTCAAGGTATCAATGCTGCCTGGCCCTTGAGTGCACTCAGCAGCATGAGGGGACTCCCTTCAAAGCCATCCTGAGTGCAGGCTGCGGTCTGAGAGGTCTCCAGGACCTGTGAGAAACATTTGTAGTGAAAACCAAGGTCAGACCTACATGCCTTTGGGAACATTGGATATGTTTATCACTGGGGTGGAGGCAGAGGGAGGGAACAGGTAGGGAATGTTTGGTTTTTTGCTGTTTTTTTTTGTGTGGTTTTTTTTTGTTTTTGTTTTTTTTTTTGTTTTCTTTTTGTTCCTGTGGTGGAAGGTTTTGCTATGTTGTTCAGTAATTGCTTCAGGTGGAAAATCATTTCCCACCTAGCAAGCAAAAGTATGCCTGGCAAGGTGAGAAGTGTTTTAGGAGCAGCACTTCATAGAGTTGATTTTCAGCCAAAGTCAAGTCCCTCTGGGAGCAGTTAAAACTGGTGATATTTCTTTGCAGGGTTGAAGCTACTCTGACTTTGGGGTCTGAGAAAACCTCTTGCTCTCTAGCAAGCTGCACAAGTGATATCAAGTGCACAAGTGATATCAACTCATGTCACTTTTTCTTCTGCCTAGACACAGTTAAGGTGGGCCCTTGAAGCTCTCAGACCTGAGCCAGAGCAGGAAAGAGGCCCTGTTGCCATAGTAAAAGAAAAGGCTTACTAAAAAGAATATGTGAATTACTGAAATCCAGGGAACTATTTGAATATTTTTGTGACCCATTCTTCAGGCCTAGAACTCTCATTCTTTTTTTATTATAGCATGAAGAAATAATCTTCAGGTAAATTAAGGAATTTCAAATTAGTAAATTTCAGAAGGGATGAAATAAAAGTATTTTACCAAAACACATATTGATGGAAGTCTGGAAATTGCATGCTTTTGAAAAAATTGTTAAAAGATCTATCAGTCACAGTGCCTTTACCTGGAGGAATCACACTGGTTGCAAAGTGTATACATCAGAATCTATTGGTCACTCAGATGCAATCATTATGAGTTCAGACATGTAGTATTATATTGCAATTGTTGTAGTATATATGTGTTTTTTATGGCCAGTCTTTGAAAAGGAGCCCAGTTGTAGCCACAGAGAGCCAGTATTTTAGGATCTAAATAAATTACTTTATTTTTCATATATTCTGGAAAAAAAACCTTGAGCTGGTGTGAACAAGATAGAATATTTAGTCTATCCTCCAGTTTTTGTTGCTTTTTTTTTAAATCAGGGACCCATATATTCACTAAACAGTTCAGTTTCTCATCTGTCTTTTTTTTTCTTTTAATCTTGTGCCAGGTGTTTAAGAAGCGGGCAGCAGTGGTATTTCAGTAACCTGCTTTCGACATTATTTGCATACCTTTGTGTTTTTCCATGGTGATCAATGCTCAACTGTAGTGGAACTTCAGTCAGTAAATTTTATGTGCAACTGCTAGAGTATTTTTTTTATTATTAGTCTGTTCTAGGAATTTTAATGTCCCTTTATAAATATTTATATTTTCAATATGTCTTCATTTAATTGAGAGGGTTTCTCATATTGTTTTCAGATAATCACAGGTAGTATGCATGATGACATGTCAACACTCTGACCTTTTAGCTTCTCTATTACTCTTAGTTCATCCACATTTTCTTTGTCCATGTGTATTATACTTTAGTTTATTTATGGTTTTACTTCATGGGTTGTTGGAACAGACAGTGTTTTCCATGCAAACACCTTAATAAACTGCAAAGAGAGAATATATGCTATTGCATACTAGCAGGTGTCATGTAGACTGTCTTGAATACTTTAATCAGTGTTTACAGCTACTAGAAATCCATGCTGAAATAAGGTTGGATTTGTCCAGAACTTTCTGGCACACAAATACAAAGCATTTAGTACTATATTCTGGTTTGTGCAATGAAAGAGTATTGGGTTTGTGCTCTTTGATTTGGAATTTCTATGAACTTACCTCAAAATCCTGGATAAAACTGAATGGAGACCTTTAGAATTGATTAGCATGTGCCAATCATATTTCTAAGTAATCCTGCTGATTTACTGATTTTAATTCTTGAATTGTAGTGGTTTTATTCCTTTCACTTTATTGAAAAGTCTTCTTTTGCAAATAAATCCCCTGTAGCTGGTGGTTCTGCTTGCTAAAAGAGAGTCCTGTGTACCACAAGTTATTAACACATCAATACCTTATATTGATTAATTCAACTTCATGTAAATCACACTTAAAACTTTTTGCTGCAGCTCAGAGGTGATCAACAAGATACTACAGCTGAAAAATACTTCCTTTTGAGTTTTTACTGAATATTTTTTAAACTTTTTCAAATTTTGATGGTTGTTGCATACTTCTGGAAGAGCCTTGCAGAAAAGGTTTGTTCTTTTTGTTCTCTGTCACTTCTGAAATATAACTTGTTTTGCTACTAGTGCATGTGAGTCCATATATATGACAATATTGAAAGTATTCATTAATTCTTGCAACTTAGCTTTAGACCGAAACTTAATAGCATGTATGATTTGTTTTTTCCCAGGTTATACAAGTCTCTGTCTGAAGGAATGAATCTGAAGAACCAGCCTAACTGCACTTTCAGTACTTGTGAAGGTGGACTGCAGGGAAGGGAGGATGTTGTGACCCTAACCTATGGCCAGATTGAGGAGCTGGCAGCTCAGCTGCAGCAAACTCGATTGGAGCAAAAGGACACCGAGCTGAAGCTACAGAAAGCCCTAGAAGCTTCACAGGAGGCTAATGAAAAAGTTCAAAAGTAAGTCACTTGCCTTCCAAAAAAAAATTGCAGTTGTAATCCACATTAAGCATTTTTTTTCTGGTATTTTGTCTATAACTGAAAGTGTGGCAGTACTCAGCAAAGGTCCTTTAAAAGGATTCCTCCTTTGTCAGCTCATTTCCTACTCAGTGTGAAGCTGATCATTTTAACAGTTTTGTGCTATTAGGCAAGTCAGGGTACCTCTCATTACTGTTAAGGAAATTGCTTCCTACATGTGCAAGGCAGAGAGAAAGTCTTTCCATCTCCTATGAATGGTTTTCACTGTTCTTTTACCCTGCTGCCATAGGATGTGGCAATCCTATGGCAGCAGAGTATTTGCCTTTATAATTGCATGGTAGAATATTACGGTTCTCATTTTCGGTCTCTTACACATCTGGCAGGTTTCATGCCACGGTAAATACTTATGGGGCTGTTTGAGGGTGGCTTCAAAATCTCACTGAGAGCCACAGGGAGTTTCTGAGTTAGTGAACAGAGACCGTATTCTCTTTCCCATCATGAATTTTCCTGTTAAAAGGTTACTGAACTCCAAAACCTGAAGTTCATCTCTAGTGAAGTACTTATTGTCATGTTTGTTATTAATAGTGCCTCTTGACAGTCCGGCACTTCTCATCTCTGCATTAAATTCATCAACTGCAAAATTCTCCTCTCTCACTTTTCCAAGGTGGTTGATGCTGAGCTGTTGCAAATTGTCTTGTCTGTCCATATATGCCTTCAACTTTAATGTCTACAGTATATTTACAGAGTAGCTGGAAATTGGCTTATAATATATTGCAAGGACCTAACAAAAGCTTTTCTTGTTTTAAAAAAACACATGCTGAGTTCTTCTATTTAAAAATAGTTATATTCCTCTATTTTTAATTTATTTATAACTACATAAAATATAATTAAGGTGTCTCTATGTGAAAATGCATCTTTTTAGTCATCTCTTTAAAACCTCCAGTGATTGTTTGGTAATCACTCACGTGATTTATTCTAAGTGATTAGATATATTTGAAACTTTGAGAGGTGTGCTCTTCATAAAAATAAACCTGTAAAAAAAAATTAAGGTATGGTAAAGAGAATATTGACAAAACCTTTCTGTACACTGTTTTAAGTTGTTACATTTAGTTTTATTTATAAATGTTTAATAATATAGCTATTTAAGCAGAGGTTGAGTTTTTGCTGTTTTTTTTTTTCTGAAGTGAAACAATCTTGTTTAATCCCGTGTACCCAGAGTGGCTAAAGTAGAAGTGCAGCCACAAAATGAATTAAAGCAGTGGTGATGCACTGCTATCGTGAAAAGAATTTACGTAATTTAACATGCTCAACTACTTGGGAAAATTTTGGTCAGGTTAGTTTTCATTATTGTTAAGATCAGACAACTGAGCCTATAGCAAAATTAAACAATTGGTTGAAGTCTTTTGATGACAATAGCATGCCCTTTTTACCACGAAACTGTGGAAATGCTCTGCGCGTCTTCCCAGCACCCGGAGTCATCCACCCCCATCTTATAATTCAACCTGCAAACAGATTAAGCAGCTGAGTTTGTGGAAAGTGTGTTTACTTTGAGCTAAGAACCCTTGTGTGACACTATAGAGATTCCTCTGACACCTCTGGGAGAGCTACACAGACAGTTCGTACTCATCAGCAGGGAAACCGGGCTGAGAATTCCCAATTTCTTTGTAACCTCAACTGCTTCATACAAATCAGTGTTTGGCAATTAGGCAGGAACTCATTTGTTAGCTTAGCATTTTATTTAGAAGATGTAGGATGTTCTACATTTCAAAAAAGGACTGACAATTTATAAACCTGTCAACAGGAAGGCTTTTTGGTATTAATTACAGTAATATTAATTGTTAGCACTACCTTAAGAGGATGCTTAATGTAGTTTAAAATAGGTCACTAAAATTCATAGACTGTTATAAAATAATCTATTTTCTTGACTTTTTTAAATGTTCAACTAAAATAGAATTCTGAGATATGAAGGAATAGTTTTGTCAGCTGTATAGAGTAGTTTCTCAGTATTATTCAGTAAAATAGCAACAGTTAAAAATCAGAAGAGTGAAATAATTATGACCTTCATTAAGAAAGAACATCATTCTAATTAAGAATGTTGAGAAAAGCTGTACTTTGTATCTTCATACAATGTAGTTTAGTAGTTTTACACTGCCTTTGCTGCTAATCTGTTCTCTGGCAACGCTAAAGAATTTTTTAATATTCTTAAAAACTTCAGTGTTTGCATTCAGCATGATATGCAGAGTTTAAAAGAGAGTTGTAATTCTCCCCAGCATTTCCATCATGTCAGCCATTTGTGTACCCACCAGTAGTTGTTGCTTTCTAGACATGAGACACAAGTCAGAATAGTGGTCCTGTGCTTTCCATCAGGACAAAAAGCATCTAAAAAATTTCTTGATCCTATTCCACATGAAACAGCAGCTGTGAACCAGAAGGGGGATGTTCTGGTATGTGCTTATTTTGAAATTGGATGTAGTAAACATCTGATTATACTGAAGTAGGGTGAACATCTCACGTTGGCTAGCTGCAATGTGAGATATAAATTGAGAATGTCTGCTCTTGCCTGTGAAGATAATTCACCATCCTAACAGGGGTGCTGGTGTAAAACAAGAAACATTGATGTTCATAGGGTGGCCACACAGATGTAGCAGCATTTGCTCGAGTCTCTTGATTTTGAGATGCTATCAAGATACACTTAGACTTTTAAGAGAGTGCTATTCTTTATAAAGCAAGTACACATTTTAGCTGTGGTCTATGTAAATAAATACATGTATGTACACACATAACAATACATATTTATTCAACAGACTATCATGATCTGCACAGTAATATTTTTAATCAATACTCTGGAATGGCTATGAGTATAATTTTCTAGATTTAATTCGTATTTCTATTTTGGGGTTACAAAGAATTAGGACAAGAGCACAGAATTCACCAGGAGTGTTGGTATAGTACCACAGGCCCCCTGCAAGTTTGTCCTGCCTGAGAAGCCAGGAGCCAGCTGGTGCAGTCCCAGCAGGGAAATGAGGCTGACCTGGAGTAGGTGGCTGGGAGAGCCTGTGAATTAATTAATACCTCTGCCAACAGAGGAAGCGAGGCATTTTAAAAATGTCCTTCCGGCTGGAACCTCTGGGATTGCGGAGTGGTTGCTGATGTCAGTGAGATCAGAGCAGGTTATAATGTAATACCAAATCAATATTAGCCAATTATCAGTAAAGGTTGAGGCCACTTTTGATGTTTTTCCAGGAAATGTTCTATTTTTCTGCTACAGCTTTGCAGCTGGAGTGAATTTTAATGCAATTTGTCTATTGGAGGCTTTAATTTTTTTCTCATAATTTAATGATTCTAGCTCAGTAGAGTGCAGCTCTGAATGTGAGCTCAGCTACACTTGCATAGTCGTGTAGCTGTGTGAAGGGGCAGAGGAGAGTGATAGGTAGAATTTCTATGTAATCCTCTAAAAGTAAACACAAATCCACAAAGTAACAGTGCAATGCTAAAATATATAGGTATGAAAATAAGCATAAATGGTGAGAAGGATCTTGTTTGTGTACTTTGTCGAGGTAGTTCTGACTATGAATAAAGCTAATACAAAAGTGATGTAAACCAGAAGTCATTGCTTCATTTGTCCTTAACTGTTTATTAGAGACCTTTTTGATTTTCTTTTTCTTTCTTTTAAAGAGAAGTCAGGAGAATTACAGCTTTAGATAAAAAAATTCATTTGATTGAATACATAGGAAAACTAAGTGGTCTTTTGAATTAAATTCTATCCTTAATAACATTTGCTTTACCCCTTAAGGTCTGATTTTTTTTCACCACCTAAACTTCATTGTGACTGGAACATACCATTTATTTGTTTAGTCCTGAATTTCCCTCCAGTCTTTTTGAAAATGCTTTTTCTGCTTTTGTGGTTGTTCATTTATTTTCTTAACTGATGCTGATATATAAGTTGATCTATGAAACAACAAAAACAAATAGTTATTACCAACAGTTGACATGGATGAAAAAAATACAAAAACTGTAAAGAAATAAGAAGCAAGCATTTATTAAGTAGTTAGTGTCCCCCTCTTCTGCAAGTAAAACTAATCTGCCTTCTGAGTGCAGGAGCTGTGTGTATTTCACATCAATGTCCAACGCGTTCTTCAGTGCTGGCTGGAGAGTCTAATCTTTCCCAGAATGATCAGAGCAGTGCAGTTGAAGAACAAGGATGAATATTTGAATAATCACACCACAATGTGAGGTGACCCTCCGACAGGGGACTGACCAGATACACATATGGATTTTGGGAAGAAGCTCTGATGCTCTTTTTTAACACAGCTGTGAGAAGAATGTGGCTAAGACCCAGTAGTCTTTCTGGAGTATAGCTGGCAAAGGAAACCATGAGGAGAAGAGAATTTAACACATGGCTGTAAGGGAGTTCACTTCATTGATGCGATCTGAGGGGAATGTCTAATGACTGGAAGAATCAAACTTGGCAATGAAAACACAAAGCTCTTTTCATCAATTCAAACGCTGACTCTAAAGCTGCAGATGGTTACCTCCAGCCTTGCCTATTCAGTGTGCGGTTGTATAAAATGGCACTTTGATGAATACTAATAGATCAAAACAGAGATTTAATAACATAAAGATGTGGTGTTCATTTTTAAATGAGGATACAGGTCAGTGTCTCAGAAAAGAGTGAAATAAGTATCTTTATTTATGGGTCTAAAGTCTCTGGAGATTTTTAACTGCAAACATATCTTTAGTGTGTAGATTGTATTCAGTACAGGGCAGCTAGGCAGGGAACAGGCTAAAAGCAAGATTTCAGAATTATTATACTAATTGAGCCTCTTTGCAACATGCAAATGTTGTTAACTAGTTATCTCCTTTTAAAATCATACCTACATATATTTAGCTGAAGTATACATTGTAGCTTGTATGCATTGAGCTACTTGTTGTAGAAAAGAATGGAGCAAGTTAATTAGAAATTGCAGGCAGAAGCGCTTCACAAAAGAAACAAGTTGTACATTCACTGGGACTTAAAGCTGTTTGTTTTGGAGGAACCACCAAGTCTTAGAGAACTCAGTTGGCTTTATTTTAAATTTGAGAGAGATATTTATTTTGTTTTCTTCTTTCAAAACAATAAATATTATTTGATTTCTTACTTTATTAGGATGTTATATTTAGATGTTGAGGCTTTTCTATTAAAATTAAACTGCACTTTTTTGTCTTTTTGGTTTTTTTTTTTTTTCACTTACAAAATTGTACTCCGGTGCATGTCAGATCATAACATTAAATACTGGAGGCTAGGAGTACAATTTCATAGCTACTAATAGTTTCACTGATTTGTGTCAGTAGATAATTTGGTGCATGTCAGAAGTGATTTTCCTTTTAATGATAACTACTGAGCTGCCTGCTGCTGTGAAATTCTGTTGAGTTTGAATAGTTGGTAATCTTTTAATATCATATGGGGAATAATTTAGCTGATGCTGGCGTTTTGAAATGTAAAGTAAGTCCTGGTGTCTTGTTGAAGAATGTAGATACAGAGCTAGTTTCTTAGTTACAGCAAATTGACTTTGCTCTGTCTCACTAAGTTGCATTCATTTGTCCCAGTTAAGGGTATGACCTGTAGTTTACTGAGAAACAGATGCTGGTGGGCACATTCAAAAGACAAGTGAGTGAGGGCATGGTGCTAAGAATCTTATATTTCCTATTGCAATCCACAGAAGTCAATGGATATCAGAGTTTGTATGGAAGGAAATGGAAAGCAAAGGAAAATTACTTTTGTAGCAGTCTAAGATACCAGTGGAAATTAGCAAAGATTCTGGTTTTCAGAAGTGGATCAAAACTTATTAAATGGGATTCAAAATGGAAAAAAACTCCTTGATGAGAACTGATGTGTTGGCTGCTTCATACAATGATTAAAAGCAGATTATAAGCTCCATGGGGCCCGTAAGAGATACACAATCTCCACAGGCAGGGTTTTATGGTGTTTAGGAAACCCACACTAGCCAGATGGAAGATTCCCAGACACGCAAAACTACCACATACTAAGAAGAATTCTACAGAGTTGATGCAAATTTTTTTGGCATACCAGAAATGAATAGGAACATGAGAAAGTTCAAAACACAAAATCTAGTAACCATCACTCATATCACATGCGAAATTATTACCATAGAGTAGCTATTAGAGGCTGTGTGAATGTACCAGGTCTAGGGGCAATAAGCTGGAGTCGTCTGCTTTAGTCAGTGAGGAAATAAGACTAATTGAAATGTGTGAAAAAAGTCATGCTTGATCTAACTGAAAGCAGTACATTGCAGGGTAAGGATTTTTTTAAATACTTGGAATTCTGCACTAACACCAGTGATTCCTCTCAGAAAAATTCCCCTCAGACTGCACTAATATGCATGGTGAAATGATAAATTAAACAGTCTTGTAGGGATACCTGTTTGTTGTAATAAAAAAAAAAAAAAATTGAGCAAGCCAATGAGGTTATGTGCAGCCTCAGAGAAATTCAACATATAGATATAAATCAATTTTCTAGGTCTGAAGGAAATAAAATATTGAACTAATATTCAAATCTAAGGTGAGCTGAACAAAGTCAGTCATCGCTGGCATATTCTCTGGACTGCTGTTGTTACACATTTCTGTATCACTAGGCAGATCATTTTTCCCTTGGTAAGGCTAACATATTATTCATACTGTACAAAAGGAAATATGTAATTTTTGGAAAGCTGGAATGAAATGGATTTTCCTTATTGAATTATATTATCTTTTTTGAATTACACCAGTTTTTTAATTGGGCACTTCGTGTTGCAGTCCAGCTAAAAATTTGCAGGCTGTGATGGAGGGTGTCTAAAAACTCAGTACCACTAATACTATTAATGTCTCAGCCCAAAGAAGCACTTTGGCTAAGCACTTGGGATAGAAGGACTTGGCTAAGCATCAGCAGAAAACTTCTAACTGAAAAAATTATAAAACAATTGACTTTTTGTCTTTTCTGCCTGGATTCCCTGGAGACCCAAGTGGAGAAGCACATGCTGAGACAGAGTGAGGCATGCTGGTTTCAAACATCTATACAGAGCAATGTGACCTCAGACATTTCTTTCAAAAGTGTCCTAGGCATCTGCCCCCATCCCACCCTTAGTTTTCTAAGTAGTTGTTTGGAAGCAGGGATTCTTCTCCAGAGTGTGACAGAATGGATCTGAGTTTTCTCCTCCATCTGTGGAGATTCAGATATCCCGCACCTCAGAGGGATGTTTTAGCCACACAGGTCTGCTCTGGATGCTCCCTGTTCCTTGCTTTGAAGCAGTGCCAAGTAGCAGAAAATAGTGCAGGCTGCTTGGATCAGAGAGGAGCAAATAATCTACTCACCTCTGAGAAACAAGACTTGTTTCTGACACTTACCTTTAGGGCTTTTTCTCTGTTTCTAATGCCTCTTGAACATAAATACAAAACCAGTATCAGAACTTCCATCTCCCATTTTCCAGGTGGGCACCCTTGATCACCACCCATGGAATGACACCTTCAGGTCTAATAGCATTTCCTATGTTTCTTCTGTAGAAATTCACAGCTTCTGAAATAAAAGCATAGAAGTGTCTTCAACCCTGGTGTGTACTGCTCCCCTGAGAAGTGGCAGATGTGGGTTGAAGCCAGATTTTTTTTAGCTTGGCTGAATGCTCTAACTGAAAGTATTATTTTTTATGCTTGTCTTGAAAAGGAGAGCTGGTAGCCCTGCTGTTGTCTTTATCACCTTAAAAGAAACTTGTAGCCTTAGTTTTAGAGAAGGTAGCTTGAGCACTTCTGGACAGCCTGGAGCAAGACACTAAAAGTAAGGGACTGCCCTTAATAGAGCAGGTTGTGATATCACTACTGAAAGCCTCATACAGTTATAATGTGTGATATTGCCAGAGTGGATTACAGGGTATCCTTCTCCTGGGTATTTTGGGTGTCATAAATTGTAGTGAGGCCTGTAGTATCTGCCAGTTTATGATCAGTGCCAGTATTATGCTCAGTGGTGCACTTAAAAGAATGAAGAGAAAAAAATCCCAATCAAAGGGAATTACAGGTATGCCTTTTGTGCATTCCTTGCACAGCCAAGATATCCATTGGCTGCAGGGAGTTTCACATGGATGAAGAATGCAAAACTGCACATACAGTCAAAGTCAAGTATTTATTTTCTTTTTGTAGCTATGGTTTACTTTTACTTAACCTCTGTACATTGTGGATTGCAGTGCAGATATTGTTTTGTTAAAGTATGGGTGGTTACAATATAAACACAAATATTTATTGTCATTTGAATATTTATCATCTCAGCCTTTCACGAAAATAAAAGCAGTGCTGAAACTTCATTCTCTCAAGCACTAAAATGTATTCTATGAAAGTCAAATGTTTTCAGAGTCAACATAATCACAGCATCCCAGTTTTTGACCTGTGTGTTCATTTACAGTTTACTTATAGCTGCTTCAGAGAGATGGAAGTTTGTAGATTACAACATGGTTTTATTGATTTATCAGTAGCAAAATACACTAAGTATACACTCAGTAAACTGGATCAGCTAGCTCTTGGGCTTGTATTGTATAATATCAGCTTGTTGTGGAATACTTCAGAACAAAATCAGAATGTTGGCATAGTTAACTTCAGTGGTGTAAACCAGACTTGCAAAGACTAATATTTAGTAAGACCAATAACACAAACAAATTAGATTTTGAAGTTGTTTGCCCAATAGGAAGAAGCATGCTGACACAGTATTTGTAAGCTTACAGTTAACTATTCTATGACAAATTATTTAATAACTTTGAACAGCAGATTGAGTGCTCCTTGAAGAATAGCAAGAAAACTTCTTCTCAGACTTGCTTTTTTTTTTTCCAAGATGATAAAAAGAGTGTCACAGCAAATACCCATTTACTTTAATATTTTATATCCAAATAAAATAAGTCCATGGCATTTACATTGCCGTTACTAAATAGTATTTGGTTTGTTTGCAAGAGTCATTTATTTGTGGCTTGGCTGAAGGAATAAAAATAAATTTGCGGTTCTTTCTGTTAATACTCATACTGTTTCTTAACATATGCAAAAGATTGAATACTGTAAATGTATATGCAGAAGCTCAGAAAGAAAACCCAGACTTTCTGAAGCTTCTGAATTACGTATAACCTTTTAAAGAATTGCTGGGACAGTTCTTTACAACAACAAAAAGAAATAACTGACTAAGCCAACAAAGTATTTTATTTTAAGCAAACTGGAAATCATTGTAATTTTTCCACTGCTTAAAATTAAGTATACCTTTACTAAACCAGGGGCCAGTTATCTGAGAAAGAAATTACAGTTTGTGTTTCTGAACTACTACTGAGCCATTAATTGACAGATTTTTCCATAGGGCACTTTTTTTTAACAAGATTTTGTAGAAGGGCAGCATCAACTGTATTTATGAGAGCTAACAGCTTTAACCCCACAATCACTACTATTGTTTTATTGGCAAGTTGCTCGACTTTCCTGTTCTAGATTATGCTGTGATGTGGGTATAAGGATACAGATCCAAACACTGAGCTGTTGGAAGACATAAATCTTTAGGACCAAATTTTATCATTTTAGTTTCAGATCATGGAATTCTTGCCCATAGAAAGTATCAGAATTCAGCTTTTGAATGAAAGACACTGAAGATATTGTGTATTGTGCAGGTATTGAAATGTGTACATTAAATTACTTTATTTAGCACTTTACTTTGTGCCCCATAATATATGTATTTCTGTCATTTTTATTTAAATCCTTGATAAAATAATCATAAATTATTTAAAGTATATAACATATGCACATCAGATAAAAGGTATATCTAAGTGGTGCACTCAACAGAAAAGACATTTTGTAGATTTTACTCTATGCTTTTGAAGAATTTTTTGATTCTTTATGTAAAGCCAAATTTTTATGCTTTCATCAACAGACATTAAAAGGTTTCTCTCCTACTCATGTCATCACCAGGCAGAATTGCCACCAAGGGAAACATTAGGAGGAAGAGAGGATATTTTTTCCATGGATTTTTTTGTTCACTTTTGAGAGAAGACTGCCCTTTTTTTCTAGGAATACTTTTCAGAAGCATGACCAAGTGTGAGCTGTCCTGAAACCACCAGAGGGGTAGAGAGTTCACCTGCCAGTCTGAGCCCATTATGACTTATCACTAGTAAGAGCTTAGTAAAATGCTTTCCTTTTACATCCATACCTGTTTCCATTGCTGCTTGATCTCTAAGTGCTGTGGACATCATTCCAGCTTGGGCAATATCATATTGGTGATAAAATACAACAAACTTATGTAAAACCTATTTTTAATGTGGAGGGATTTGATGATGGTTTATAGGAAGGGATTTTCTCTCCATGAGCTCCAGATTAATTTTGGTCAAGAGGTGGAACCACCTCAGGGAGGTGGAACAGGATTGAGAGCTGTTTAGAGTCATCAAGTCTGCATTGGGTTTTTTAAAATACTTGTGGAATCAAGAAAAAAGTTCGCATTGTATTTCTTGTTAATGAAATGAAGAGGAGTTTGCCAGAGCTGTGCTTTGATGGGATGTACCTGGGAAGCAGCCTGAGTAGTTATCATGGTTTAACCCCAGCCAGCAGCAAGCCCAACACTGCTGCTCATTCACTCCCTCACCAGTGGGATTGGAAGGGTAAAAGCTGGAAAACTCATGGGTTGAGATAAAGGCAGGTTCATAGGAAAAGCAAAAGCTGCACATACAAGCAAAAAAACCCAAGGAATTAATTCACTTCTTCCCATGTTCAGCTATCTCTAGGAGAGCAGGGCCCCATCACACAGAACAGCTACTTGAGAAGACAAACTCCATCACTCTGAATGTCCCCCCTTCTGCTTCCTTCCTACTCCCTTTTATACTGATCACAATGTCATGTGGTCTAGAATATCCCTTTGGTCAGTTTGGATCAGCTGTCCCAGCTGTGTCTCCTCCCAACCTTCCATGTACCTCGAGCCGCTTTGCCAGTGTGGCAGTACGAAAAGCAGAAAAGGCCTTGGCTCTGTGTAAGCCCTGCCCAGCAGCAACAAAAACAGCTCTCTATTATCAACCTGTATTTAGCACAAATCCAGAACACAGGCCCATACCAGCCAGAAGAAATTTATCTCTACCCCAGCCAAAACCAGCACCATAGTACATCGGTATTTGCAATTGTACAACAGGACTTGACCAGAAGGTGTCTGAAGGAGGTGAGACTTGTTTGGAATAGGCAACTGAGAGGTTCAGACTTGACTTTGCAAGAAGTCTAGCGTGCAGAAAGGTGTAATGTGATGGTTTCAGACTGATACTTTCAACTTCTAGAGTCTCTTAATAACCCCATTTTCTGCAGATCTGTAAACAAATCTTAACTGTTCATTTTGAGCAAATTTTAAACTGTTTGTTTTAGATAATCAATTTTTGACATTGCTTTTAAATTTTCCTGAAGATGGATTTAGAACAAACTAAAATCCTCTATAAAGGAGGTCATTTTTTCATCTCCTGAAATACATTTCTGTTGAATATAGTAAAAGAAAACTGGCAAGCTGTTGCCAGACACAGTTCAGAGCCCAAATTGAGAAGCTGAGAGAAAAAGGCTCTGTATTCAGCAACTTTAGGCTCTAATTCAGTAGGATGCTTTATTATTATTATTATTATTATTATTGTTATTGTTATTATTATTATGTTTGTGCACATGAGGAACCCAGATCTGAGACTGTATTGCCCTCAAGAATGTGAGGAACAGTTCACAGCCACAATAAGATTCCTTTTGATTCATGGCACTCTAATGATACCAAATATCATTGCCAAGGGGCAGGACTAGCGTTCAGTTTTCAGGAATCAATATTTTTCCCTCTTTGAATGAATAAATACTATGGCAGAATACTTTCTGTGGGGAAGACATATTACCATAAGGTAAACCTGCTAGTTTTCTGTAAGCAGGTGACACAGACTGCCAGGAGGTGTTTGATAATAAAATCCAGGAGACCCTTGCCCATTCCTATCAGCACAAATTTCATGGAAATGTAAGGAGTGCACTGTAAGGAGTAGGTTCCCATGTCAAGATTTCTCCTAAGAAAAGAGCTGTGACACCAAATATGTGGAAACAGTACTTGTCAGTGCTAAAAGTCATTCAAGCTTATGGAAGAAGGTATAGAAAAGGTTTTTCTGACACAAATATAAGTAATAAACTTGCATAAAATTGCCATATAAACTGTTGGATTCAAGCTGGGAAATTTGGAAATTTGTTTAAATAATCTGATGCGTATAATTTGACTTTAAATATGCCAATATATCCTCTATTCCAGCTATTGTTCATTTTTTTTCTCTAATATCAGCCACATGCTCAGATGTGAATGGTCCATCCAATAATAAGAGACTGGTCTTTATGATATGTTGTAGATTTCCTATGCTGTACTGAAATACAGTGTAGCTGTTTCAGGGTTTATTTTTCTTTCTCAGAAGCTCCTTTATTTTTGGCAATCAGTGTATGCAAGCGTTTGAAAGTAAAGGAGTGATACCTTTCACAAGGTGGAATTAAATCCAGCATAGAAGCAAAGTCCTGATTTTGTATTATCCTGTAATGTGTAACAATCTACATCAATGCAAAGTAGGGTGAAATGCTGTCAAAATAGACCAACTGTGTTTACTGCTCACTTTTCCTGCTGCTAGTGATGGCACAAGGTGAATAGTAATGGTGAGCTAGCTCATAATCTTCCAAACAGAAGGTAGAGGGCAAACAGTTTGACAAGATTAGTTATTGTGGACCACAGATAAAGGCTTAATATTTTAGCCAAGGCCTGTGTAAGCCAGGTTTATTTTGAAATATGTCTGCTGTCAAGAGCCCAACTGGCTGTATTTGCTTCTAAGTTTAATCATATACAGAATTACTTTTTTGGGCTGAGAAGACGCTGAAAGGGATTTAACAGGAATGCTTGTTTGGTGACAGTGCTTTTCAGGGGCAGAATGGTTTGCCCTGCCAAATTTAAGGCCTGTACATTTAATGGAACATACTTTTTGGAGTGACATTACAAACAGTGTTGGACAGGCAGGAATTGGCAGCGGTGCCTGTAGTGATTGGATTCAACACTGTGGTCTACCATGGTTTAGAGCTCACTGATGCTGCTAAATCAGTCTCTGAGATGTGTGTTTTAAGACCAGGAAGGACCATCAATACCAGTCAGTCCAGCCACTTGTCTGACAGAAGGCATTGAATTGAACTCAGCATCAGTTTCAAAACCATGGCTGAACTCCAGTGTGCCATTTAGAAAGACACCCAGACTCTGATCCAAAAACGCAGAGGGAGCTTGGTTAAGAGAGAGGCAGCCTGTGCATTGGAAACTTATGTGGTCTTTATCACTGTGATGGTTTATGAAAGAATTGTTACAGACCATTAAATTCAATGGGTGAATTGAACCACAGACTGACAAATTCAGTGATTTTTACTGAGAAGATAAAAAATTATTGTTAACAAGGCAGGCTTTTGAGGTGGCAAAAGTACCTGAATTGAGGAATAAGGATAATTAAAAATTTGCTGAATCAGCCAGGAGTAAGAGAGTGATGGCTGTGTAGCGTGGTAAATAGGTCATGCACTGCAAGATCACACCCTTGACACCAGGCTTCAAAACAGTGAATATTTAAGTATTTTATTCAATCAAAGCAGCCTCAAATTTTGAAACTGAGAGCAAGCCACCCCAACACCCAGTGTTAGCACACTGCTATTCCCTTGAGAGGGAAGCAGCTGAGGTCCAGTTCCCTTGTGCTGATAATAGAGCTGAACCAGTTTGCTCCAGCCTCCTGAGTAAATGATCCTGTCCAAGTGACTGGTTTCTGGGCAAGACCAGTATCACAGCAGTCTCTCTTCTCTGTGTCATTTGTTTCCTTGAATTGATAGAAAATGCCTGAAAACAAGTATGCCATTCAGAATTTTATTAAGTTTATCCAAGAGGAAAACTGAAGGAAAGGAGAGGGAAAGGTAGTGAGTCATTTTATTCTAAATGAAATTAAGGGAATTTGTTTGTATGACCACTCACCAAACAACCATTCACTGAACTCTACTGCTAAACTGCTTGCAGTGTTTGTGTCCAATGTATTTTATTTATCTAATATATTTTCAAAAGCTTGGTTTCTAAAGGGAATTAGTGTCAGCAAAACACATTCCACAAGAAGCCAGAAATCATGCAAGTAAGGCCATCTTCATAGCCTGAGCCTAATCTTATCTACTGGAAAGATAACCAAGGGTTATAGCTTAGGTTTATAAGCCTTTATACAGCATTTCAAAATCCAGGATGATTTTGTTTTTATCACTTAACTCCTCCATTTGCAGGTAGAAACCATTGTTTTTGGCTAGTCTGTGTATTGCTTTGCAGATTAGGACATGGGCTACTTGAAGGGTGCCCTTTTCTGTTGGGTGTCCATTCTGTCTGTTTCTGGGGCATGATTCCCACGAAGGTCACTCTGTGACTGTGTAACTGTCACATCCAGAACTTGGGAGTAAAGGCCACTGTTGTCTTTGGGGTGAGTTCCTTTGGCCAGAAGTGGAGCAGTGTGGAAGGATGTACCAACCTGTGTGGATTTATGCAGTTGCAGGGTTTTTACTGATCCCAAGCTACAGGTGAGAGCTAGACTTCTTCAGCAGAATATGTGAAAGAGGGAAGCAAGACAAAAATGTGCATAAGAGTGAGCAGTAGAGAGTAGTAGGTAACTTGCACTGACCTGTTCAGCTTCTGGGCTCCCAGAGCAAACTTCTCTGTCAGTCAGGATTTTAAGTCTGTCTTATGGAGACCAAGTATAAAATCAAAATTGTTTTTACTCACAGGAGTATAGCTTTGCTAAAAGTCAGAGCAGATTGTCAAGCAATTCAGGATCTGTGTAAGAACACTCCACATAACAACATACTCTCATCCAGGCATTGAGAGCTGTGTGCACAGGTGACAAGGGAACACAGTTTGAAATAACTGGGAGAAAATTTGAAAAAGTTGAGAATTTGTCTTGTGGAAGACTCACCTAGTAATGATCCTATTCAAGTAGCTTTTCTCTAAAGAGGAGGATCTTAAAGCTTAGCATCATGTTTAAAAGGACATAATTAAACCTGTAACATCATAGCAGCAAGCCCCTTATAGAATTCTTTTCGTTTCTGTATAGAACATAGATTCAACTACTTAATTCCAGATTTGTATGGAGAAAACATTAAGCCACTGAAATTCAAGACACTTAACATTGTATCTTTTGCTAACTTAAAAATTATGATGGACTGGGTGTCCCTTTCCTAAATTGTGTGTTTTATTTAATTTTTCAATTTCGTGGGAGCATTGCAGAAGTATGAAGTGTAGATAAAGAATATTTCTAGCCATCATCTTTGTGCTTTTCATCAATGTGAACTCCATCTATCATGAAAAGCACTGGACATTTTTACTTTTTACTTTTGGATATATGTAAATCAATAGAAATGAAACCAAAGTTGCACCTACCCATCTGAATCCATCGTTTTTTCCTGTATTTTATGTGTCCTTTTGTACTCACTTTGCATACATGCATACAGTAATTGTAGAAAGAATGCTGATGGGGCATTTGTTGAGAGAATTTATACCTTAAGGGGCAGATTTTCTAGAAGTATTTAAAGAACCAAGGAATAACAAAGGTCATCTACTGGGGTTTTCAAAAATTTCTAAGGAAGAAATTGAAATCTGTGAGAATGGGGAGTGAGGCCTTAAGAGGCTTTGTAAAGCATTCCAAAAGGTGTCTGTCCTTGCGCATTTGGACTTTCGGCACTTCAACAGAATAGCCTGCCCACCATGTCATTCTTCTGTCTGATCTAAAATATGAACTCAAATACTTTCTTCTTAAATGACTTATTCAGTTCTTCATAAGCAACAAGACAAATGTTATTTGTTAGAATTCGTCAGAATTTGTCTTAGAATACAATCAAATGTAGTCAGTGCTGCTTTCAGTTAAGTAAAATTTGGTGAAATTACACAAAGTAACAGAAGTTGCTCTCTTCATGTCTTCCATTCTTTGAATAAAACCCTGCAAACATTGAGATTATTTCCCGGTACCTTCCATTCTTCTGTTTAAGTTTCCTTTGATCTTGAGGTATAAAACCATTACTGCAGTTTTCCACATTGAAATGCTCAGTCTCCAGAGGGAGCTGCCTGCAGTATCCCACTGGGCTGGGCACAAAGCCTTGTCAACAAGGGCTGGCTCTGCCACCCTCACCCCTCACAGGTAGCACCTCGCTGGCACCAATGGCCTTTTTAGCTGCCTTTTATTACTCACAAAGAAAATGTTGCTTAGTGTGAGTTGGGATGACAGAGTTGGGTCCTTGGTGAACAAAGAGTCCGGGATTATCATTCCAAAAAGCCCCCTGAGGCCTGTATCAAGAGTTATTAACCACTGATTCAGCACATAGCATTATTTTGTAGGCTTAAGTGGGATTTCAGTGGTATATTGGGTCTTGTGTCTGTGTAGGGGTAAATTTTGCCCTCTGTTATCTTATCTTATAAATAGCTACTACCATTTCTCCTTTACATTGTTGTTTAAATCTCTTTCAAAGGTACAATATCATAATCCACTGCTACCTTTTTTTTTTTCCTTCTGATAAAGAATAAATAAATTTGCAAATCCACATATGACTGAAACAAGAGGTAAATAAGCTCTGCATGGTTTGTATTTGGTGAGGAATACCTCATTTTGATGATTTCAGTCATCATTCATTTGAAAAGCAGAAGCTATGATTGTTAAGCCTCATTATTTTCAATGAAGCCTGACAGTTTCAAGGTTAAACAGAAGACAGCTACTTTCATCCCAGTGGTATTTCTCTTCAAACATGGGCAGCTCTTCACTGACTTGTTCTGCTCTGGTGTGCAGTGCCATTGCTTGGTCACAGAGTGGTGCACATCTGAACCCAGTTGTAGGACAGTGTGTAAGCTGTGACATCCAACTTGTTTTTCCCCAATAGGAGCCTCAATTACTTAAGTCATCCCCCCCCCGCCGCCTTGTATAAGCCACACAATATTTCTTTTTAGCTGAACAGTGATTTAAATAAGCCATGATGTCAGATTTTGCAGGTTTTATACTGTCTCCCAGAAAAACAACTTTCAGCCCAAACCTTCTGTTTGTCCAAACAGTTTGAAATGTTTCTCCAGCGCTTTTATGTCTCTGAAGTACATTAGAGAGGGTGCTGGTGTGAAAGAGACCTCCAGCAAGAGTTAAAATGGCTGAGAAAGCTGCTGTGCTTCTAAATACACATGCTAGTGAAAGAGGACTGATTGCCATGGCTTTCTGAAATTGCACATGGACTGACAGCAGATGTAACTGGGAAACTTCCCAGTAAGAGAGGCTGACAAAACTGACCGATCAGTAACTGACTTAAAATCCTTAGAACTCAGAAAACATTGATGTATCCATGTGAGAAAACTTACAGGAGCAAATAACTTGTGAAATCCGTGACTTTATACTTGCATGGACTGATGGCACTGAGCTGTGGCTGATTGGGTGCTGCCTCTCAGACAAAGGAGACACAAAAATAGAGACAAAGTGCAGTAGATGTTATTTTACAGAACCAGGGGGAAATGCACTAGTTGGTTAAGAAGGAAAAGTGACTATTGGAAAACTGAAGGGAGAGGAGTACCTAAGCAGTAGGTTTTTACCTGTGCATTCATTCCCCCAGAGTCCCTGTGGAACAAATAGAATGAGCTGAACTTTCCACATACTTTTCCTGGTGTCTGATGATTACATTTGGGTGGTGAATTCTTAATCTCATTTCAGGAATTAAGTCACCTGGTGAGTACAATGAAAGGTGTAGCTTCATCGTGCTTGGTGGTTCCTGGAAAACAAGAGTGTTTCAATACGTACCAAGCACATTAGTCATGACTTGTGGCAATAAATCCATGTTGACTGGTTTACGTGCACTGAAGTTACTAATGCATTCATGAGATAAAACACATTTTGCAATTTTGATAAAGCTGTGTTATTTTTATTTCCTATCTGTGTTTCTCATGGTGTATAATATTGTTTTTAATTGTCTTTCAAGATAAGAAAGAAATGGTCAACTTTGTAACAATGAATGCAGCTATTTGAACCTGCAGCTCTGTTTATCCATTGTGGAAGCTGTGTGTAAAATATTCTGGACATGGCTCTGAAAGTGTTCTGCTACACACAGTGTCTGCTTTTATACAGATAGTTTATTTGTGCGAGAGTTTTCATTGAAGGATACCATAAAACACAGGCAAACTGAAGAAATAGCTTGAATACATGATTTCTGGAATGCTGAAGATAAATGCGTGTAGATGCAAAATGATGAACAAATTTAGTCCTTTGCATTTGTCTGCATAGTTTAACAAATGAAAGATCAAGTTAAGCCAATGAGATTCTGAACCTGTATATAGTGTCTGTGCCTTAAAGCTAAGAAGATTGGGCAGCTCTCTGTCCTACTTACTTACACTGTTAATTTTTCTGTAGTTGTATTGACACGAGAATCATGCAGGCCACCTTCAAAATATCATGATCCACGTCCTCAGAAACTTGGCTTGTTGAGTATTTTGAAAAAGTTTTTACATAAAACACATCAGCTTTTAGACATAAATTTATAAACTGGACAGTAAAAGTATCTGTTGGATAGTGGGCAAGATATTATTTAATATAATAGAAACAATAGATTTAACAAGAGCCATGGACGGCTCATATTTTTAAAAGTGTAAAAATTAATTGTCCTGCTTACACCAAAGTGTATATTGTACCAAGGACTGCTGCACAGGTTTTGTGTTAATGCCATACAGGGACCTCAGATACTCGATGCACTACAAAAGAAGAGTTGATATATATCACTGACTGCAGATGGGTTGGGTTGTAGGTTAAAAAGTTTTTCGCAAGTTGTCTGCATTTTCCCTTAATGTCTGTCTTTTACAGTAGTGCTTTGTTTCTGAGCGTGACCACCACCAGGACAGCTTGGTTCAGTGCAAACACTGTCTCTTTCAGCCAGAACATTCCTAACATTAGCTTCCTTTTTTTTTCTCTCCTCTCCCTCTCCCCTGCCCCCTCTCAGGTTGGAAAGGCTGGTGGACGTCCTGAGGAAGAAGGTTGGAGCAGGGACCATTAGGACCGTGATCTGATTGAAAGCTGTAGTCTAAGGAAGCTTTCACATCTGGTGACCAGGCTGCTTCATTCAGCACTGTGTAAACACTGAAGCCTTAACTTAGCAAACAGTTGTTAGAAGTGGGACACTCCAGCGACATTCCAAGCTGAGATAAAATCAAATCATAAATGTTTAACTACTTTGCTGCTGAGTTCTGTGATTTGTTAAAATGTTTCACTGCAAACATGTGTTTGTTTTTAACCAAATGCATTGTGGCATGGTGTATTGTGAAAAATTATGTAGATGCTTATTTTAACAGTCTGTCCTCTCAGTGTTAGACTATAGTCTGCTGCAAGGCACAGCATGGTCATTTTTTTAAATACTGCAGGCTCCAGGTTCAAAATGCTGCAAAGCAGTTTCAAAATTTAAATCCCTTATGTTATTTGTGAGACTGCAAATATCCAGTATTTGTATGTTAAATATATTAATTGATAAAGTAGGTTGGCATTCAAGAAATATCTCTGGCTGGTATATTGGATATTTTTTCCTCCTTACTCATAGCCCATTGAATTGCAGGTAGTAACTCTGGCTACATCAAAGGGCAGGATAAATGTATAGCTTTATGCAACAGTTGAATAGCTTCTGCTAGTACATGACATTTTCAGTGTACATTAAAAAGAAATTTACATTTAGGTTTCACTGGAAGTACAGCTTAAAAAATTGCAACATGAAAGCCTTGTGACATTGTACAGTATCTCAGACAGTGAAGAAAGTTTCCTGTGTTGTTTTTAGTCACTCCTCTGTCCTTTTAAATGAGGGGAAAGCTCTCAGATTTCAGAAAGCACCTTATAAATTAAAAATCCATCTTTTCAGTGTTTGCCTCTTCTCATCCCGTTCCTACAAGACTCTGATTGCCCTGCAGTGCAGGAGTACCATCCAGGTTGGATTTGAGGCCAAACTGTCAATCCTCAGCTTTTTGTGCTCATGAAGTGCCCTAGGACTTAAAGGCTGAAGCATAGAATCTTACAGGGAGGGGAGAAACTGAAGGCTGAGGAGGAAAATTTGGGGTACACAGACACTATAGACTCTAAGATACATTAGAGTTGAACTTAAGGTTATGTTTGTGACCCAGCCACCTCCTTGTATGAACAGTCAAGTCAGTACTCATAATCCTGCTCAAGAAAGCAGCTTTAATCTCTGAGCACCCCAAATTCAATAAAGAATCTCAGCAGCCAACTGGGCTTTAGTGTCTCCTCAGGACCAGCCAACTCAGGCAAGGTGGATGTAGCTCCTGAGTCTTCCATTTGTCTGCTTTGCTTTGTGTTTAATCTTGTTACATGGTCTTACCTCTTCATGCTTGCTTGTTCAGATGTTGTGATAGTGCAGTCTATCTGGAGGAAACAAAATTTTGATTTTAGGTGTAGAGAGAGACATTTTAACGTCTTTTTTTTCTTTCAAACACTTAAATGTTAAACCTTCTTCATCTGCAGACCTAAGCCCCTCCTGGTTTCAGTTGACCAAACCTAACCTCTTGCAGGGAGATAAGTAGCATCCCTCCAAGCCACGTTTACCCAAATCACTTCTAGAAACTTCTGAAGTGCTCCTTTTTGACCTTTGGTCAATCCTAAGATAGCCAGTGAGTCTGGAGCCTCTCCCCCACACCTATTCACTGGGAAAAAATTTTAGTGCTTCCAAACCAGAGGATTGCCACCCCCCAGATTCCAGCCCCCTCACCATCTCCCGTTTGCTGCTGTTCAGCTCTTTGGGTGACTCAACAGCTCTTTGTCCTACTGTCCTCACTGAGCTTTGTGCACAAAGTGTGCAGAAGATCTCCTGAGCCGTCATTGCTATTGAACCATTTCTGCTGTAAGGAGGTAGTGAGGAAGGAATAAAGACAAAAACAAAAGGTCTACCATGCCGTGCTAGACCAAAGCCCAAAGACTGCCTTTGGCAATAACAAATAGGAGATGCCTAGGAAAGGGTATAAATTTGGAGCAGCACTAGTGACCACTCTCCCAACTGGTGCCCCAGCACCAGTTAGTTAGAGGCTTTCTAAGCCAGAGGTGGTATCTTTGTATTTAGCAGCATTTTTTCATTACCTCTTTTCAATCCATTAAAATTGTTTGCATCTACTTGTTCCTTTCACAAGGTCTTATGCAGTTAATGATGCATTGAATGAAGAAATACTTCCTTTTCTGTTAGGAACCAGTTCTATTAATTTGCTCTCACCTAGTTTTTGTATGAGAGAAATGGTGAGGAACCATTCCTTGTTCATATTTACATGTCCCATGTGATTTTACATATTTGGCATCATTCCCCCCACTTTTATTTTCCAGAGAGAACCCCTAGTCTCATTGAAAGGATCTGTCCCGTGTTTTTAACTAGCCTTGTCAGACTAATCTGTTTTTTCCAGCTCTGCAGTGTTTTTACTGAGATGCAACATGATTTATGCCTAGTGTTCAAGATATAGACAAAATGTGACTTTAATGGTTGTCATAATTATGTTGTCCGTTTTATTCTCTGTACTATTTGTAACCATTTTTAGCATTGGACTTGCTTTATGACAGATTATTTATTTGTATTAATATTTCCCTAGTAAAACAACAACTCTAGATCTCCTTCCTCAGTTGTAATGTTCATCTCAGAGTTCATTATTGCTTATATGAAGACAGAACTGTTTTCTGAATAACTCAGCATTTATGGGTTCTGAATGTCACCTGTTGTTTTAGCGTTCCCTGGTGACCATGAGACCTTTTTCCATCTCTTCTCACAGCTCCTCTTTAATACTCACAGTAGCAAAGTATCATCAGCATCTCCATGCTGAATATGGTGATATGAAATACTGCCATCTCCAAATTAACCCCTTCTTCAAGGTGATTTCTTAGTTAAGTTAAACATGGCCTTTGGGACAAAGATCCCTGTAGGACAATAAGGTAGCTTTTCATTCACTGTGAGAATGAAACATTTATTCTTACACATTGTTTTAATCTAACTTTGAAGTACTTACTTTTCAGTGTAAAATTATTAGTTATTGCTTGGCAGCTTTCACGAGGAAGTTGTTTGCTACTTTGAAAATGCAAGTTTACTAAATCAGGGCTTGTGCTCCATGCATGAATGTGCTGAGTTCCTCCTTCCCCTTGGAGTGTCAGGAGCTCCTCACCTTTCCCCAAGTATTTCTGCATCCAAGTGAATAATCCTGTGAATGCAGGCTTCCTACAGCCAGACTGTTTGACCTGCAGCCTCTTGTGTCCATTGGCTTTGTTTGGAAAAGTAGGATGGGCCATGCAAAAGCCATCTGGCAGGCTTGATGTCAGGTACATTTGATTGCAGGTAATACTTCATTTGGTAAAATTAAGTGATAGTTTTGCTCTGTAATTTTCCTTTTGACGCATTATACCCAAGGTGAAAAAATATTTCCTGACTGTCTTTTGTCTTGCACCAAGCAGCCTGGAATTCAGTGATAATTGAGGTTAGGGTGTTTTTTCATAAATGACAAATGTGCATAAATGTATTTTATTTGTAATTAAATCGGATGTGTTGATTTTTAAAATTCAGATGGAAATGTTTTTATTCTTTGGAAAGGACCATGGGAAATTTACTGTGTTGAGAGTAGAAAGATTCAAAAACAGTTGGGTTCTCCCTCTTCCTTGCTAACGACCTGGTGTGTGGTCTTTGGCAAATTCCTTAGTGACTGTCATTAAAGGCATGCAGTCCCTGAAGAGGTTCCTGGGCTCCTCCAGGGTGTTTGCAAAAGTATCTCTGTGGTTAATGTCAAAGCACTTTCGCTTCTTCACCTGCTGAAGTGAGCAGCATAAATCACAAAGGTCTGGTAGTGGGTGCCCAGCCTTTAGTGCCCTCAGCAAAACTTCTGGTCCTGTTAAGCCCAGCCTAATTTTAGCCTTTCAGTGTAATGAGGGCAGGAAATCTGCTCTGGTCAGTAGAAGGAGGCAATAACGACATTAACATGGGTTAATGGGCTTATCATATGGTTTATTCATTGAGAACTGATTGATACCTGTGCAGAGCTCACAAAGTGAAAAGAAGCCTGCCCCCATACAGCAGACAAATGCAATTGTCACTTCTGTCCTAATATATGTGAGAAAGATGAGATTGCATCTGATTATGTACCAGGAGTAGCAATTCATTTCCCTCCTGATGGAAAAACAGTTCATGATGAAAGGTGGCTCACCACAGGTGAATCTTATGGTGACAGCTGTAATTACTGGTCAAATTAGGGTCCCTGCTGTCTTGAATAGAACAGAGATACTCAGAAATGTTCTTCCCCTGTGAGATTTTGTGTCTTTCTTTTTATGATCCTGCAGCACGTTATGCATTGGGAGCCGTTTCTGGTATATGCCAGGGTAAAATATGTAAATAGCATCATGTTGGCTCGGGATAAGAGCATTATTAATGCTTTTCAGCACTGTAATTATATTCCTAGTAAGCCTTCCCTAAGCCCTCACTAATTAACAATATTGTGACAAATCAACTTTAACAGAAAAGAACTGTGGACCTTTAGTCTTCTAGTACTATTTTTCATGCAACCCACAGCTGAAAACTGGTGGCATGACTTTCTGTACTAGTGTTGGGAAAACTGCTGATATTGAAAAACTCAAAGCCAGCTCAGTCTTGTTAGTGGAGTCCTGTAGCTAAATTATGTTTGGTTCCTCTTTAAATATATTCACGGCAAAGTAAAATCCATTGGTTAATCATTAATGTTAAGGAATATTAAAACTGTTTTTATAAATAAGCTATCATTTTGAAATGGCTTGGTGATGTCAGTATGTTGTTCATATACACATTTATTTATTTGTTTATTCCAAATCAGGAACATTTTACAGGATTGACTTTATATATATTCTTACCAGGTGATCAAGAGTTGTAACATCTTTAATTCATGTGCACAAATGAACTTACTATCTAAATGTCAGGATTTCTCTGTGCCTTTATTTCCTTCAATAAGAATAAGGCTGTTGGTTTTGTTGGGTTTCTTCTTCTTAATTTATACTGCTGAAGATTTTCCTCCCATGCAAGAATCAGCTGTGAGGCACATGAAATCACTGCTGGGCAGTTTCTCTTGCTGCGATCGCAGCGTTACGTGGGCTGACTCTTATCGCTGTAACATTTCACATCGGGTCTGCAGAACTGGACTTTCTCTGTTTGTTCTTCTCATGCATTGGTAAATAAAATGTATTCACAAGTTCAAAAAGACAAAGTAGTGTTCTCATATTAGGTCGATTATAAGTCAGCTGTTGAGCTTCAGTGTTTAAAACATTTCATTCTTCAGTTTTGTTGGGAGCCCACGTGTTCTGGGAGGCTTTTAAACAAATACTTGAAATGGTTGAAAGATTTACATTGCCAGTGCCTAGCTAAATATGTAGTCTTTAGAAAAGACATGGTTTATTTTGGCACCATTTGACAAACTCAAATATTTTAAACATTTGTTAAGTTTGAGCTTGCACATTTGAACTAAAAGTTTGCATTCCAAAATTGCATCTCAGGTTACCTGTCTCTCTCTCTTTTGTATTTTATAATCCCTTTATTAAAATAGTCTGCAAAAGAAGTTGGGTTCAGAGTGTGGATCTCGTTGTTAATTGTAAAATATTGTCATTAAAAATCAATTTTAAGGTAACATGTACCTGGTAACTCTATTCAACTAAATGTAAGAAATACAATGCCAGAAGTGTTTTCAGAATTTGCAATTTCATGCTGGTAGCCAAGACTTGGTTGTAAAATTAATGGAACACAGTAATAGTGGGACCAGATCCTGCAGTGCTTTTCTCTTAGTCCCATTATGTACTGTGATGAGTAAGTACTAACTTTGCTAGTGAATGCAAAGGCAGGCAATAAAGAAAATAGACTCAAAAGCTATGAAACAGAACAGCTTGAGGAAAAGGAAAAACAGTCTTTGACTTGGAATTGGTTTTCTTTTCCTTCCTTTGTCAGAAAGGAGGAGCAAGGGCAATGTTTACTCCAGTTGGAAAAAAAATCAAAACAGAACAAAACAAACTCCACAAAACCAAAAAAAAACACCCAGCATCCAAAAGAACACCGCTTTTATTTTCTTTGAAGTTTTAAACTGAAACTCGTACTGAAACATACAAAGTTGAGAATTTATGAATTGAATTTATGAATTTTGTTCAAAAGCTGCCAGTGCCCTGTTCACAAGTCCTGAGCACACTGTTACAGTTGTGTTCATGCCCTGGTGTGTTGCCCAGGCGGTTGCCAGCTGGAAAGGGTCACACTCCTTTCTGAGAAGCTGTCATCAGGGGGAGTTGGGCATGTTCCCTCATGATGACCTTGGGCCAAAGGTCCATGCAATGCCACGTTGACAGAAGTTCATGATTTGAACAGCTTCTGAACATGATAGATCCATTTTCATATGGTAAAATTGCAATATAACCAATAGAATTGGTCACAACTGCTTCCCAGTGGCCAAGAAAAGAAAAGGTTAGGATCACCCTTGCAGAATACATGACATAAATTTGTGATGATTGATACTCTCACATGAATATGCACACTACATTTCACACACTGTTTTAACATATGGTGGTTTCCCAAAGAATTCAAAGGATGGAAACTGTCTTATTTGTTCATGAACTAAGTATTAACAGAACTGATTTCAGTAACAAACTTATAAGGAAAATCAAAACTTTAAGATGCAAAAATGAAAAGCTACTTTGGTAGTACTCTAATGTATTGTCGGAAGTCACATGACTTTGTTCATGATTATTTGACTCACTTATGTGGTGCCTCTGTTTCACAGGTTTTATTATCAAGGAGATAAACATCTCAAAAATCAGTCTATGAGAAATGAAGCTACTGCAGTGGATGTATTTCTAAGTGGATGTAGGTATCAATGTAGATGTACTCTTTAGAATCAAGATTTCACATATGTCTAAGCAAAATCAAAAAGTTAATTCATTTCTTCACTAGAAGTAAAATAACAGGTAGTATGGTCTTCATCAGTACATGCTCATAGCACTAAAATCATCCCATTTTGGACTTTAATAGGATATATAAAATTAATAGGGCTTTGCCTCTTCCACTGTAGACAGGGAATATTTTCTCTAACCTCTAACAATCTACCAGTGTTTGGAGTGCAAGATAATAATTAAATTTTGAGCAGAACACCAAAAAGAATTGGGTGAAATCCAAATATCATTGCCTACTTCAGACATAAAAGAGGAGAAAAAGTTGTTAAAATGAGTGACAAAATTACTTTGCTATGATTACATATAGAGTTTTAAAAACTTCGCAGAAGTCAAAGCACGACACAGCTGTTGTAATATTTGAAAGTAGATGTCTCAATAAGGTTAAAGTTGGTATGTCAGCATAAGACTAGGAAATTATTTGAAATTTCGTTGTTTTCATTTTTCTCACTAAATTTGTGTTTGATGGAACAAGCTACCTTGGGTCTAAATTTCAAATAAAACATTTCTAATTAACACTTACCTGTTTTTGTCAATAGATAATCAGTATGAAAATTGCCAGTGTCCCCTCTACTTCTGTTGTCCTATTGCTAAGGTTTTCTCAGTATGGACAGGACACAATAAAATGTATTAAAATACTGAATATTGAGTTATATTTAGTAGGATCTGAACCCTTCTACAATTTTCATCAATCGATCTCAGAACACATTTAAAAGAAAACTTAATAGTATTTTGTCCCTAAGTTGGCAGAAGTGCCTAAATGAGCATTTGACTATAAGACTGGCCAGATGTGGGGCAGCTCTGTGTAGGAAGACGGTGACAAACAGCTTGAGGGGCTGCAGCCTTTTCAGTGGACCAGACTGATGACCACTAGGAATGTCTGGAAGATCTAGTCCTTGCTAATTTACAGCTCTCAGGGGTTCATTCTCAGCTATCCAAGATAATCGCTTGCCCCTATATGAGTAAAAGTGAAAGCCCTGTCTATAGCAAAGTTGCCATTTGGTATCATTTATTTGCTCAGTAGTTGCTTTGAGACAAGCTATAAAGTCATATCGGCAACAAATCTTATATATACAAAAGAAATCTTGCAGTCTTTAACAAAAATAGTATCCCTGTTGCACTGCTTTGGAAACACATTTGGCTGCTGGGCCAAAAATCTGGAAAAATCTCTGGAACTGTGTACCTCTTCCATGGACTATACTGGAGAGTCAACAAAACTGAATTGTACCATCCTAATTTTGGGATTTTGTTCTTGTGAATTGCAGCAATGTTCAGCTGTGCAGAAGGGTGAATGTCTCCCTTGGAGACAAAGAGGAACCTGTGCAGATTCAGGGTATCTGAAGATACATGTGAAAATGAATGGATTTCTAAGGGATCTGTCATGGGAGTGGAGTTCAGAAAGGTTAGTGTGGTCTTAGGGCCAGACTGTTCCCACAAGGGATATCATCCCGTGGGACAGCAGTGTTGTGTGCAGTAACTGAGTTGCAGTAGCAGCACGATGAAGGTGGTGATGTCTTCTGCTGGCTAGACAACCCACATTCCCCCTTCCCCACGGGTGCAGGATTCCTTGCCTGATGCACATACATGCACTGCCAAGATAGAGATCCTCACTTGGGCCTTTAGACCATCTCACTGCTTTGGCCCAGACATCTCCTATACTAATGATTTTCTGTAATTCAACAGGTCCCCATGAAGGGCAGCCAGATAAGTATTGATCAGCCCAGCTGTGGCCAAGAGGGGTGGTGCTGTACGGGCTGGTCAAGTGGGCAAAGGGAAAGTGAGGTCAGGACAGAAAGGGAAGGACAGGTGAGGTCGACCCTCAGTAGAGGTGACCATGCTTTGCAAATCCTTGTAGGGTCTTGAGATTCCATCTGGCTGTGTGGTCCCAGCAGACAGGGAACCACTGGCCTGCATTTTGACAAAGAACTGGAAGCCACTCTTCCATACCATACCCAGGCTTGCCAACAACCAAGGCCTGACTGTGCCCGATATCATCTCTGATTTACACAGGCAATCAAATCTCAGCCTCAAAGTCATTCACAGAATCTGCTTGTTGGACTACTTTCAGTGTTTCTGTACATCCTTGCTAGAGTGAGGAACCTATCACAGATGCACGAACAAGGGCTGTGCTCAGCTGGTAGCTGCACCTCTGCTGGGAGACCTGGGACTAAGTCTGGATTACAAGGTCAGGCAGTGCAGGAGAAGCAGACCCCTAGAGCAAAAAGATGGCATGTAGCCCCCACAGCCAACTGCTGTACCTTTGGAGCTGGCTCCACAGAAATCCCTGGGTTGGGCTGCCTGGTGGCAGGCAGTAGAATCACATCTCTCCGTTTGTGTCATTTCTGTGGGAACCTGAGTGCATTGAGACTGCTCTGGCACATGAACCAAAGCACAGAAAGTAAAGCCAGATGGGAGAGTGGCTTTTTAAAATACACCCTCAACATAAAGAAAACACAACTATGAATGCATCCTGAGTGAAATTTGCCTCAGGAATTTGCTCTTCAGAGTATCTGTCTGCCTGGCCTTTTGCACAGAACAGGGCTCACTTCTGCATTCTGTGGGAATTCCCAAAGGCACTACATATGGGACTAACTGCTCCTATTCATAGTATTTTGGGATTGCAGTTTACTCCCCTCCTGAGAGCCTGAAGTGCAGGAGAAGCAAGGACAAAGATGCACAAACTCACCCTGCAATGTGTTAAGCAAAGGCTTGACTGAGGGCTGTGCTGCCAGTGCACAGGGATGTCTGTGGACAGTGAGAGGGACTGCTCATATCTGCACAGCTGCACCACCAAACCTCTGAATACAGCAGCAACCACCACAGCACATACTGGGATGAAGGTCAGGAAGGTTTGCAGCTTTGCTCTTCTTTGATCACATAATGGAGAAACTCAGCTCAATTGCTTTTCAAGCAGTTAAATGCCAGGCTTGATCCACGTTTTACCTGTCTGCTGAGGATAACTTTATTTCCCCAAAGCTCCAACATCCACTAGAGTATGACTCTTATATATCTGAACTACTTGTGCCTAAAGAAAATACACTTTCATCAGTGGGTGTCTTTTTGAAATCCCACAAGACTTTTCTCAATAGCCCTACATAGCAAATTCACAACTGCCTGTTGTAACAATCCACCCTGTCTTCCAGTAATGGCATTATCCTTGTAATTTTCCATTCAGTGAAATCTGGTCTGCAAATGAGCAGCTTTGCATGTTACGAGGTGCTTTCTCCAGAACTTTACCCTCACACAGCCTCATTTCCTGTAGAGCCAACTATTGCTCTTGAGTGACCTGCTGCCTACTATCTCATTAAAAGTCTCTTTTTTTTTCAGTGCTATTGACATTTTATCCTCTTAGAGCTCTTCCAAAGCCACCTGCTGCAGGTGTCTAACTAGGTGCTATGACTATTGCTTTCCACTAGTAGTAAAGCAAGCCGAAGTCTGGCAGGCTGAACCACATATTACCCTCTTGACCCAGGATGTGTAGGAGATATACCACCACCTGTCATAGGCATGTCCTGTTCCCTCCTTCTGCCCCACCCCCCTTGCTTGCAAAACCTGTAAGTTATGTCTTTAGTTCCTATTCTGTTACTCTTTTACCTAAATGATTGATATACAGCACAGGTATCTAGCTAGCTGCCATGTCAATTTATGGTGATTATAATATGTGCATGTAGCATATTTCAACCCAAAGAAAAAGCTTTAAAAAACTTGAAAAGCTATTACACATAATCGTGAGAAAGTCTATAGAATCAACACACAAAAAAGCAAATGGCAGGCTCCTCATTCTTGACTTACTCTTGGTTTCCTGGTGCACTTGCCCTAGGAAAGCTGGATATCAACCACAACTACATCAATTCCAGCACTCCTTGGTTTGTTATACCTAAAGTCCCAGGCCTTCAGGTGGAACTACAAATGTGTGGGGAATTGCAGATCTGTGATAAAGGACTCCACAGATGATCTGTTGAACTTGTTTTCTAGTTTGTCTTCCATCAGCTTTAGACCTATGGATCTCATTATGCTTCCTTTTCCTGAGAACTCAAAGAGCAATTTAATACCCCAAATCCTTCCCCATTTTGGTATCTGGGGACCATGAACAGGTTACCACTAATCTTCTTTTGGATAAACTGAACAGGATGAGTTCCTGATACCACTTATCAGGTATTGCTCAGATAGAAAGGCATTTCTAATTCTTGGACATGCAGATGCTTGACTTGTACACAAGACCCTTTTCCTGCATTCAGATATGGTCTATATAGAGCTGATTTTTGTGCACATTCCTGATTTCAAGGAGCCTGCTCATTCTCTGAGGCACAGCATCACCCCAGGACCTTGTGCTCGATATCCTAGACAGCCCTTCAGAGTGTGTTTATTTCCATTCCTCTCTAAGAATTTCTGGATGTGGAAGAGACTAGAGAGAAAACTATCTGAGGCAGAAAGCAGTAATAAAAGAGTAATACAAAAAAAAAAAAAAAGGTAGTAAAGTAGATTTAGGAAGATCATTTCAGTGAACTCTGCTTCATTATTACTGATGCCTGCATCCTGGATTTTCATTGCTAGACCATAAATCTTGCCCAATAGGGAAAGAAATATATCCCTGTCACAACCATCTGAAATTCAGAATTGCTGAAGCCAGGTAGATGTCTTGTAAGGCTGTTAAAAAAAAAAAAAGAAAAAAAAAGTGATTGTGTAGTTAATCTTGTTGGTTTAGTTGTGTTCCATGGTGATTTTAATTATACTGTAATTTGAGCTATGTCAAAGGATGGTAAGAATAGTGGCTGGATAGAGGTTAGTGGAATGTCAATGGAAATAAGTGATTTGGGGGGCAGATGTGATGGGCTGGAATATTGCTGTACTCCAGCAGTGGGGGTGAGGCTGTTCTTGGCATGAGTATGACAGGGAGGGAGCAATGCCAAGAGGCAGTTAGGGCTGGCAGGAAGGGATGACAGTTGCTGAGTAGGAAAAGTTATACTGCACTGTTCATGAAAAGGGGGTGAGAAACACTGCACTGATGCTGCTTAAGAAGGAGGAGGTCAAAAATAGGACTCAAAAATGTGAGGAAGGATATCACAGGAACAGAACTGCAGAGCTGAATACCAGCTCTGAGTATCCACCTTCCCTAGCAGGCATTTCTCCTCTGTGAGGCTGAACCCTGAATTCACTTGACTTTTGTTTTACCTGACAGCAGTCTCTGCCCTCATGGCTAGAGAAGTATCCAGTTGGTAACTTAACTTTGGAGTTCATCAATAATTTGATCATTAATGCATTTGATAATCAGCTACGGCAGTGATGGACTCTAAGCTACTACTGTTCAATTAAGCAATATTTTGTGCTCTGCAACACTTAAATGTTGTTTAGGTGGACTGACATGGAATAGCATTGGTTTTTGACCAAAGTACTTCTAAGAATGTTAACACACTGCTTAAAATACACCCAGCACAGCTACCTTGGACTGCACAGCCATAGGGCACGTGAAGCAATCATTCTCAAGTCCCTGCTGCAGCCTTCTAATGGAAATGAGGAGTTACTGAGGGTCAATATTAAGCACTCATTGTACTGGTAGGCCAAAATATTTTATTTTGGTGAAGGAAAAGAGACAAAGTTCATAAAACAAAGTGGTTTTATGGTGGCTTCATGCTGTATACTGTGTATGGGGCACATAGGTCTTACTGCTGAGGGGGAAATGATAGTTTGTTGGCATATAACATATTTTGATGTCTCACGTTTCTTTAAAGATAAAAGCAGCCACAGGGGTGAAAAATGCCCCTGAGCATGTCAGAGCTGACTGCTTCTTTCTAGTTAGAGAGCAGGCTGTGGTAGGAGGTTCTCTGCACTCCTTTGAGAGCCAGGAACTCGCCTATAGCAAACTTGTACTATCTCACAGGATCAAGACCACAGATTTCCCCATTGATTTTCAAGAGCTCTTGTCATACCAAAGAAAAGCCACCATTAAATGTGTGCCACCTTTGCCCCTGCACTTTGGGGAGCTCTTATTGCAGGAGAGATCACATTTCTGCTTTCAAATTTTGGGAGAACACAGAATCTCTTGCACTTACTTACAGTGCCCTGAAACACCAGCTCTAAGGCAGAAAAGTAATGATGGACAGATTGCAAAATAAATTCTATCAAGTTTGCTTTGTGAAGAAGTTGATCCAGTTTTTTTTTTTCCTTTTTACTTTTCTCCCCCCACTCCAACAAAAGCAGGTCTAAGAGTAGCTACCTGGAAGCCTTGTTGCATTTTCCTTTAGTTACAGCACCAGGCTTCATAGATTTAATATAAAAATTCGTATTCTAGTTCCTTCTGTTACATACTTGCATAGATTAGATGTTAATATACCTTTTTTACAAGGGTAAAGGTAATGATTTCTGAGCCACACAAATTAAGTATGGCGTTTTAGCAAAAATGATTTGAATTCTGTGTATTATTTCCATAATCCCTTTTCCCACTCCTGTATATCAGCATTTTTTCTGTATAGACTCTGTGGCATGTAAGCGGTCTTGCTTTTGCTATAGCCATTTCTTGACAGCAGGATCAATCCTGCTCCTGCCAGGTGCTGAAACTGCTGAACTCGCTTTGGCTGAATAAAAGCTGTGGGTGCGACACCCGCAGCTCTTGGCTCCCCTCTGTGGAATGCTACATTTGTATTAACATGTATCTTTCTTTGTGATTTTTTTTTTTTAACTGAAAATGATGGCCTTTAAAACCTCTTCCTGGAGAGAGAGAGAGGGAGAGATTGAGAGAGGGAAGAAAAAAAAGAAAATACACTCCCCTTGGAATTTAACCTTAATTTGAACCAAGATCAGTGAAAGAAAAGCACTTTCGTGCATTGTTCACCAGCTCCACCCAGCCAGCCCCTTATCTAACCTGAGTCTCTCTTGCCTATAGCTTTGTAACTTTTGCAGTAGTGCTCTCCACATGCTCTTACATGCTTTGAAACCAACCTGGAGACACTGTGACATTATAATACCAAGAAACACTAGTGATCCCATTTTGCAAATCCTTAGGCTGCACAGTGCAGCAGCAGGGACTGTCCTTCCGCAGGTTTATAAAGGGCCTAGTGTGTATTGCAAATAAACAGCAGTGGCTATTTCTGACCCCTGGCAAAGATGACGGCAGCTTCTGAAGCCCCTGACTCAGCCTCTCTGCACTCCCCAAACCAGGAGATGTTTAAACATAAGTAGCTCTTCGTTTCAAGCCGATTCCTTGGACTTCTTTTGCCTTTTAGAGGGAAGCAGACAGCCCTTGATTTGCATGACATCAGCTCGAGGTCAAATTCAGCCTTAAACACACACATAAAAAAGCAAGCTTCCTTGTTTGCTGTTCAGAGGCGGACTTCCACTGTATGTCTCCTGTTGTCTGCACTGGGGGCAACAGCCAGCAGATTGCTTTCCTATTACTTTTTACTTCCTAGAAAAGGCAGACAGCTGCTCCAGGTGTGGTCCACCTTCATGTTGTCCCCTAAACCCTATCAGCCATCTGCTCCCTGCAGCCATCTCCCTTTCCTGGCACCCCTCAGTTCTCCTGACTTGTGACCACATGGTCCACTTTCCCCTGCTTACAGTCTGCTTTATATCCCTTCCTTCCACGTCCTCAATCTTTCTTCCAAGCCCTCATTGCTCATTATTCTCATCCCTGCTTCTGTCATTCTCTTCAGTCACAGGCTACCTCCCTGGTGATCCAGGGTCTTGTGTGAGCCTGAATTCCCCACACTCACAGCCCTGAATTCCCCACACTCACAGTCCTTTGCACTAAGTGCTGCCTCCCTTCACCTGCCTGCAGATGTGGCAGACATCTGGCAGAGGACATGCGGTGTGGTGCCACCCATGCTAGCAAAATAGCATTCATCGTCTGGGGAGCAAACTCCTTAGAACTAAAGGCAGGAATCAGGCATTCACAATGGCTTCTTGAAATAAAGACCAAATACTGTGCAGCTCAGAAGGAAGGACAGGATATTGTTAAATGTACCAGTGGCTTGCCATGTAACCTCCCTTATTTTAAAAACTGCGGTCTGCTTTTCTTTTAAAGAGGTGTTTTGAAAAATGGCTTTTGATTTTTTTCTAAATAGCCTAGTAATAAAACCCTCCAAGGAAATACTTGGCTATAGCACTGTTATTGCAATCTTCGAGCGTTTGAAGGACCCCTTGGAAAGAGTGCCGACCAGGAGACAGGACAGAGGAAGCAGGAAAAGTCAAAATAAGAAATATCAAGGAGACACGGTCAAGCATGAATCATTTCTTTCGGTTGAGACTGAAGCAAGATCAGATTTCACATCCACCCTCACGGAGCTGGCATTTTCACACACACGACAAACCCGTTGGCATGGAGGTGGCTTGATTTCATGATTATTACAGGGACCATTGGCATATATTTAAGCCCGACTTAGATAAGGGGGACTGGGGGAGGGGGCAGTCTTCCACTTATTTTAAGAAAACCACAGATCAGAAGAACAGTTAAAAAATAAATAAATAACCTTCCAGGCAGGTAGGCAGTTTTAGTGGATATCCACCCGCCAGGGAACTGCATCCCCGGCGCCTCAGCGGTGCCTGGGAGCGCGAGTGGCCCCACGGGGGAGTGACGGCTGCCGCAGCCCCGCGGGGGGAGCGCGGGGGAGGCGGCTCCG
>WBNO01021655.1:9792-27526 GCA_013400575.1 Peucedramus taeniatus | reverse complement strand
AAAAAAAAAAAAAAAAAACAACCACCCACCTCTATTACATTTTACAAAGTGGGAAATATTTTAAATCCTTGAACCTCGGACTTTGCTGAGGTCCATGTAATCTCGGTCACACTCATTAGAAAAAGAAAAAAGAAAAAATCTACCCCCTGCCCAGGGAGTGTTTAAAAGGATGAGTGTGGATCCACTGAAACCAGTCCTGTGAAGGTCAGCTTTGTCTTGTAAGAGGAAAGGTGACAGGGTCAGCATTATTGCACATGATGAAACCCCCACGGGGGCTGGAAGAGGTCATCTCTCTCCTCCTGCCTCCTCGTTTGGCCAATGTGTCCCTTCTGGGGGCGAACCTGCTAACGAAGGTGATGAGATTTCTTATTGCCAGAGAGAAACATTCGGCTGGCCAGCTTAAGGTTCCAGGCTCCCCATTTAGGGTGGGGTGGAAGAACTCCTGTTCCCCAGAGGGCAATTTGACTTTTGGGAAGTGTGGCGTCCCTCTGAGCCCGCAGAGAAGGCAGGAAGTTTCTGGGTGACCGATGCGATTTGCCGGGACCCTTCCGTGTGACTGCCAACGCCTAGAGGGCATTGCGGGGGAAAAGCTTCTCTGGGGGTTCTGGCGGCTCCCACTTCTGCACTTGCATAAACTCTTGTAGGGCTCCTGCAGTTGGCGCTGAGAAGTTTGGAAACACGAGCGGGTTCGGTGGTGGGATGGATACGTGTTTGTCAGTATGCAGAAACGCGTCAGACACGGGGGTTTGCGCCTCTAGCCCATCTCGCCGCGCTCCTTGTGCCCGCTGACACGCGTGTAATGCACCCGCCCAGGGCCCCATCACCGCCCGTCGTACGTGCAGTGACTTTAGCCTCTCATTGCTGTATTTTGCTTGGCCTTGAAAATTAACCTGTTTGGATAACACCCGATAGAAAACATTTACGCTGGAAGCCAAACAGGCAAATATTTTAATCTCTCATATTAACACAGCGGTTTTCCAATCGGTTGATTTTTGTGCTCTATTATTTATTTATTTGTGCATGCGTTATTCATTCATTCGCTCCATTCGTTCATTCATTCATTCACCCGCTCCGTCATTCATTCATTCCTCCATCACTCTCACTCCTCCGCTGGGCCAGCAGTAGCCCGGGCTGCGCCCGCCGCCCTCGCAAGAAGTGGCCCTCGGTCTGTCGCATTCCCGTAGCCCTGGACGGTGTCGGGGTGTGATGGTGCTGAGACACCCCACCCCGACCCCTAGGACAGGTCCAGGGTATCCCTGTGGTCCCTGCAGGAGGCGGGGGACGCCGGAGTAGAGGGCTGTTTGCCTGCTTGGCTGCTCGGTGCCCGCGGCGGCTCCCACCGCCTCCGGCTCCCAGCGCGAGCAGCGAGGGGCGGCGGGCGCTGCGCTGCAGCCGGGCTCAGTCCGGGCCGGCACCGGGAGGGCGCCGGGGTGCGCCCGGAGGGAGCGGAGCGGCGGAACTCTCCGGGCCCGGGGGCGTCCCTGGAGGGAAATGTCAAGAACCTCCAAGCCCACTGCTGCCGGCTCGGTCGGCGGGGGGGGGATGCGCAGTCAGACCACCAACATGCCTGGAGCCGTACAATCCGCCACTTAATACACTTCTGCAATTTAAACTTCTGGGGACCCCCTCCTTTCAAGCCGATTTGTGATATAGGTGTTTTCTCATCACACTCCTCCCCCCCCCTTTCCTTTGAAATGCACCCCCTCACCACCCTCCCGCTCCCTTTCTTCTGAGCCCTGCTCTCTAATTCTAGATGAGTATTACTTTGCTCTTTTCGTTGGCCAAGCACAATTGTGTTATTGGAGATAATGAATTCAATCCCCATCAAAGAGTATTAGGAGCGCCTTGGCCCTGTAGTGCCTTTTTTGAAACCGGGAATGAAAGGCAGAGAGAAAATTCTCTGGGTAGCCTCTGCGCTGGCAGCTTTTGAAGTGAAGGGAGGCGGGCATTGTTGTTCACATTTTTGTCCATACGGCAGAAGAAAGACCGGCGGCTTTTGATGAGAAGATGAGAACCGCCTCGTAAGTTGAGCAACAAGTTAGATGGCGAAGTCTTCCCGCTGCCTACTGCCTGTGGATAACATATGTCCCGCATTAATAGGGGCTCAAGGGAACAATTGCCCGGGGGGTGGGGTGGGGAGAGCTCTGCTCGGCACCGTCCAGCGGCTCCTTTTTTTTCCCCGTCCTCTGGACACCGATGCCCCGATGGGAGTGTTCTTAAGGGAGACCCGAAGATATTCCTCCTGGCTCTTGGTTTGCTCGTGTGTCCACGGGGCCGAGACGGGCAAGCACCGACCACGGGCTCTGCTGAGGGAGAAAAGGGGGACCTCTGCGAGATGTCCCGTCGCCTCTGCTCGCCTTTTCGTTCTGCCAGAGCTCCTGGCGGCCGGGGCGTGATGTTAGGTCTGCTGCCATGTGTTTGGAGAGCATCCCCCCTTTTTAAACAAGAATCTGTATTATTAGTTTGCGAGGGGTTTGAGCGGGGGAGTGGTTTTGTTTTTTTCCGGACTAAATGTGGTGTCGGGACTTGGTTTTGTCACTTGTCGTTATTTCCTTTCCATTTCATATAAGTTAATGACATACCTGAAGTTTGCAAAGTACTTCCTTAGATAAAGCAACCAGGCAAGGAAAAACAAGAAGAGGTAAAACTCCTGTTGTTCACATCCGATAACCTCAGAACTAAAAAACTTGTTGCATACATTTGAATAAGTTCAGACATGCTCTTATTCCAATCTCCTGCCCCGCAGTTCAAAGATTCCCCGCCCCCCGGGCTTTATTATGCTAAAGAGGTCATTACTGAGAGTCACTATGGAGAGATCCCGGTTTGCAGAATGAGGCCCACCTCCTAGTTACCAACATGTTTACATTTTCTGTCGGTCATAAGCGGAGGAAATGTGTGGTAGCAACCCGCCGGGCAGGCTCGGGAAATAGAAAGAATCAAGGGGGAAATATATTCCAGCTATTGCGCAGTAGATGGCAAATGTAGACGATTAGGGAGCACTTAGAGTTATCGGGCACAAAGGCGGTATTTGCTGCAGACATGGTTGCTGGAGAGGGCCAGATCCCGCTCCCGGGGCAGGCAGCATCGGTGCCCGGGCAGGCTCGGAGTGAAGTGAGAGTCCCCGAGAGCACGCCTGCAGCTCCGTGCTCTGAGAGCCTGGCGGGGAGCGGAATCCCGCGGGTCCCGCTCTCAGCGGCGTGGGGCAGCTCCCGGAGCCCTCCCTTCGCCAAAGCGGGTGCCAGCCCCGGGGGCACGGGGCACCTCCCCTGACCGCTCGTGGCCAAGGGGAGACCCGTCCGTCGAGGGGATGTCCCCGCTCCAGATGATGGAGGTGGCTTTTCTACCGAACGGCGGAGGACTCGACACTCTTTCACTGCCAAGGGGTGTGTGAGCGGGCCCGATTTCGGAAGCAGAAATGCGGTCCCCAGAAACATGCCCACCTGGGGACCCCCGCTCCCCCCTATTCCCTCAGGCGAGTCAGTGAAGGCAGACGGGGGTCCCAAATCCTGAGCTAGGCTGAACCAAAAGAGGGCTACGCGGTCCGCTGGGGGTGGCTTGGGCTAGCGAGACCGGGCGGGAGACCCGGACGGGCACGGAGGTCGGTGGCGTCCGCACCCCGCGCACACCGGGGCCCCGTCCCGCCCGCTCCCGTGTCACCTCCGCGCCGCTGCGGAGCTTCCCCTGCTGCGGGGGCACAGCCTGGGCGAGACAGGGCAGAGGGGAACACAGCAACGCTCCGGTTCAGCCCGTGTTCCGCCTACTGGCTGGAATAATAATAATAATAATAATAATAATAATAATAATAATAATAATAATAATACCCTGTCTGCTGGTAGTTCACCCTTGGAATAGCAAGCAGGTGAAGGAATATTTCATAGGAAAAATTAGATTACCAATTGTACAATAATAATATCAAAACAACGACGAACTTCCCCTAAAGTAGCTCGCCTGAGCAAAGCCCATTCGAGCAATGCTACCGCAGCAGAGGCGCCATTCCGGAAAATGTTCCTTTCTATGAATTCAGCTAAATGCAGGAGTTTTAGAGTGGGGGGAAAGAGAGGACATCGCATCTTTTTTCCCTCTATCCCTTGTACAGACAAATGGATTCTGCCATGAGGCTACATATGCCTTAAATCCTAATGACTGGAGACAAAGGTGAGCGCTGGCAGTTTGATCTGTCCAAAGTTCAAAGATCTGAAATCTCAATGAGTTTCTGTTTGAGGTGAAGGGGAGAAACAAACACCATGGCAAGGCTTGGGCCAGAAAGTTGCAAGGTTTGCAAGTGAAATGCGACGCTATTTACACTAATCTATCCTTAACTGCTACTTTGTCACAATGGTCAGAATAATTATTAGAAAATAACCAGAGGGAACAAAGGCAGGTTTTCTTCTTATCGCCTCCCGTTTCCCACTCTTCTCTTCCCCCAATTATTTTCTCCCGCTGACATAGACCTTTCGAAACTACAAATTGCAGAAAATGTACATACAAACTATTTAAAAATAATATTAGTCTGCCTTTACTAGGAGCTCAGAAGGCTGGCTTCGCAATAGAAGAAGAAAAAAAAAAATGAGCAATTTTGCTGCACGACCTTTGACATGTAAATAATCAAACTAATTGCATTTTGATTCTAGCTATTAACCATTCTCCTATATTTCCCAAACAATATTGCAGCGTGGGAGTTTTGCGGGGACTTACATTCTTTACTCTGGTCACACTCTGTGCACTATTGTGGTGTGATTTTTGCCTGGTCATTGTGTGTTATGTATATTTCCACTTGCCTCCCCTGGAAACAAATACATATTAATTATATGTATGTTAATATATACAATATATGCATCTATATTCCTCTCGAGAGAACTTTATACCCCATGTTTATATGAGGATAATTTGCTTCTTCATGAATTAAATTTAGCACGAAAATGCACACGGAATCTATTTATTTATTAAGTCTCTGATTTTAAAATGTTATTTTCAGAGTGATTAATCACATATGCTCACACATATATGCCTAGATTCTGTTTCATCAAAACAGGAAAGAAACCATACAAATTGCATTGTTATCGCAATCAGGTGTTTTATCTATAATATTTCTGTAAAAAACCGAGACAATTGCTCTTCGAAAGACTTGTTGGCGTTATAGCAAGGGAATTAATTTATTTTGTGTTTATGCTGACGGACCAATTTCAATACCTACTCAACCCATTTCAAAACAATTTTTGAAGCCATGCCAATGGCTGAAGTGTTTTCTTGCACGATTTACTTATGGTTTATTGACACTAATAGGATTCAAATGAAAAACCGTCCGGCATTTTTTTTTCTTTCCCGTCTTTCAGTAGTCCCGAACATTTGGAATTATTCCTTCCGAATAATGTATATATCTTCCGATTGTTTGCCGATGTAGATGTCAGTGTTGTCCATTCGCACTCAGGAAACAACCCAGCAGTTACTTGTGGTTTTATTTCTCCCACTTGGCTTGTGCGGCTGAAGTTGCTTTTATTCCACCGACTCTTCCCTTCTGCGAAGGGCAGGTGCTGCTCGCAGGTGCTCCGAGGAGGTGCCACGGCTGGGGGACTCAGGGGCATCCTGCCCTCTTGCCGGGGGGCACGGGGCTGTCGGACCCCGCGGCAGAGGAGGGCTCCGCTGCGCCAGGGGACCCTTCCGCGTCCCCTCGCCCCCGGCTGCAGGGTCCCCGCCGCGTCGCCTCGAGAGTCCCTGCCCCGCCGGCGCACCCAGCATCTCCCCCTCGTCCCGGGCCGGGAGCCTCCTCACCGCCCAAACTCCGCGCAAATCTTTACAGACATCCCCCGCCGCCCCGATTTACTCCCCGCTTGTATTTAATGACGCTAAATGAGCCGTTTTCTCTCCCCCGCACGTGGCCGGCCGGAGGTATTGCCGAACAGGAAAAGACGAAGTTCCCCCTATAAATTGAGGTGTCGGTCGGAGCCTGGAACCTGAAGCCTGGCGGGCTCCCGCTTTGCCTCTGTCCCGGACGCGAGGCTAAGACACGATCTTTGACAGGATCAAAAGCCCCGCACCCGCCATCTCCTTCCCCTCTAGCACAGAGAGACCGGTCCGGCTGGAAGGAGACGCTCGCAAACTCCTCTCTACACATTGCGGGGCGGGGGGATGCAGCCTCTTCTTGTGGAGCCCATTTTTAGCTTATTTTTGCCCTCTGGCTCGGGGTTCCCTGAGCACAGGATTAAAGCAGCAGCAGCAGGGCAGATAGGAGCGGAACGTAAAACGGGACTCTTCACCCTGCTGTAGATTTCCAAGTCTTAAACTGATCACAGAATGCTGCGTGCTTTGCGCCGGGGACCCGCGTTTTTAACATGAGCTGCATCCCTGTCTTGTCAGTGGCTCGTTCCCCACCGCAGACACCATTTGCCTACGAGAAGAAAGGGGAGGAATATAATCTTGATGGCGAGTGGCGAAAGGGCACACGCTGCATCCGTGACAGGCTCTGCTCCTTATCTCTGAGAGGTTTGGAGCCGCGTCGGTCCGCTTAAACCCTTTTATTACCCACGCCCCAAATATTTCCATTACACACGGTCTGTGCTCCTCAGCTGATATGAGAAACTTGCTGCCTTATCGCTGTCAGTCGATTGATATTTTCCTTGTATAAGCCCAAGGCATTAAATCAATGTCTCCACTCTGCAATGGCATATTCTCTATAGACTAGTCTGTGGGAGACAAGTGAAGTCCTGCTGAAAATTGGCTTCGTCCTGTCTCGATTCTCACGAAGCTCCTCTTGGCAGAAGAAGCGGGGCTTTAAAGAGGATCCGCCTGCCCAGACCCGGTGCCGAGCAGCCCCGAGCTGCCCCTGGCTGCGGGGGGTCTGTTGATGTTTGCCATTTCGGGACATTCAGAAGCGAAGGTGCCACACAGTCGGGCCATGGGGTAACCGGCCGCACACGGCGACGGGGACAGAACCCCCTCCCCCCCCGCGGCAGGACTCGCACTCGGCAGCCGGGGGAGGACCTGCGGTAAATGCCTGCCCGACCAAGAGCACCCGCACAGCACGACGCGGGAGACAGCTCCGTGTCACCGGGAGAGCCGTGCGCATCACCGACCGGGATCGCCGCTGATCCGACCACACTTGCAAAGGAACAGGGCTCTCCCGAGACTCTTTTTTCCTTCCCGTTTTTAGCTGGGTAGTAGTGTTGGAGGAATGTAGTGAGATTTCTGAGACGCTGGCTGGGCTTTTCTTTTCTGAGTCGAACCTTAATTTAGTTTGTCGCCGCTGTCCCTAACCCGTCAGGGGGCAATTATGTGATAATGACGAGAATTACACAGTTCTTTTATCTGGCGGCCATGCACGAACAGGGCTCGGCACAGCGAAATCCGTTCACACTTAAACTCCCCTCCCCCGACAAAGTCTATTGCTGGGGACCAGAGCTCTCCAGCGCGGCTGCTGCTGTCTTTCCTACGGATGGTTCCGAGCCGGAACTACAAAGCGGGATCTGGGCCTTTCCAGCGGCCCGGAGCGGCGTGGAGCCGCTTAGGGGATGCTCCCCGTGGGCGTCGTCCCGTCCGGCGGGGAAACGCAGAGCCTGGCTCTGCCTCCCGGCAGCCCTGGCCGCAAAACACCCGGGAGGTTACATCGCCTCGGGTGGCTTTTTCCTGCCATCCCTCAACATATCCCAGAACCGTGAATTAGGGAAAATAAAAAAGAAAAAAGGACATTACCACACACTCAGCTTCACAGGCCGGTGGCATCGCAGGGCCCCACGAGCAAACCCTGCAGGAGCGTTCCCCACCTTCTCTCTGCACAAGCCTGGCCGTACAAATCTTTCCTCTTCACATCCACACCTAAGCACTACGTTTTGATTTTCTTGCACACCGCTCCGTTCTCCGTAACCCGCCCCAGAAATTTTGTAAGAAAATAACAGAAGTATTTCATTGATAACATTTGATTTATTTAAAGTCCTTAACTGCAAATGATCAAAAACATACTTCACGCATTAAATTCTCAGTTATCGTTTTAAATCAAAATATTTTTTTCAATTACAATCACATTTATAAAATTAACAAAATTTCTTAAATTCACGTGTAATTATTTTTTACGGTCATTTAAAGCAATTTCCAGCTGTAAAGAAAGAAAACAATATAAACCATGCAATAAATTAAGAACATTGAAACAGCGAACAGGAATAATAATAAAACCCGTCTGGCTATGCTAACACCGTGTAAAACTGTGGAAAGTGCAATAACACTGGATGAAATAAGCTAACGATGGCGATAATTAAACGGCCACAAAAAAATTTATTAGACAAGTTTGAAAAGGGGGGAGAGACAGAGCTGTCCTCTTTTCTTTGCATCAGTGTAGTAGTCAATGTTTCCTAGAGGAGGGGGAAAATAACCTGGTTATAGATACACAGTTCTAGCTGGTACACAATGAATACACTTAAATTAAATAAGTATGTCATCCACATGTTGATGAGAGTTCCTGATGAACTAGAATCTTCAGTAACAGAATGGAAGGAAAAAAAAAATCCAACTGGCTGTGACCTCTTGTAACTTTATATTACATCCCAAAACAGGTAACACTTGGAAAAAGATAAGGGTCGCATCCTGCACTCCAAAGCTCCAGTTGGTCCCCTTGGGAGTGCAGGATCCGGCCCGCAGCATCTGGGTTTTATGTGGGTTGTAGTAGCCGAAGGTTTATTTTGCAAGTATCAAAAGGATGATCCGAGAAAGTAAATAGTTCTCTTGTTGCTTAGAGATTCTCTTAGTGTTTTGCTACTTCACAGCAGTATTGTCCTTCAAAGCCTTTTTAATTAAAAAAAAGTCTTAAATGTCTACTCGCTTCTTCATCTCCGTATTGTTAAAGTATTGCCACATACCTGTAAACTTACATGAGATTATAGAACACATAAGGGAGGGAGACGAGGGGGCGGAAAGCACAAACAAGTAGTTTACACGCTCAACATTTTTTTCTTCTTTTTAATAACACCCTGCATAGGCTGGGGAGGTCTCCGGGGAGAGGGGCTGGGCGGCAGGGGCCGGAGGGAGTATGTACAAGCGGGACGCGGCCGGCTTTGCAGGAGGTCGTGGTGGATCATAACAACACACAACGCGTTGCGAGACAATTAAAAAGTAACAGTCCTTTGCACGCAGCGTGCGGAAACACCTTGGTCTGTCTCAGGGAAAGCGGGGAGAGAAGCCAGGAAGGGGAGGAGGGGTCTCGGCCCCGGCGGCGGGGGTTGCACAGCTAGGAGGTGTTTAGCACGGGTCTGGAATACACACCTTGGTAGTAGGAGGGCTCTAGGGCCGAGGGCTCGATGCTGCTCCGGCCAGCCATGGAGGCGCTGCCAAGGGGCAGCCCGCCGGGGATGCTGGCCCCGTAAGAGGAATATTGCAGCGCCTGCTCGTAGGCTTTGAAGTCCAGCTTGTGCTGCTGCTCCGAGGAGGACATGAGGTTGTTGATGGAAAACGGGTGGTTGAAGGAATAGTGGGGATCACCCTTGAGGTGGAGCTGGGGTTCGTGGGCTAATGAGTGAGGGGGGTGTGGGACGGAGGCCAAGGTGGGTACAGAGCTGATGGTGGAGGAGGCGGCCGAGGCCGAGGTCTTTAGCTCCGTGCTTGATCCACTGTGGTCCATAGACTGAGGGCTGGTGGACGGGTTGGAGCTGGAGAGAGAGGTGGCCGTATCCAGCTGCGCAGGTTTGTTGTGGCCTCTGTGCAGGGGGGAGTTGGAGCTCGAATTAGAGGCCCCGGCCTGATCTTTCCTGCCCTCCTGAGTGGCTTTACTGTTCGCCGGCTTCTCACACTTGAAGCGCTTTTGCCGGCGGAGGTAACAGCCGTTTTCGAACATGTTGCCGGAGTCGGGGTGCAGGGTCCAATAGGAGCCCTTGCCGGGCTTGTCGGGGGACCGGGCCACCTTGACGAAACAGTCATTGAAAGAGAGCGAGTGGCGGATGCTGTTCTGCCAGCGCTGCTGGTTCTGGCGGTAGAAGGGGAACAGGTCCATGATCCACTGGTAGATCTCGCTCAGCGTCAGCATCTTGCTGGGTGCCTGCTGGATGGCCATGGTGATGAGGGAGATGTAGGAGTAGGGCGGCTTGGCGTGGGGGTAGGTCCGCTTGAAGGACTTAGCGTCCCGTGTCCTGCCGAGGTTGGACTGGGTGTAGGCCATGGGGCTCATGCAGGGGTTCATGCCGCCGTAGGGGCTCAGCCCGTTCATGGGGGCCGGCTGGGCAGACATGGCGTTGATGCCACCGGGGCTCAGCGCCGTGCCCATGGCGGCCACGCCGGCCGGCATGCCGTTCACGGGCCCCGCCGAGCCTGCCGGCATGCCGGCCACGGCGCCGGGACTCAGCCCAGCCCCCAGCCCCGTGTTGGCGTAGGACATGTTGAAGGAGCTGGAGGTCATGTTGCCGCTTGTCGTCATGTTGTTCATGGTCATGTAGGTGTTCATGGTGTTCATGGAGCCCAGCCCCGAGTTCATGTTGCTCACGGGCACCGAGGAATAGGCCTAGGGCAGCGAGACAAAGAGACGGAGTTAGAGAGGAGAGAGGTGTGGCAGGACCCCGTAGGGGCCGGATCCGCCCGCCTGGCCCAGCCAGCCGTGCAAACGTCCTGCTGCGGGACGCCGGCCGCTTCCCCGACACCGGGGAAAAAGCTTCCCCAAAGCCGCACGGAAAGGCAGCTGCTTCCATGAAAAGGTCTATTTCATATTTATATACATTTATAAAAAGACACGGAGCGGGGGTGCTCTCTCCGGACGCACTCCCGGTTTCCCGGCGTGTCGCAGCTTGCGCGGGCTGCGCCGGGATCAGCGGGGCGCACGGACCGACCGTCTTCCCTGAGCCGCTCCAAGCCCTCGCGGAGCCGGGCTGCGGGCTCAGGCTGCCCCGGCAGGGCGTGCTCTCTCCGGCGCATTCCCGTATTTTGTTGTTTATGTGTCCTGTCTCGCTAGTTAAATACTTAAATTCATCAGAGTATTGAAATTGGTGGGTGTACACTGTTTGCGCCAAGGAGAAAGACTGCTTGTATTTTCTGAGAAAAATCTCACGCATGTCTCCCTTCCCGCAATAGTTCAAATTTCTTTTCTAAGAAACATACAAGATGCAATAATGTCTTGTTGCAAAATAATTTTTAAAACCCTCACCCAAACCAAACAGGTCATGTTGGCCTGTTTTATCTGTGGAAAGCTCCCTCCTTGTCTACATTTTCTATCAAAACAGTCTTTAAACTAAAGTTAAAAAAAAATCAATCAACCAACCAATCAAACGCCAAAACTTTCCCAAAGTATGAAAAGCCTGAACTTCTCCTCTCTGAGATTTTCTACAAATGCACGACGTGGAAAAAAGTGTAGCACCCTAACACATAACACAACTCTTAAAAAAGGCAGAGCCGGAGAGCTTGAATTTGTGCTTTCCGCTATGGCATCTGATTTAACAGGAGAGAGAAAGACGTTCCCGGTTTACTCGAACTATGGCTAATATGGCTAAGAGAAGGAGGTTTAAGCAACGGTTAAATATTTGAAACTCATTTCTGATCCCCACAAATTTTACGAACTTATAAACGCACTTTTGATTTAGAGGATCACAAATAATTATTTGAGATGGTAGAATGCGGCTGGGTTTCCCATGTTGCATTCATGCAGTTATTCAAATTAAATGGCAAGAGGTGAGGAAAGATTGAAGTTTAAAAAAAAATAGCAAAAGCGAAGTTCCCTTAACTTTATGTTTGTGGACAATGCGTATAAGTGAGGAAAAATGAAACGGCACATAATTAGGATGACCCTTGTTTGCCCTTAGCCGACTTTCCTTTATTAAAGGAGATGCCAGCTGGGTGACACGTATCTGCCTCTGTCCGCGTGGCCCTGTGGGCGCGTGTGCCAGCTTCGGGTGCGGGACGAGGCGTGGGGACTGTGGAGCCGTGTGTCCGGGTGTGCTGATGCAATGCCCGGGTGCGCACACCCAGGTGCCCGCCTCGCTGCCGCACTTCCTCAAAACGGCTCCCTGCAGGGCGGGAATCCTCGGTGCTGCTGGCCGTGCTGCCGGGCGCTGGCTTCTCCGGGACCCCCGCTGCAGAGCCTCAGCGGCACAGCGCGGACCCCAGGCCCCACAGGGCCGAGGCGCGCCGGGGGTAGGCTCCGGGCTCTGCCGCGGCCCTCTCCTCCGCCGCAGTTGTGGGCGCTCGGGCCGGTTCTCCTCCACCTTATGGACGGCGCTGTCAAACGGGCACGGGGGCCGGAAGCGCCTGCCGCGGTCNCAGCGCCGCCAGCCGGCCCGCGGCAGCAGCGCACGGCGCGGGCAGCCCGTCTGCAAAGTACGGACAAACGGCTGCTTTTCCCCCTCCGTTCCTTTCCCCCGGCTTTAACAGGTGAGGGCCCGGTACTGGCGAGTAGGGAGGCCGGAGGTCCCGCCGAGAAGCTCGGGGAAGGCGCTGGCCCTGACCAGGACGCGCCGGCCTCCGTCTCCCTCGGCCCCTGCCATCTGCCGGGAAGGAGTCGGGTGCCGGCGGCGCGGCGAGTGCTCTGCCCCGAGCCAAGAGTTTACGGGGCGCTTTTGTGCCCGCCGCGAGAGAAGATTATGCTTCTTAGATGAGATCAAGGGCTGCCCCCGTCCCCCCGGCCCTCCTGGCGGGCTCACAGCCGCCCCATGTCTTCCCCAAACGCCTCCAGGGCTCCTGGAAGCTGTGTTTTCCTTGGGGAAGCCTAGCCAGTTTCGGCGCCGGAGGGAGGGGGAGGTACGTTTGCGTTGGCAGGATCTGGACTGCAAACCGATTCCTCCGATTGCTGCCCCCTCCAGACCCCTAGCCACCCCCAGGTCCTCCCCTCCCCTGCACAGGGGCAGCAGAGAAGCCAGACCCTGGGATTTACTCACCTCCTGAGTGTCGGCGTAGTAGCTGTTCCAGTCGCTGGTTTCATGCCCTTCCATTTTCACAGTCCCTAACATTATGGAGCCAACCTGCCCGGTGTAACCATCCAGCCTTCTTGCGAGCGAGCGGCGGGCAGTAGGAAAAGAGCCCGAAAGCCCGACCTAGCAGGAAGCCAGCTCTCAGGAGGGGCGGGGGGTGCTGAATTCTGCTCTATAACCAGCCAAAAAGGAGGCAGGGAGCGGTGTGGGGCGAGACAGTTGAGAAAGTGAGGAAGTGCGGCTGGGATGTGAGTGGAGTTGAGCTGATGTGGATCTTACGTCGCAGAAGTACCCACCTCCTCCTCCTCCTCTCCCCATTTGTCCGCCGCACAAAGGCGTTCGCACCTACAAAGCCGGAGATGCACCTGCAAACAAGGCAGTCCCCCTCGCCTGCAACTCCCCCCGGGGCGGCACTTTATTTGCAAAGCTGCGTAATTGGTTTAAGCTTGTGGGGAAAGAAGGAGAGACAGAGGTGGGAGAGGGGGACAGAAGGGGGCGGGGGCGGGACGGGATGGAACGGGGGACTGGCACGACCACCCTTTCAGGTGGACAGGACAAATGCTAGAAGGGATAGGGGGAAATGAAATGAGGTAGATGAAGGAAGGTCAGCCCCCTCTATTTGAAGAGAACGCAAAAGGCCATCCAGCCTTAAACCTCTGAGATTAGAGGCAATATTTACTAAAGGCCGGTAGATGCTCCTTTAACTTGATGGTCGGGACGTGCTTCAAAGTCCCGAGTCCTGAAGTCCACAGGTTCCCCCCCTCTCCCGCTCGTCACTCCGCAGTTTGTTACCGCGTAGGTACCTCCAGGCCCTGTCGCGGCGCCCCACGTTCCCATCGCCCTCGGGGCAAGGGATCGGATCAGGCGCTCCGGGCTGCGAGCAGGAGGCTCGGCTCCGCGCTCCCCAAAGCCCTCCCAAGCTTCCTCCCACCCCACCCCCTCTTCCTCCGGGCTAAACTAGCCCTTCAAACGGGGTGCCGTCCTATGTAGATGGTGATAATGATATTGCTTTTTCGGGTGCCTTATGTTCAGAAACCATGTGAGTCACCGTGCTGGGACATAATACTATAGGTTCCAAATAAATACGGACAGAGGCCTGAATGCGGATCCACTGATATTAACCTCCTCTTGGCAAACATCAGGTGAGTCACTAGAACCATTTTATATCTTTACTGTGGAAAGCCTTCAGCCCAGAAGGCTCATTTGGAAGCTTTCTCTGATGCCAGACGCCCAGGAGCAGCAATAATAGGTAGCGGGTATCTCATTTCCAACTTCTTGCTTATTGACCTGATTTCTCACAACGAACAGGGGAGGAGGACTGTACACGGGCTGGTAAAAGCTAAAAAACACAGATAAAACAAAATGACATTGGAAAAAGCTTTTTATTATTATGGAGGGAATCTCTCAGTCTTTGCAGAGGGATCAAACATTTTCTGTCCTGTCCGACTCTTCGAGCCTATGTCAACACCACGGACTTTTCTTAGGTTTCTCTATCCTATCCCTTGTGAGTTCGCTCCCATCTAGCTACTAGAACTTTTATCACCTCATTGCAGAAAACAAAAACCAAAAAGTAAAAAAAAAACACAAAAAAAAAAAACCAACAAACAAACAAACAAACAAAAAAAACCCCAAACAAAAATCTACATCACCAACCAGCAGCTAATAACCTTCTGTTCCCCCCCCCCGACCCAAAACCAAACAATTTTTCCAACAGGAGGAATTTGAAGGGGAAATAAAGCTTCTTGGGATTTTGAAAAAGGCTTGCACATCATACCACACAAACTATAATATACACCTGGGTCAACACTTCAGCTTGATGTGTTTATCGTTCAGCATGGCCACAGTTACTTCTACAGTGATTTGTTCTCGAGTGATCTGTGGAAATGTCACCCCCACAAACAGGATTTTAAAGTTTCTTATAGAGACACAGGATTCAAATGGCGAGATATAGCATATCTTTGCCATGACAAATCTGTTTTAACTTGTTCTCTAAATGCATTTTCTGTTACCCCTTTCTTTGTTCTTTCTCTCCTCATCCCTTTTTTTTTTTTTTTTTAATCTGGCAACAGAATTAAGTCAAATCCTCGAAACAAACAAAACTCTGGAATCAGCGAGGAGAACAACATATGAAAATATGTCTTGAAGGAAATAAAATATATAAAAGCACTTAATTAAACCCCTGCTTTCTCAAATGGTCAAACTACACCCATGGAAATTGGGGCAAACCCCAGTGGAATACCTAAGAAATTAAAATTGCGGTCTTCATGTATGCACCTAATGGAAGCGGTGCGTATGTCTGGAAACAGAGACCCTTCGGTGGTGGCTTGCCCATTTCAGGGCCTTATTTGCGGTCTGTGGAGTATGGTTCCCCCCTAGCAGCACAGCCGCCTGCGGGGATGCTGGCAGGTGTGCAGCTGCCCCAGAGACCCTGCTGTCGGCCCCCCCCCGCTGGGTGACCTCGGGGCGGTGCTGCCTCGCTTTCCAGAGCCCGGCCCCGCGGGAGCAACACCCGACGGGACGCCGGGCAGCCCACGCTGGGTCACCCCGTACCTGGAAAAAAGGGCAGGCCACAAAGCCGGCCACGCTCATCCGATGCTGCTGCAAACCACGGAGGCGTTTCATCGGGCGGAGCAAACGTGGAGCCGGCAAAGCCGCCCTGCGGGCCGGCCTCCCCCGGGCCGCCCCGGCTGGGATGCCCGCTGCCCGGCAGAGGAGGGGAGCCGGGGGTTGAGCAAAGCCTCAGCGCCTCCTGTTGTCCGGCTGCGGGCTTAGCTCCCTCCTGAGGTTGCTCCCAGAGGTGAGAGCACAGGCAGGATCTTCTCTTAATCTGCTTAGAGCCTTCCGACTTGATGTATAATAAGCAAGTCCTAGTCAGCCAGCCGCTGCTGGAAATTCTCTTCAGCCCGGTTACTGTGGTGCAGCCCTGGTGGAGAAAATCCTCCCATAAGTCCAGAAGAGGGTCAGGACGCCTCTGCCCACGGCCAGGAAAAAGCGGGTATTTCGGTAGCTGCCCTTGCCCTGCACTTGAGCCTTTTTGTAGTGAAGCCCTATGGAGGATGCTCTGCGGGTCCAGCGGGATTTATCAGTGCCCTTTGCAGCAGGCTCAGCAGAGAAGCACTCTGCTAGGATGCGGGACGCTGTGTAGTAGCCAGGAGCTCTCCAGTCGTTCCTAGCTGATGCGTTTTTCAGGAGTCAGGTTAGTAGCACTGGCCTCAGTTACACAGCACCTTTCCCCAGCTCTGGTTCAAGTAGCACCAGTTTTCTGTACACTTTTTGTTTGCTTGTTTCTTCTTTTTTTCTTTAATTTTTTTTTTCAGGGTGAGCTTTTAGTGCCACCTGGAGAAAGTGCAGGCTGAGGTGAGCTCTACTTTACCCGGCTAGATGGGATCAGGGTCTCAGCTCTTGGCTCCACCAGTGTGCTCTGCCAAGGGTGCAAACATAAAACCTGACCTAAAAAATACGGAAATATGTGTGTGGAGCTGGGGCAGGACTTCCAGGGGAGACCGTGTTACCAGCGCTGTCAGGAAGAGCTGGGCCCCGCAAAGGCCACTCAGCAAGCGCCTGGGTTTTGGGAATCTCGTCGCCTTCTGGCCGGGCCGAGTGGCCTCGCCCCTGGGAAGGGGCTTCCCGCAGCTGCTCGGGGACCGGAGCTGGCCCCGGCGCGGCGCTGCCCAGGGGGACCGGAGCTCCGTGGCGCCCAGCGCCGCCCGGGAGCGCCGCCCGCAGGCTCTCTCCCACGCGTGGGCCGGGCGGCCGATGCAAGCGGCGGGAGCTTTAATTTTAACGTGAAGCTCTGTTTCAGTTCGTTCCGGTCTAAGTTTCCCCTGGCGGCAGCAGCATCTGCCGGCCCTTCCGTTTGACTTGCAGGGGCTTACTCTATTTTATCCAAGATATCATCGTCTTTTGAACGAGATTCTCTCGGCAGTGCTTGCGCGGGCCAGGCGTTTAGCTCGGGAAGGAGCTGTGAGGTTATCTCCGCATCGGTATGCATTCCCTGCCCTATACTGTACGTCCTTCTTTTCGTCTGCCCGGCTCTGTCTCCTGCAGAGGGTCCCTCATACCCGGCTTCCCAGACCGGCCCAAGCCTGTGCAGCGGGTCGCCGAAAACAGCGTGGGACCCCGTCAACTTCCCCACCTTCTCCCTACGATGGGAGATCTCTCTTCCCGTCTGTTTCCAACCTGAAATCCTTCCCATTCAAGCGGGCAAACAGTAACCGTCTGAGAACGTGCCTGTACCCAGAGCTTTGGACAGGGAGGGATCGTGGGTGCTCCAGGAGCAGGGACAGGTGACTGCCGGCAGCGCCTCTCCTTCTGCGGGGAGCCCACAGAGAAGGCGTCCGATCGGGGGGCTGTTTTCCCTCCCTCCCTCCACCCCTCACACAGGCACAGCCACCCCGGTTCTGTGCTCCTGTGGCTGAGTTCTCATTTAGAAGAACCCGTGGGGGTCCCCTCAGACACGCCCGGAGGAGCCCCCGTCGGGGCGGTCGCTCCCGCGCCCCTGCCCGCGGAGCTCACGGGCGAGAAGGCGGCTTTGCACCCTCCTCTAGCTGGGGAGCAGGGCCTGGGCAGACGAGGGCACTGCATGGGGTCACCATTTGCTTCTGAGCTTTTGCTAAGGGAGAGTACTCTTCCAGTCTTCGGCCGTGACGATCAAGTGGCCTCCTTCCTGCGACCGGCCCAAGGTAGGGCACCCCCTTTTCCTACAGCACCTCTTCCTCCCCAGGAGCCGTGGTCTGGTTCTCCTGGGCGGTCTCTCCGCCGCACCATCCACGGCAGGGAGGGCCTGCCATCTCACCCCTCTCGGCCGGGCCCTGCCTGCCCGCTGCCGGGCCCTCGGCCGCGGGTTTCCAGCCCCCTCGGCCGCCGCC
>WBNO01021654.1:0-26374 GCA_013400575.1 Peucedramus taeniatus | reverse complement strand
AAGATTTTAACTTTTATTATAGTTGATGTAATACTTTGGTCTCCATTTTTGTAAGAGGTTGATGCATTGTGTGAATATCCATTCTTCTATTTCCTTTTGTGACAGCTCAAACCCAAATCAGTTTAAAAACAAGATAAGTAATTGAAGATCTTCCACCGTTTCATTGTTTTTTACTTGTTTCACCTTCTTTAGAAAACTCATAAACAACAGTGCAGGATTGTACTTTTTACAGTTGGGACTACTTGCTGACTTTTTCAGGGAGAAGAGGTTCTATGTACAAATTAATTTGAAATATATACAAAATGCATATGCGTCACATTTTTCAGTGCATTAGTTTGAGGCAGTTCTTGTAAAAATTGTAGGTGAAGAATTTCTAAGCAAAATATAATTATTAGTTTTGTCATGCCAAGTATTATTTAGGAGCTTGTAAGAGAGTAGAAATCAAACTATTTCAAAGGATTGAGACAACTGGGAGTATTTATATAGTGGAAATGAAAATATTTATTGTAACTTTGAAGCCAGAACTTGAAGTGGACCATGCAACATTTAAGATGACTGAGAATGCTTCTGCCTCCAAACACACCAAATTAGTCTTTCTTGAGGGAGGATTTGCAACAAGACTTTTCATGGCTAATAGAAAAAAAGTGCAGAGTGTGAATAGAAGAACTTTTATGGATATCGTTTGCCATTAGATAGCATTTCTTTATTCTTGCTTTCAGTGGGTGTATGAGATACAAGAGTTTTTCTCAAAGATCCCACTCTGTGTTGCTTGACACACAAGATGTCTCCTTGCTGACTTTGTTTTTGTCATTAATGCAAAAATATCATCAAGTCTTGGGGAAATAATTGCATCTTTCATAATGATGGACTCAGGAGATGAGAGGTAGACATATTGAGGTTGTGGAGTTGGAACTATGAATTATCCTGATAAGTGCAGGTCTCTTTGTAGAGAAAAAAACAATCACTTACATGTGCACATATAAACCTTCTAAATAGACACCCACGCAAATATATACATTTTGAAATGATGTAATCCATTTTTTCATGGCTGTTACCAAAGCATTTCTCTATTTCAGTAGTGCTAGTTTCCCCATGTGTCTCGAAAACTAATACCTTTTACAGAAATGTATAACACCAAATTCCTTGAAGATTTTCAAACTGATAATTCTATACTGTCTTTAGGAAGAAATGTGTCAAATGTTTGTTTCAAATGAGATTTTTGATTTTAGATTTTTATATCATAGGGCTTCTACATGCTAATAAAAAAGTCCCCAACAAATAGGAGAAACATTTCAGGTTTCTAATACCAAATACATTTCAATTAACCTATATGCAAGCCTTTTAAAATTTTGTGTTGCTTGAAATTTCTGCCTTAGTATTATGTTCTGGAATAGGATGAAATTTCAGGATTGCAATACTACCAGTTGAAGCAAGAAGATTGTTCCTGATATTGTCCTGCCCTGGAGTACAAATAGGGGGTTTTGTCAAATGACCAAGCCTTTTGCCATTTTGTACTAATATCTGTTAAATGTTTAAATTCCAATGTCACAGTTGTTAGGACTTGGACTAATGGCAATGTTTTAGTTACATCTTCATGTCCATAGAAACAGAATGAAACAATCAGTAAATCCCAATATATAGTGAACCATGTTGCAAAGTTCACCCTATTCCAAGAAGGAAGACCTGTTTTTTTCTACTGGAAAAAGAAAAAAGAAATGAACCCCAGAGTGAAATTATATGAAACATGTAGGGGGAAAATATTTTTCTTTGAAATACAATATGTCATACACACTGTTAATGCAGTGCTTTGGTGGCATGGTAGAGCTGGAAGTGACAACTTAATGAGCCCTTGGCTAGTTAGATATTGATATAAAACTTGAGTATTAAACCCTGTCATTAGTGCTTCTTAATCTGTGGCACAAGCAGACACAAACCAGGGAGCTGAATTGCTGTTTAATTTATTTCTGTTCTGTTCTCACTTGGTGTGAGCAGCTTCATTTCACAAGCGGGTCTTGTGTTGCAATATTTTACTACTCTACTTTGTCTGAATTGCTCTCTAAAAACTGCTTTTTATTTTGGTGCAATTCTAAAGTGTGTTGCTTCATCATATGAAAACAGTGTCATATTCTTTCAGTTTCCCCTGTTGTAACTCTCCATTGGGTAGATTATTTTTGAAATTAAATTTCTGGAGCATTTGAAAGAGATGCTACTTTCATAGATTATTGTGTGATCAAAAAAGTGTAGTGGCAAACTTAGAAAGACCCTCAATGGATTTACAATGCTGTTCCTTACTCTGAAATTCCCATTCCTTTTTCTACCTCATCCTCTATTGCCCTGGATGGTGCTTACCTTGTTTGGGAGCAATCTGAACAAAGGTAGAATTAGTCCAGCAAACAAATGGCAGTGTTTGTTTTAACGAATTACAATGAGTCACAGAGTATCAAAGTAGTTTAGAAATAAATTATTGGTTTTTTTGGTTGCAGCAATAAATAATGGAGAGATATTATAGAAGTGTGCATGGTCTGTTGCATTTAGAATGTACTTTGCTAATCAGTCATTAAATATTACACAGTCAATAGCAGTGCTTGAGGGTGAGGGGAAAAGAGTAACAACTGAGTAATTTTTGTTTATATTAATTTAGCTTGACAGTAGGGTCTGATTTCAAACTTTCTCTTCACTCAAAGCAATGTTCTGAAACCAAGTACTGATATTTCCTAAATCACCTGGCTTAGGTAACACTGTATTGCAGGCAAATACATTGATGGTTGATGGTGGATTTAGGCACATGGAGATGTGCCAGCAAAAGTTCTGAAATTTTAAGACTGTCATTCTACCAGTGAGAATGTAAAATGCTTCTTCAATCCTAAGAAAAAAGCATCTCTGTCACTAGCAACCAATTTTAGGCTATTTACAGCTGCACTTAGTAGCTTTAACTGCATATGTTTGAAAAATTAGTTAAATAACTGGACAATTTATTTTCAAACAGTGAGATAGATCAAGAGGAATAATGAGGGCAAACAAAGCTCCATCCTTAAAGTTGAGGGAAGAGCTGCCTGAAGTACAGCAGTCATCTGATGGCTGAGGCATGGGGCTGTGCTACCTCATTTCATTGATCTTTGGTAACAACTTTTGCCTCTTGCAAGAAGTCAGAAGAGGAAAGTTCATCACCTTCAGTCTCAACTAGTGCGATTTGAGAGCTTGGACAGGCATACAGAAAGAAAATCAGGTAACTCAAACTCGCAGTCAGTGCTGTCAGCCAGCTGTTCTGCTCCTAACAATTGAACAGATGTTTGATCTGTTTGTGAATCAATTTCTGAACCCCAGTCATGTCTGGATTTGGCCCTGGGTATTAATTTAATGTCTAGTTTAGTGAGGCAGTACTACCTTCTACTATTTCTGTCTTTCAGATGATATGTTTTCTGTCTAAATTTAAAGCTAAAACATTTAGCCTGTGGCTTATCATAGCCTAAAAAGTTACAAAATGTCTGGCTTTGAAGAATGAAAACTTTTTAAGTATAGCTGCATATTTGAGCCTTAGTCTTCATAATGAGAAGGTTCCTTAATGATTTATCACATGTTTTGGATGTTAGCTGCTCTGATCTCTCTTGATTTCAAAAAAAGAGTAGTTGAAAAAGCTACAGAAAAAGATAGCAAACATGATGAATAGCAGGAACATCTGAGAAACTGAACAAAGACTAGGGATTTTCAGTTTAGAAAAGAGGGACAACTGGAAAGTTTGAGAAAGATTATGAAGAATGTGGCTGGATAACAGCTGCTCAGTATCTTCTTCAGAACAATGACAAAGCACTGGTCAGGAGCAGGGAAGACACCTTTCCATGAAATATGTGGTTAAGGTATGGAAATCTTTTTCAAAGGATATTGTTGTCATTGAGTTTACATGGGTCAAAAAAGCTATTTATATTTAAATTTTTATTTATTTATTTATTTGCCATAAAAGGATATTACTACAAATTATTTATAAGCCACAATCATCAGAATTAATTTAATACTTCTAAAAATTTTATTTAGTTACTTCTAGTACTTCATTATGAAGAAATATTTTAGAATATTCAAACTTGATTAATAAACAGGAACACCATGGAAGTTTTATTTTTCTATTTATAATCTACAAAAAATAATGCTAAACCATAATGCAAGAAGCAGCAATGGAATCATATCTGTTTCTTAATATACTTTTAACCAGGTCTCCTAACAGCAGTGTGCTAGTTAGCCAGTGTACACTAAGACGATGCCATTAACACCCCTCATCCCCTCACCCCTCCTTTCTTTCAGATGCCTGAGGTAGGATGTGGCTGATAACAGGCTGTACAGAAAGTGTTTGTGGGAGAATGGGAAAAACAAGCTATTGTAGTTATCACTGGCTAAGCTGCTGACTGAGCTTTTTTTGTTGTGGTGGGCTGTAGGAATGTGCAAAGGGAAGTTTAAGTATGGGATCAATGGGCAACAAACACTAAGCATATTGAGTGACAGCAGTTATCAATCAACACGAGGCCTTCTTTCTGATGGGAGAGCTGTTGTGTGTGAGCCATGGGGATTCTGCATGTAGTCTGGAACACTTATTACTTCTACTAACATGCTGTGATGAGTTTCCACAGCTGGATGCCAGGTGCCCACCAAGTGCCCACCTCATCAGAGCAGTGGGGACAGAAAATAAGATGGAAAACCTTGTAGGTCAAAATAAAAACAGTTTAATAAAGGAAAAGCAAAGGCTGTGTGGAAGCAAAGGAAAAAATGTATTTTATTCTCTATTTTCTACCAGTAGATGAGGTTCAGTAGCTTCTTGGAAAGCAGGGCTTCAAAATGCATAAAGGTTTCCTCAGGAGACAAATATGAAGAGTAAATAACCACTTTTCTTTGTCCTTTCTCTTACCTTTTGCTGCAGAGCAAATCCTATATGTTATGGAACAGCCCTTTGGTCAGCTGTGCCCCCTTCCTTGATTTTGCCTATCCCCAGCCTACTGATGCAGGTATGGCGTGTTGGGAGTGCCAGCACTTCCCAGCAGTCCCAAAACACAGCTGTGTTATCAACATCTTCCTAGGTACCACTGCAAATCCCATCACTGTGAGGGCTGCTGTGGGGAAAACTAACTCTGCCTCAGCCAGACCCAATGCTCATGCACCCCTGAATTTCACCTCGGTCTTGTATAAAAGATAATTAATGGTTGTTTTTCAGCCACTAACATTCCTGTGGGCATATGAGTCCTTTAAGGGAGTAGTGCAGATGCATTAAGTTACTTTATTCTAACTGAAAAGTTTTCAAAGAAATTCCAAAGGAAGTTAATTTTTAGATATTTCTACTAATGAGATCACAGTGCTTCAGAAACTGGCCCAGTATAGTATACATTTAAATTTTCTAGACTAGTAATTTGGCCAAAGTTGATGAAAGCTTTCAAAAATTGGTTGAGAGCTGGGCCATAGGTTTGAATATTTCCCTTTATCTCCCCTTACACAAAAACTCATCTGAGATTTTTTTTACATGTTCCGATACTGAGTTTTATAGCTTTAGCTTCCTTCTTGTGGAAAAGATCTTTGATATGATCTCTCTCTCTCTCTCTTTTTTTTTTTTTTTTTTTTCTGTTGCTCCTCTTTATACTCCAAGTCTGTTTTATAATTCATCTGGCAAACATCCCTCATAACACTGACCTAAAATAACGCATTTATAATTTATATTCACTGCTAAGAATCAAATACGTTAGGAAGCTGTCCACTGAAATTTATAAGCACTCTGATAAATTATAAGATGTATGGTTTATGTAAACAAGTAGTAGAATTGTATATTTTCCTTAACCTGTCAGTATGTTTCAATAAAAGCAGCATCACACAGCTATTAAAAAAGCTTATCAGATATATCAGCTAACAAAGAACTTCTAAGAAGTAATTGTGAAGCAGCAACACATGTTGGCAAATAGATAAGGAATTTGTTTTTCTTTTTTGCTTAGTAATGGAAATGCATCTTTAAATAGCTTTATGACTGAGACAAATTATTAAACCAAGAAAATTTAAAGCAGATGCTTGCATGCTGGAGCAAGTTCATGCCTTGATAATGGTGCATTTCAGCCATTAACATTAGAGAAGTTGCATAGATGCAAAACAGAAGTTTGGACACTACACATATTTGCTTTTCACATGTCCTCCTTTGAGTTTGCAAATGCTTGATTCCAGAGCCAAATGTGCTTGGTGTCTTAGGTAAAAATATTAAGACAATATGAAGACTTCTACAGTTATTTACTATTTTAGGAAAAAGATTAGTTTGGGTTAGATGCCTAAAGATTAGTTTGGGTTAGATGAGGGATTTATCTTTCACTAATGGCTACTAAGGACTAGTAGTACTGCTAAATTCTTGCTATTTATTACTATATTTTTAAGGAAATATACTGATGCACCTCTCATGCTATTTCAGTCCTACTTGCTCATTCTGTCATGGCTTTCTCAGATATGGAGAACTAGATAAAGTTCACTCATTTGAGTTTTGTGTCATTTGTTTTTTCCTGGAGTTCTTTGCAATCTGCTTTATATTGCTTTGACAATCTAAAATAGTCCTAAAATGGAAATTAATTTCCTTTGCTGCTCCTTACAGCTAAGATTTTGCTAAGTTGCCATCAGAAAAAAAAAGAAAAAAAAAGAAGCAGGTTGTTATTTTCAAATTTACTTTCCAATTTATAAATCATTTAATTACTTGTATTTGCAATCACTTCTGATCAGTCTGCTCTCTTCTACTGGCAGATTTTTTTTCTCTCATCAGTAAACTATTGCAGGTGGTTGTTCAGTGATATAATAATTTAAAGAAAAAGAGTTCTTTATGCTTTGCTGGTTCATTAAAGAACTCCAAATTTTCTCCAGGATTTTTCCCCACAACAAATATAGTCCTCTGTATTACAGCAACAGCTCACATGCATCTTTCATTTGCATCTGCTCTAGTGTTGTGATTAAGCCTTATAACCATCTCAAGATAGAATATGGCATAATGACTTCAGTGTCTCTTCAAACATTTTAATAAAATGCTTTTTCTTGTCACTTAAACATCATTCAGATGACATTACCATTCTGTTACTTGTTAGCCATGTTTCCTAAAATGTTGCTGTTATTAGAGTGGATCATTAATACATCTTTTTGGGCTGGGAAAGCAATCATATTGGTGTATTTTCTGCTTATGAGAAATTGCAGAAATAGAGAATTCTGAATCATGTTCAATTTAATCAGAAAAGTTGGGAACTCAAACATTTCTGTTGAATTTCAAGGTGTACATGAAAGTGCTTTATAAAAGGCTGTATTTTCCTGAAAAAAAAAAGAAGTGAAAACATAAATATCAACTCTAATAAATTTAGATAATCTTTTCCTTCTGACATTGATTAATTGATTGGCCCATTGGAATTATTTGAATATAAGTGCCTGTGAGTGGCTGGAATGTTCTTGTTTCACAGCTAATAACCCTGAGCCCTAGTTCACTTTGAAGGTACCTAGGTATTGCAGTTAATCATAATAAGCAGTGATAGTAAGAAATACTGTTGAACTTTGAGATAAGCTGTTGTTTTACTGATGAGAAAGTAAATGCTTGGGGGAGACATTCTTAGTACTGATTATTTCTGAAACGTGTGATATGGCAGTTCTCTGGAATAAAACATCTATTGAAGAAATGTTACTTATCAAAGGGAAGCTAGATCTGAACTGCTGAAAAAAGCATTTTCGAGGTTGCATGGAGTAGCATTCAGCTTCACAAAATAAAATTATTAGGAATGTGGATTTTTTATCACAAAATAGAATCTCCCAAAGGAAATATCAAACACAAAGCAATACCAAGACTGTCACTAAATGTGCTTTCATCAAGATGACAGCTGTAATAGGATATAGTCTGCTGGTTTATCACAGCAGAATATGCTATCTCTATAAGAAAGAGCAAACTTTATGACAATTCATCTGAGATAGGTCCATTGTACTAGTACTAGATTCTCTAGTACTGTACTAGTCTCTCCTGTAATGCTGTGGCATTTTAGAGCCGCAAAGCTGGACACTTTCTAGGCAAATTCCTCTATCTTCCCACACCTGGCAGAGAACAAAAAAACAAATGCCCCATTCCCAATCCCTCATTTACAAGGCATGACAGAAGCAGGTGTACTGAGAACTTGAAAATGTGTAATAAACTGGCCAACAAGATGATTGTTTACAAAATGGGAAAGATAATTCTCCAACCACTGCATAATGAGTTGTGTGAAAAAAGGTGCTTACAGTAAGAAGCAACACTATGTGTTTGATTTCCTGTGTAGCAAGATAAGTGTAGAATACGTACACTGCAATCCAGTATTCCACAATGAAGAAAAGAGTTTAAAAGTATTGGTTAAAATTGAAAATAAGCCTTGATAGTCATAATAGCAAATTAAATTTCTATCCTTTTTGTGTAGTTCTTAAGTAATTTCTTTAGCAAAAAAAGAATGTGTTTTTAAGATTAGAAACTTGAAGAAAAGGGACTGAGCAAGCAAAAGAAATTAAATTAATACAGTTACGTCCTAACAGTAATGAGCTGGATTGTGATTCAGCCCAGTCGCTTAAAAGCAAGGCATCTTTGTTAATAATCACCCAAATTTATTTTGTGAGTACTGAAAAGAGGAGGGCACCTCTAAAGTTTTGACCAAAACTGACCTTTAAGGAAAGTGAAATTAATCACATTTTTAAGATGCCTTTCTTTGTTCATTACTGTACACAGACTAGTGAAAATATTTCAAATTAAACGAACTTTTAAATAACTGAAAGTAAGTGAGGGACATTCCTTTCATGTTGAAACAATAGATTTTTTTTTTTTTTTTTTTGCAACAGGAGCAAGTAAAGCTATCTAGAATAGTTTCTTGAGTTACTAGAAACAATGTAGAATACTGGATGACAAGTCAACATTTTAAAAAATTCTATAGAAGAATACCCCATAATTTCCATTTTATGAAATGGAGGCTTGCTTCATTGGTCTGTGTGTGTATGGTCACTGCTGCAAAAAGGGTTGATTTTGAAATTGAAATGATGCTGTGAGAGTGTTCAAACTCCGGAGATCCTATTTACTAAATGAGGAAGGTTTGGAGATCCCAGAATTATCCTTGAAGACAGAAGTTTCATTTTTTAGAATGAAAAATGATTACCCATAGTTAAGAGTTGCCGGTATAAATGCACATGTGAAGCACAGATTGCTGCCGATACTTGTGTAAGTTTTTTAAGAATTAAACAGCTTTTTATCTGACTTGACCAATGCAGGAAAATTGATTCACTACTTGATTATTGGTCTGATGTTGACTTGAACTTTTTCATTCAGTCTTTAAAATAATTTAGAAATAGCTTAAAATACAGCACTAAAATATTAATAACTTTTAAATATTCAGTATTTTAATTCAGGCTCCACTTGCTTGATGAATAGCTTTCGGGATTTAAAGAATGAAATAAACATAAGACTATATGTATTCCAAAACAAGCGAAGCACATCCAGGAGGCATTTTGATTTGTGGTGCAGAAGGAAAGTGACTAACATGACAATTCATGTGGCATGACTGACAGGAGGATCGAGCTAAACTTATGAAGTTCAGTAAGGAGAAACACATGGTGTTGGGTCACAATAACCCAGTCATGGAGTAAATAGCTAACTGGCAATTCTACTGAACAGCATCTGGAGATTTTGATAGACACCTGGTTGAATATGGGCTAATAGCACACACCATGAGCAAACAGATACATTAGGAGATCTGTGGCCAGCAGATCAATGAAAGCAGTTATTTTCATCATAAATTGTGAGTTACTGAAATACTTCCTGTAGTTCTGGGACTCCAATTAAAGAGGGATTTGGAGAAGCCATCAGAGATCCAGTAAGGGAGCTTGCAAGGAGGACTAAAGAGATGTTAAAGTTTACTCAAGTAGGAAACAGGAACTAAGGAGGGATCTAACAGTCTGAAGCTAGTAGTAACAGGCTAATAATAGCTAGTGAAGGATAGTTGCAAACAGTGACATAGCAATCCATTCTTCATAGTGAACAGTGTTCTAAACAGGGACAATGTTCACAAATTGACTCTGGGTCTTTGTATCTGGTTTTGAAATATGTTGGGGCTTTTTTTTTCTCCAGCTGTGAGGCTAGTGCAATATTCCATCTGACTCCTCGAGATGCTGTCAGTTCTTCAGCTTTGGGAATTTCTCAGACTCAAATAGTTGAAGTAATGCCTGGAATATTCAGTATTGGTAATTGGACTTTCCAGGAGGAGACTAAAAGAGATGAGTTTCTGAGACCCCTCCACCTACTGTGTGACTCCGTGGTTCATTGCTGCAATACTTCAGTACTGTACAGCAGAAGGTTTTTTTCCTTCACAATGGGGTCTGATTGATGAGGGACTAATACTGCTTTCTTTCTGTAAATGGGTACTGAATAGAGAAAAGGTAAGATCAAAGTTTCACTCTTAAGTTTATGTACTTGGTTGAATGCCTTAAAGATTTGTAGTAATCTTCTTTACTTGTTCATAAAAATCTTTCTTTACCTTCGTCTGTGTTTATGGACTCAGCACATTAGCAAAGCTAACTCAGGTAGCCAGAATATGAAGAAAATATAACTGCTATGACTTTTTCTTCTTCTGCCTTCAATTTCCTTAAAAATAAGTTCAATCTTCAATTTCTATAATTTCTCCCTGTATTTACTACATAGCTGTGAGACATTCTTCTCTTGTCTTATCTGTCCATACTTCCCCCTCTGCAGCTCCATCTTAGTGGATGATGTAGACTTCAGTGGGTAAAAGGTGTGTAAGGTCCTTTCTGTAAAGATTGTACCACAATGCACAATGTATAAGGAGGACAAAGGTATTTTCATAGTTACAGGCATTTTCATTTAGCCTGATTTTTCTTCAAGAATAGGTATTGAAAATATTGGTAATTGTGTACATACATGTTCTCATTCTCAGTGTGCTCTTTTAACAAAAGAAGTCCTCTTTTCATCTTGGCTGCTTGAAATAAAGGTATTCACAAAGGTGAATACTTTTTAAGTAATATAAGCTAGGAGAAAAATTTAACAAATATTAACTGAATTAGTAATATTAATTGGATAAACAGTCAGGACTGGATTAATAAAAGGTCTAGTAGAAAACAAGAGTTCTCTGTATTTCCCCCTAGTAACAGATAAGAGACCTCAAAGGATCAAAGGACAAGGGAGGGTTTGTCTAATCCAATTCTCTTGAAGATTTTTGAATCAAGGCTTGTTGAGACAGTGCCAAGATGTGTGAATTTATTATAGACATGGAATAAGGTATTCTCCATTTTGCCCACTAAATTTCCCAAGGCTGTCACCAGAAGAGTACAGAGTTACCACTTTCTTCATTCTGTCATGTGATAGGCAGTTTTGTAACAAATACAGCAATTACATAAAACTAAGTGGCCAACGTAATATGTGAATGTTATATAGTTGCTCTTAGTAAGTGAAAAGTGGTCTTCTACACAGCAGGCTACATAATACCAAGGCTCAAAAACAAAGCCATGCAAAACATTTTGAATTAAAAAGCCAGAAATTAGACTTTCAATGTCAAGTGGCTCCAATGTTCTGTTCCCTTCACAGAAGCCAATTGCTAACATTTCTGAGATAGTGTATTAAACTTGACTTTTAAGCGTTTATTGAATTGGAATCCTGGAAAACAAAGTAATTTTTTTCTTGTCCTGGTTTGATGGTTTTTTAATTGAATGTTTTGCAATATGGGTCTTCACGAACATGTAATTAAATTGTTAAATGTAATTATTCATGAGTGGAGGCAATTATGTTAAAAAAATAATGTGTATTATCGGATTTGCATAAGAAGCTTTTGCTGACAGGGATTGTAATATTTTTGTTAAAATAGAAGCTTAGTATCAGTCATAGTTACCAGACCTTAGCAGGCAAATCACACAGAAAAGCACAGGTACATTTTGAACTTGAAATGCCAGGGCACTCTTTCTACTCTCCTAACAGCTGATCTTGAAAACAGTTTCACTATTTTATATATTATCTTTTAAATAAGATGATCTTATTTAAAAGATAATTTTTAAAAGATGATTACATAATTAGTTTATCTTATTTAAGTACTAGACACATTATCTACTTCAAAAGTTATTGTTGCTCTCAAGCCAAGGGGAACCTCCCTGTGAAGAGTATGTTGCTTTTTTACAGGATGCTATAAGGGAAACTGGTAAGTTTTTGCAGCATTGATACTTATTTTGCAGTGTTTAATTTTGTCTTTTACTTTGAAGTTGGCTGAAAAGCATTATTCTTGTCAAATAATGGCTATACCAACATCACTGTGCAGGAATTTGGGGGCAAGATGGAACTTCACCTCTTAAAACCAGAGAGGAAAACTCAGCAGAGTTCATGGGATTAACTTCATTCAGTAGTGTCTTTAGTTGTCAAATGTCTAGATCATCATAGTATGAGGTGAGACAGGCAGCCTACACCTACTCTGGCAGTTATATTGTCTGTCTGATGTCAGATGGGCAGGATAATCCATGACACTGCCAAAATACTAACATTATTGAAAAATTGTTAGGTTTGGGATTTTTTACCAGAAAAAGACAGTGAATGCACAGTGTGGACAGACATAGCAAATCTGTCTCAGTCTTGGAAAGGCAACTCTACAGACAGCAAAAAAAGTCATACTTTATGAAAATGACAATTTTTTCACTTATATCCAATTTAACAGATGCATTTCAACTGATTTTCAGAGGAAATCCATCAGAAAAGTTTATGGTTGAAAATATTCTAACTATATGGACTTCTAATGAGGAGAAATATCGATGAAATAAGAAAATGAGCAAAAATATTATAAGCAAAGTTTTTATTGTAAAGCAGATAACATTATTAAGTGACACTAAATGACTTACATTGAGGTAAAACCTGATCAGAAATGGCAAAATATCTTGAAGATTTCTTTCCAGCATAATAGACATAAAATCAATGTACTCTACAGCTGTGTTTCCTGGTTTCAGCCATGACTGACTGATGACTCAGCTTCATCTGTTACTGTCAACTGTCAGTTTACAGAAATATCATTGAACTAATTTCCAAAATTTCTTTATTCATTCAACTAAATATTGTCTGTTCTCCAGAACAGTGAAGCTGATAAAAATGTTTTAGTGTACTGGCAACCAATTTTGCAAATCAGCATAGTACTCAACATTTTTTCAAGTGTAACCTTGCAATACAATATATAATCACAACTTCTACATAATTTGGGAATATTGAGCAACAGAAGTGCTGACTTATACCTTGAAAATAAAGAAAAAAAACTCCTGTTATGAAACCAAGTTGACCAAGTTGATAATCACTGCTAGGAACTTTCAGATCTCTATTTTTCTTTTACTTGAGCTCTTAAAAGTACTAATAACTCTGTTCCAAATTTCTATATTTAGCATGAATAAATTTTCCATACTAGTTAATGCAACTATTAGAGCTTAGCACAAATTCCCAAGGTATGCAGCCAAAGTCATATAAAATATTTCAAGTCTGGGGGAAAAGCTTAGATTCTTGTAGGGGCTTTCACCAAGACTTTGTTATAAGGGGAAAATATTTTTGGCTGAAGATGGTTGAAATACATAATTCTTCTCTCACCAAAACATGTAAATGGTAATGAAACAGTTTCTCCCATGAATTTGAAAGAAAAAAAGGAAAAAATATTATAGACTAGAAATTACCTCCTCACTTCCCAAAAATTTATTTGAATTTGAAACCACTTCAATTTCTTCATCCATATTTCCTCTGTCATGCCTGTGCTTGTAACATCTCCTGTTCCTTCATTGTCTGCTAACTCTAACCTGTTTTTATCCTTTCCTTATCCTTTCCTGTGGCTTTAATTAAATCTTCCTCATACTCAAACTTTCAGCTAGATGCACCTGACTCCAGGACTGGTACCTTGCTCTTCTCTTGGGCCTTGGCTTCTCATGAAACATTATTGCTATTCTGCTTCTGAGCAAAGGGCTTTGTCTGCTTCTACACACACACACACACACTCTGCATTCTCTATAATTTTATGTGTGAAACAAAGAAACAAATATATTTACTAAAAAGACACATTTTACTGTACAAATAAGTAAAAGCATAGTGCAAGATAATCTAATCTGAGCTTGAAACCTGAAATATAATGTGAAAAAAGTACTTGGTAAATAACTTTTTTGCAAAGGTTATCCAAAGGTACCATCACTGAATTTATCTTTTTGGGGAACGTCCGCTGCTATTTTTTTTCCATGTGTTCTCATTGATGGTTTTTCATATTTTCTTTCTGAAAAGAATAAAAAAAAAAAAGCGTGTTTGGATCTTGGTTCTACTTCTTTTCCAGCTTTCTAGTCTAATTCTTTTGGATAGAAAACTTTATATAAATCTGTCATTCACCTGTTCACGTGAAAGGAAATAATCATGGATGAACAGCTGTATCTAAATTATCTACAGGCAGTCTGTGTCTTGCAACCTCATATCATGGTAAATGGTGATAGTTCTTTTCCTATTTTTATTAACAAAAGAACCATTTTAAAATGTTGTGGTCTAGAAGCAAATCAAGATTTTCTTTCACTTCTGTCAGGGCCCGAGAGGAAAAGCAGTTTTCACTGTCTCCATTTCAGAGTCTGTGTCTAAAAATATTTATTTATTTATTTATTTTTTTTTTTAGAATTAATATTCATTTTCCATTCATTTTTTAGTAACAGGCAGGATGGAGAGGTACTAATAGTGAACATGTTTGGGGTTTAGGTTTATTTTTTCATGGTGAAATTCTAAGGGGTTGGTTGGGGTTTTTTTAAGTATATATGAGGCCTTCACCCTGGCTGGATGGTGGAGCTGGGAGGCGGCAGTGTGCCCCTTCCCACTGGGCCAGGGCTACTGTATGACTCAGGACATCAAGTGGCCAGTGACAAAGAGCTGCCCTTGAGCAAGACTCTGAGCCATATCACAACTTGAAAATGTATGTTTTTTTGCTTTTCATACATCCAAGATTTGATCCTTTCTTAATGAGCACAAACTGATACTGGTGGACTTATTCCGAAGCTGCTGAATTAAATTCTAATTTATGATTCATGCTGGGCATGCATGTCAGCAGTCAGTATGGGAATTGTGTATTGGAGATGGTCCCAATATTCCTCACAATTTCAAATACTGAAGAGGTATAAGCAAGTAAAGTACAGATGGTTGCTACTTTTTCTTTTTTGAAAAAGAAAAAGAAAAAATGTATTTCAACCCCTGCTACTAAGAAGAGAGGTATAAGTCAGCCTTGCTGCTGTGATCATCTTTAAATAGGTTTATTTGTTAGTACTCCTACCTTACAGTCACATAGTGTTGAGATTAAATAATATGTTAAGTGCTTTGTATTTTACACAGCTCACATTTTTAAATGCTAGAAATAATGCTTCTCTTAAAAATGTTGTCTAACCCCCATTTTCTGAAGATTTTAAGCCCTTAAGAATCCAGGGAAGGAACTTGCTCCAGTTTAGGACAACCCTCTGAATGAAGATGTGGTCTGTGCATGTGTGAGAGGTGTCAGAGCTACTGCAGCCAAGAGGCAGCTGTTCAAAATGGTCATTATAGCTTAAAGATCAACTGAGCTCACCACACAGAAACATCTGGTGGCAACTAGCTGAAATAAACCCTCCAAAGGAAGAAAATGACCTGGTTATGGATGTGTTATTATTTTAGAAGTAATTGTTCTGAGAGTAACATTTTTTATTTTATTGAACACCAGAGGGCATGGAAGCATGTTTCTAGAGAGGGAGAGATGCTTAGCAGGCATGTTAAAGTACTTCTGAAATCCTATCTCTTTCATGATGTCAAAACCTGTAAAAAGTGGGACTACTTTACATCATCACAGAACCTCTCAGGCTGGAAGGCACTTATGGAAATGTTTTAGTCCACCCCCCCTGCTCAAGCAGGGTCAGCTGGAGAAGGTGGTCCTAGACCATGCTGCTTTTTATCTTTATGGCTTTATATGTATTTTGATGTGCTCTCAATGTGAAGTGACCAAGACTATTAAGTTATAGCTTTGCATAATTTTAATTTCCTCAAAAATGTTTCAGTAAATTCTTACTAATGAATTTTCTTCAGTCACCTGGAGTAACAAACGGTCTAATATTACTTTCACATCTGTTCAGTGTTTAGGATAACTTGCAATGCCAAGCATTACCCCTTTCATCCTTTTCCTAAGTTTATTTTCATAATTTATTCTAGGAACTTTATGATTGTACTTTCAATATAAAATCTAAGGAAGCTGTTTATATCATCTAATAGAATAATTCTTGTGTTAGGACTTTGCAATTAAATAAGTCAGTAGAGCTAAAGGAATTAATTATAAATATAATTATCTTAATTTTCATATACTTAAGCAGAAATTGAATGAGAATAAATATAATGAAAAATTATTAAAAACTAAATATTATAGTTTCTCCCATCTGTCATATAATTCCTTGTTTCAAAGTTAAGTTTATTACGTTTACATTGCTATAAAATATGAATTATTATTATACATTAGAGTAATGTGTTTAACAAGATTCTGGTCCTAGTTCAGGTACTGATATCCTTTTAGGTTTAGGTTAAAACATCTAAGTTCCCTACTTCCACTTCCATTTTCACTGCATGAAGAAATACTTATTTACAGACAAATAGTTTTCATTTTGATAAACTGTTGACACTTATTATTTAATACTTATTTACCAGTTCTCTTTAAATATAAAATATGTAGAATATTGGTTAAGTCAATTTGTTCCTTTAAGCCTTTAACAATACTGGGAAAGTTTGAATTTTGAATCAGTATTTATGTATGGAGATAAGAGAGTTATCTCCACTTTTTCCTTTCAGGCATCACTTCTGGGATTTTCCAGTATTTTTGTCTGACATGTTGGCTACCAATTCACTTTACTTATTTTCACAGGATATATTTTCTTGGAGATTAAAGGTAGATTGCAGTGTGCTAATTCTCTAAAAAGTGTGTCCTGGGCAGCCCTAATGCCTTTCCTCTAATTGGTCCTTTCTTCGGAATATGACTTTGATGCATAAGACAAATGTCACTGTTTGAGAACTTATAAATGTTGTGCATCATCTTTAAAAGACAGATGGAAGTACCTATCTGAGCAGCAGGAGAATTGATCCATGCTTTTTCACTGTCACACAGACAAACAGGGCTGAGTTGTACAGACTGTAAGACTCAGATTTCCCAGGTCTTGCTGGCAGCAAATTCTATCTTCTGCTGCTCAGACATTGAAGCAGGATCTTTTTTTTCAACTTTACAGAAGGTCACTTAATATTATACATGAGGCAAACAGCATCATGTGTGTTAACAGTAAATTTAGTAAATTGAAAAGTAGTTTATAAACTAGGCTTATTTCTTTTGCATTTCAGCACTGTCCAGAGCTGTCCCATTTTTTTGCCCTTGTCCTAAGGCACTTCTCAAATTAGCTCTGATCTAAGTGACTTTAATGCCGCTTCTGTTGCAGTCACCTAGAAGTAGAATGTGTTCCTGCCAAATAGTTCTTGAAATCCCACTAAAAGCATAGGATTTTAAGTGTTCAGGGCAAGGAGTGACTATAATTCTCTGACAGATCTTTGAGGAATCAAAGAAAAAATGGAAAGGTTCTTAGGTAATTTGCTGAATATACATTTTGTTTATCTGTGAAATCCCTTTGCAATAAGCCAGCTCCAAACATGAGTCAAAGGTGCCTGGTAATCGTTTGCACAAGCTCTTCAATTTCATTTGTACTAAAATTAGGTTCCTCAGTAGTTCTAGAGACGCCATTTGTCCTTGAAGTTTATCAGCATCCTTTGAAAGAACAGATAAATAGAAAAGCTTTGATTTCAGCAGTGATTTAAAAAGCAGTGACTAAAACACACATTTCTTATGTAAAACTTTTTTTTTTTTTGGTACATATAGATTTAATAAATAAAATAAAATTTCTTGGAAAATCACCAGAAATGACAGCATTTCCAACACATTTAATCTGGCTGCCATTAAAAAAAATACTTTCAATTGTGATTTTACAGAATTCTGTAATTTATAACTCTATAAGCTGAAGATCAGTGCATAGTGCTTGTCTAATGTCCAAAGATAACCATAATAGTGTGTACCAAGGATAATGTGTAACCCCCCAGGTTGCGGGAGTTGTCAGAGAAACTCAGATAAAAACGTTGCTCAGTAAAAGTTGTTTGTGCAAATTTCAAAAAAACTCTGCTAGACATACTTCAATAGTCCTAACATTGCTGCATGGCTTAGCACCTTCATTATTAAAACAACTTATTTCTGAGCTCAAGTCTCTCCTGGTTTTCATTCTGATATTCCCTTCTTGATGATATCTGTCACCTACAGTAGGTAGTGTCTGTATGCATGACTAATGGAAGAGCTATCTGTTTAGGCTGGTGTATTTTTGACATCTCTCTTCTTGGTCTCCAGTCTTAGTACGTTAATCTGTAGGAAAGAATTTCACACTTTTTTAATCCTTCATACACTTATCTATTCATGTGATTTGCTTCCAGCACAGACACAGTCATTTTGCTTTCTGAGCAAGGGCTTCATCAAATGACTCTGGTGACAATGACAAGAGCATCGAACTTCCTCTCACTTTAAATTAGTCATCACTATTTACAATAATTTCCATACAATAAATATATGAGAGGCCACAAATAGTTAATGACTGATGAGACAAAACCCTTTATAATGTGCATTTCAAATCAGGTTGTATCTGTAAAACTAGCACTAGCAAAAAAAAACCATTGCTATAAAAGTTACTGAAAAAGGAAAACCCAGATATTTTATGATGTTTTCAGAATTATTTTATATTTTTCTTATTAAAAATTAAGTGCATGTTTGTCTATGCATATTTGTACATCCTCCTTTGAGATAGTTTTTAATCCTTTAGTGCAATCATTTTATAGGAATCTGGGAGATCATTAAAATTATTAGACGTTCACAATTATAGTAGGCTAGATATGTAAGAAACCCTTTGGGCAGAAGGGCTACAGGCTATGCTGAATCTTTATAAATCACAAAAAATTCTTAGCAGAGCATTTTTATGGATGCTCCAATCACAAGAGTAGTGTCACTGCTACCAACCCCTTCAGAGATCGTTATTAAATATAACAGCCTGACAGAAATATTTTGGCCAAATTTTTTCACAGACACAGGCTGCAGGATTAAGCACTAAAGCTAATAAGGGATGATAAATTATAATAATTGGAAAGTATTTGCCGTGCAAAGAGATACTAGTCTTGGGTAGACTATTTAAGTCTACAAAACAAAATGTGGGGAGAACATGCCTTTTTCTTGATACTTCATCCTGAATGAAATAACTTGTGATTTATTTTGGATAGTACACTTTAATAGGGCCGAGCTGGTATCAAAAATAATATATTTTCAGACTCCCTGAAGTGTTAAAATAGATCAGAGTGATGGAAAAAAATTAAAGACTGAAGGAAATCTGCTTGCCTTTTGGGGAGGTTGAAAGTTCAGGTTTTCAGTCTACAACTCAGTCAGATTTGGGTGGGTTTTTTTTTTTAGGCTGACCCTTTTTTTTTGTCAGGTGAAAAAGGAATACTTCAAATTTCAGGATACTTTTTACAGAGGAAAATATCTCTGTTATGAATTATGATATTCTGAATAAAGGAATGATGTAAAAAATGGAAGTTAGAAGAATTTTTTAAACATAATCTTGCAGTTGTCCAAAAACATAATGAAATGCAGAAAATAATTTTGTTTAATTCTAGGCCTTACATAGTTTTAGCTTTCCAGCATAAGCTTTTACTGAGGTATCTCTATGTGAAAATAAACACTATCATTCTACTGGGGAAAATTAGAATGTCATTTTATCCTGTATTAAAATTGTTCCCTCGTAATTCTTGTTTTGGATGTTGTGTTTCATTTGTTTTGATAGCAAGACAGAAAGTAAAAAAGCTGGTAAAAATCTAGTCCACAGTAAAATATACATAATTATTATTAAATTATTTAGAATATGAATCGCGCAATATGTATCTTTGAAATAGTGGGAAAATATTTGAGTCTAGCTATACAAAAATTCAGTGGCATTTTGTTTGGAGGTGTCTAACAAAACCATAAGACAGTGTTTGAAAACAGAAGGAATAACTCTGAGAGAAGCATCTGTAAAATGCTGTATGCTAATGTAAACCATCTTGCCTGTTGTAATGACCTCACTTTGAACTCTTTCCGAGTATCCAGCTGATAAATAAGAATTTTTAAAACAACACGGCAGAGTTTACATCATAGAACCATAGAAACATAGAATGATTTGAGTTAGAAGAGACCTTAAATATTATCTAGTTCTGACCCCCCTACCATGGCCAGGGACACCTTCCACTAGACCAGGCTAGTCAGAGCTCCATCCAGTCTGACTTTGAACACTTGCAGGGCTGTGGCATCCACAGCTTCTCTGGGCAGCCTGTTCCACTGCTGCACCGGCCCCGCAGCAAAGAACTTCCTCCTAATACCTAATCTAAACCTACGCTCAGTTTGAAACCATTCCCCCTTGTCCTGTCACTCTAGGCTCTTGTCTTCCTGGTAGCTCCCTTCAGGTAATGTAAGGCTACCCCAAAGCCTTCTCTTTTCCAAGGTGAGCAAACACAATTATCTCAGTCTTTTGTCACAGGAGATGTGTTCCATCCCTCTTATTATCCTTTTTGACCTCCTCTGGACTTGCTCCAACAGGTCCATGTCTTTCCTGTGCTGGCTGACAGGTTGATACTTCCAGAGTCCTCCTTTCTACCTTTTTAAAGATGGGTACAGTGTTTCCCCTTTCCCAGTCTCCTGGGACTTCACTGCCATGACTTTTCAAACATCATGGAGAGTGGCTTGGTACCTTTAGCTGCCATTTCCCTCAGGACTCTGGGGTGCATCTCACCAGGTCCCATTGACTTATGTACAGTCAGGTTCCTCAGGTGGTCACAAGTCTGATCTTTACTTACAGTGGGAGGAACTTTGCTCCCCAAGTCCCCATCCTACTGTCCATCCACTTGAGCAGTGTGATAAGAGAGGCTGTCATTGAAGCCTGAGGCAAAAATATTGCTGAGTATCTCAGCCTTTTCCTCATCCTTGTTACCAGTTTTACAGCCTTGTTCAACAGGGGCCATTACTCCTTCTTTGACCTTCCTTTTCTGGTTAACAAGTCCATAGGAGCCCTTCTTGGTATTCTTTGTGTTCTTTGCCAAATTCAGCTCCAGCTTTGCCTTCTGACCCCATCCTAAATAATCATCTTTCTCTATACTCTTCCTGTGTCACCCATCATCGCTTCATCTTTTTATGCTGTTACTTCTTTTTCTTTAGTTTGGTAAGTAGATCCATGCTGTTGCTGTTGGCACAATAGGAGCTGTAGCATCCTTTTTTCTCAAGGTACAATACTGCATACAATAGAACCACGCAGAGGATACAGTCTTTGGGAGGGCTGCCCAGAGAAGGAGCATGATTGTGCAGGAGCCCCAAAAGGAGAATGCAGGAAAGCCCTTAGCTTAAAAGTGTCCTCATAGTTTTTTTTTTCTTTAGCTTCCTACATCTACCACTACTTCATATGTCAAAATAGTAAAGTATAACATGTCTGTGAGGGTATTTATGCTTATGACCAGACCTAGTTGCTTAGAGGAGGTTTTATATTTACCTGACTTCAACTGACCAAAATAAGCTCTTTCTTGTGGGTTTATGTGGTCATTATTAATATAAGTTTCAACTTTTTAGTTATGCTAAATATTATTTTGCTATTTATTTACACAAAACTTTTCTATCTAAAGCAGTAGTTGACATACATGGGAGAATAGTGAAAGTGTTTCTAAAAATTCACCTTTTGTGGATCCTGTAAACCTGAAGTCATCATAGCATGCTACAGGGTTACCATTAACCAGCTAGGAGTGTGGGGCTGATATCCCACTATCTGTCAAAAAAAGGAGAGCAGAAGTTGCAATCACAAAACTGCAGAGAATGTCAAAGATATGGCACCATCATTTTTTGTTGCAGTATTCATTTCTATAAGAAGTCTGGATTACCACTGAATGCAATGATTGATTATATCTCTTTTATATACAACTACAAGCTTCTTTACTGACACTATTGAGCTATTAAAAAAAAAAACCAACAAAACCACTTTTAAAAAGCAGCAACTCCATGTCAAATCATTTTATATTATTTGAGTGTTTCTAGAAATGTCTTGTTTTGGTCTGAAAGAAAAGAGAAATGGCTGGAAAAGTCTAGCAACCTTTCTGTAAAAGTCAAGGTGTATTACAGACTTATTTACTTCTTAATTTCTTTGAATTTCTGTAAGCACTGTGACATGTTTTGGTACAGTGATTTACTGCATGCCACTACACAGTGACAATAAGTGGTTTTGATATCAAGGTATAAATTTAGTCTTTACTAATCTTGTAAGAAGCTTATTTCTATGACCTTGTTGGGGTTGCCTTCGTTAGAAGATTTAGTGCCACAGTGAAGGAAAGGCACCAAGGAGGAAAGATAGCTCAGAATAAGTGTGTTCAGATACTTGGTTCAATTTTCTTTATTAAAATAAATAAAAAAGTAAATATTGCTGCTGGGTTAATGCGTTGTACAAAATCCTTTTTAGGAACAGAATATGAAAAGGAAAAAACCTGGCAATATTAAGATACTTAGGATACAATTATAAAAGTGCAGCCTACCCTGGCTTTATTTGCCAGAAGAGAAATACTGATCTTGGCACAGCTCACATTCAGTATTATTCAGGCATGCTTAAAGTGATCAGTCAGTCAGACTTTAATGATATCGTGATTTTGAAGAAGACTATAGCTTATGATACTGAGAAGGCACCTTACTAGCCACTGTTGGAATGACTTCCATTCTTATGAAAATTAATGGCTACATTATTTTAATTCAGTATATAGTCTGTACTTTAAATTGCTCAAACAAAAAAATTACTTTTGGCCTTCTCAAGGCTTGCACCTATGAATCCCACATATTGAAAACTTTTGATGTGAAGATATTGTCAGTTGATGCTGTAGCACATTTGTCAGTATAAGAGGAGAAAAATGGTTCCCCCAAGGAGAAAAATATAGCCAGTTATATTTATAATCTTTCTGAAGAGTGTACTTAGTCGTTGTACACTTTACCATGAAAGCAGTACATTTTATCAGATAATTGATGGATAGTTGTAATTTATCCCTAGAAATTCATTTTTGTAAGTCTCTGAACTTTTCTGGTAAAGCCCTGAGTAATTCTAAGTTTTTATGTTTAACCTTGCTCTGGGTGAATACTCAGTTTCTTCTTGATCACATTTCTTATGAATAAAAATATCTGAATTAATTTTGTTTCAAGATCACTGGAAGGGGAGGATACTCTGCCTACCAGTGTTGAGAGATCCGAGCCAGGGTGAGAGCCACTTGCTTTTAACACTACTAAAGGCAGGCTGAAACAATTGTATGAGAGAGTTGAGGCTGGAATAAAAAAATAATAATAAAACAAAAAGAAATGCAAACCCAGCCAGACAAACAAATAACAAAAAGGCACTGAACTGCAATGACCTCAGGAAGGAAGGAGCTGAGTTCGGTTCTCAACGTCACTGGTGGTTATTCAATGCGGGAGTATGTCATCAAGAAAAGCTGCAAAGAGGCCTGAAAATTATCTACCAGACTGAGACATACTTTCTTAGAGTGGCTGATCTCTTGTAGATCATTAAGCCCTCTCAGGAAAGCTGCCTAATGTTATAAATTGATTCTCTTAAGAAACTGTGAGGATGGAAGACACACTTGAAAAGAGCTGAGAATTAAACAAAGAGGCAATTGAGGGCTTTGTGACCATGTTTTCAGCAGCAGTTTTACTCCCTGTTTACTAGCTCCTTGCTGTATGCTGTGGGGGCACACATTGAGGGATGCAGCAGATTTTAATTTGGGGGTTCTTTTTTGTTCATTTGGCTTTTTTTCCTCTCCATACTCTTAGCTGCCTGGTGTCAGTTGGAACAGGTTGTTCAAATATAATCCATATTAAAAATACTTTGAACAGACTGTTAAGAATTTGAGGGGTTTTGTCTGGGCAGCAGTGAATAATCAGAGCATTGGCTATTTCTGGTCTCCCTTAGCTCCATAGTTCTGTGCTCTTTAGTGGCTGCTGTAACTATCTAAGGGTTTACCATAAGAGTTCTCACTTGAATAATGCGATAAGAGCCCTGAATATAGGAGATGTTTATGCAAAGGGCAAGCCTCACGCAGCAGGAAATCCCAGTTATCCCTTTAGCCTGTGCTCTCAGCCAGCCACATCTCTGCCAAAGCATACCATAGGGAAAGGACGTACCCTTACACAGTTACGAGTGTTTCATGATTAGTGTGGGGCACTTCCAGCACTACTGTCCTGTGTCCCCTCAGGGATATACTTGTTAGGCAGTTTTAGAATTAGCTTTTCCCATGGCCTTTCTGTGGGATCCTTTCGGAGCCTATATGCCTCGTCCATCTCCAAGAAATAAGATGAGATTTCGCTTTTTGAAGTCCTACAGGTATCTCTTCTGGTGGCTTACGGTGCAATTGACAGTAGTAATAGTTGCAACTGTGGATCTTTTTTATTCTTCTAGAGCATTACAGTATATAAAAAAGTTGGAAATAGCTTGTATTAATTGTGACTCTCTTGAGCTCATAAAGGTTTTATTTGAACATGGTATATCAGGAAAATGGTATTGTTCCTGTATAAGAAAAAATACTGTGAAAAGTGATCATGGAAGTGTATGAAACTGCACTTTTCAAGTAAATGATAACTTTGAATAATTTTGGCATACCAAGTTGGGGGAGAAGGTAGATAAACGTTTATGTCAGTGTTCTTATGAAAATATTAATTCAAAAAGTATTCTCAGTACTTATTATAAGTTAGCATTTTAAATTAAAAATACAACACACTGATATAGAATACCAAACCTGAATTAATATTTGTAGTTGTGAGGCTTTTGCCAGAAAATCATATTTGTTAATTATTTTTGTTTTAAATATTTTTGAAAGTAAGTATAAAAAATGAGAAAAATACATAGATTGTATTTTTTCCCAAACTATTGTTTAAGAATAGGAGTAGCAATGCTTGATCTCCATTATTCGACACATTACTTTTGGAAATTGAACCAATACTTCTTCTTCAGCTTCCTTACATTTATTTGTAACAGATTCATGTATATTTTCAAATAAAAACTCTTACGATCCTCCCATTTGTATATAATTAATTGAAAAACTTATTACATATCGTCTTAATAAAAACTTTTTAATCAATGCAACATTCAAATTTATTTGCACACATGTACAAAATGCCTCAGAGTAGAAATGCTTTTTGTAAGATCACTGATAGCAAACACTATAAAGGTGAATACTGTTGAAAAGAGCTGGCTGCTGGTACTGGTACTGTCCAACTTCTCTCAGTATTTTCTTTCGTAAAAGTTAGTCTTCTCATACAGAGGGAGCTAGGTTTATGACAAAAAGAATAATAACATTTAAAGATATTAGAATAGAAAATAAAAAGGGTATCTGTTCAAAATTAGATCATAGAGTTCAGTTGAGATTCCCTTAAGACTCTTATTGTAATGGATTTTTTGCTTAAAGTAAGCTGCTTATGTTTCTTTTACAAATTTATATCAGTATATCTATATCTATTTCTATTTCTATTTATCTATCTATCTATCTATCTATCTTTTTAAATGCTTTAAAGGCAAAGAGAATTTTGTTTCATGTAACATGTTAATATAGGGTCTGATTATTTTCATTATTATGTACATATTGCACATTTTCTAATTTTTCGATATAGCAAAGTGAAAATATTCTTAAAAGTTGTTAATTAAACTAAAAAAAACAAGAAACCTTTATCAGAAGTCCAGAGGTGTGAATGAATTTATGTTACCCTAGAGTGTTACATGTTTGGTTTTCAGGAGCTTTTAATAACTAGGATGAGGCTGCAGATAATATTTTTTTAAATGTTGTAGTTGTATTACTGAATTTGAGCTGTATTCTTTTCTACTGTTTAATTTAACTGTAAGTCTCTAAGAGGAGAAATAAAAATCCTTTAGATATATTGCCGTGTCACTGCCATGGCTCCATTCACACTGTAGGTTATATTTAGAAATCTACTACAAAATTTTACNTACGGTACTCAGTGCATATGTAATTTAATAACCTTGTTTATGTCAACTGACAGTTCTGCTCACGTTACTCAACCATTTGATGTCAAGGGACTTTGGTTTCTAAAACTGTGTATCTGATAGTGCTGTCCATGCATTCCATGGTGAACATTGTTCAGCAAGCCATTAAAATTGTGATGTTTGCCGTAATTTTAAATTTTCTTTTCTTACATTTTGGGAAAAAACAGAATGTTTCTTTTGTGAGATACTCATAATCTAATGATTAAATAGACCATTATGTTTTAATTTATATACT
>WBNO01021651.1:17808-48469 GCA_013400575.1 Peucedramus taeniatus | reverse complement strand
TTTAACACCTTTTGAACTCAGAAACAATTACTCCTCCAATTTTTCCCCTCTTGTCAGAAAAGATTAACTACACCATTTGGTGTGTTTTTCACTAGCTGCTCCATCTAACCTGGAAGGTCAGAGTCACCAACTTGGAACAACAATTTGTTCCACTTCTCTGTAGTGCTGCAATCCCATTACACCTCTACACAGAAGTTACACTCCTGTAGCACTTGAAATAGTCTTTTGGCAACTCTCCTGATGCTTTTTACTCATCAATATGATCATATTTCTTGCAGCAAGGACCAGGAATCCTTTTCTATTGTCATAGAGTCATAGAATGGTTTCAGTGGGTAGGGACCTTAAAGATCACCTAGTTCCAATCTTCCTGCGATGGACACCTTCCATGTTCTTGGGATTGCCCTGAACCAGGTGCAGGACCTTGCATTTGGCCTTGCTGACCTTCATGAGGTTCACATGGACCCACTTCTCAGGTCTGACAAGGTCCCTTGCCTCCAGTGTGCTGATTGCACCACATAGCTTGGTGTCATTGGAAACCCACTGAGGGTGTGCTCAATCCCACTGTCCATGCTGCCAACAAATATGTGAACAGTGCCAATTCCAACACTGATCCCTGAGAGTGCCACACACCACTCAGCACTGGTGTCCTCTCTCACATCAAGCTGTTGACCACAGCTCTTTGAATGTGACCATCCAGCCAGTTTCTCAACCCTTGCATTGTCCATCTGTCAAATCCATACCTCTCCAGTTTAGAGTCCAGAGTGTTGTGCAGGACAGTGTAAAACATTTGGCACAGATCCAGGCAGATGATGACAGTTCCTCCTCCTTTATCCACCAACACTGTAACCTCACTGCAGAAGGCTTCCATATTTGTCAGGGTCGATTCACCCTTAGTGAAGCCATGCTGGCTGTCACCTCACCTGCAGCTTCCCAAAGCTGCTTGGCTATTCTGCAGTGTCACTTCTGAAAACTGGGATCATTTAAAAGGCCTCCTTCTTAGGAATTTTCAGCAGGAAAAGCTACTGGAGAAAGGCCTGCATCCCTCTGTAGCACCAGCCTTTTGTCCCTTTGATAAATCATCTTACTGTTTGTTGGGGAAGGGGGAAGGAAAAGTCACACGCCTTTTACTGTAATATCCATCTTTACAAAATGCTCCTGCTTGTCCTTTTTACAGTTCTTTAATAAACATTCCAGGTACCCTGGAGATACCAACACTGTCAGCAGTGAAATTACAGAATTGTAGACTATCTCATGTTAAAATGGAACCATAAGTATCACCAAGTCAAATTTCCTGCTCCTTGCAGGACTACTGAAAACTAAACCATATGACTAAGAGCATTGTCCAAGNGGCTATTCTGCAGTGTCACTTCTGAAAACTGGGATCATTTAAAAGGCCTCCTTCTTAGGAATTTTCAGCAGGAAAAGCTACTGGAGAAAGGCCTGCATCCCTCTGTAGCACCAGCCTTTTATCCCTTTGATTTGATAAATCATCTTACATGTTTGTTGGGGAAGGGGGAAGGAAAAGTCACACGCCTTTTACTGTAATATCCATCTTTACAAAATGCTCCTGCTTGTCCTTTATACAGTTCTTTAATAAACATTCCAGGTACCCTGGAGATACCAACACTGTCAGCAGTGAAATTACAGAATTGTAGACTATCTCATGTTAAAATGGAACCATAAGTATCACCAAGTCAAATTTCCTGCTCCTTGCAGGACTACTGAAAACTAAACCATATGACTAAGAGCATTGTCCAAGCACTCCTTGAACTCTGACAAGTTTGGTGCTGTGACCACTTCCCTGGGGAACTGTTCCAGCAACCCACCACCTCTCAGTGAAGAATGTTTTCCCAAAGTCCAATGTGAACTTCCCCTGATGCAGCTTCACTCCATTTCCTTGTGTCCTTTTGTTAGTCACCAGAGAGAGGAGAATGCTGCACTCAAAGTCAGAGCAGGCAATTGATGGGCACCTGCCACCGGAATTCATTTTTGCAGAATCACGTTAAAACCAAAATTCTTCACTAATTAGGCATATTTGTGGTTTTTTTGCTTGGCAGTAGCAAATGCAGCTTAAACATTGGAATTCCTGTGTGCTGATCCAATTGTGCAGCTAAACTCAGCCATAAAATGCTTGTAGGTACAATAAACTCAATGCCTTCATCTGCCCAGTTGGGGATCACCTGCTCCCAGAGGGCATCTTCTAACACTGCTGCTGCTTTGGGGGTCAGCAGGTGAGAGGCTCTCCGTGCACCATGGCACCCAAATGCTCTACGTTCATTCTGAGCTTTGCTTTCTATTCATCGGTGGGTTTCAGTTCCTCTGCTCAGAGCCAGCTCTCTCTTTTGAGAGACTCATCTTCCTTCCTGTAGCATTCTCAGTTTTGCTCGTTGGATGAGGGAATAGAAGATGTAGTTAAAAATACTGCGATGCTGTGGTGGGCGGTGTAGCAGAAATAGGCAGACACCAGCTCGCTGCGAAGAATACCAAGTAATATCCCAGAAAGATAAAGGCATAGCAACAAAAGAAAAGAAAAGGCATTTGTGTTCTGCCACTAGAGAGCTAAATCTGGGCGGAAGATACCAAATGAGGAGTACTGCTCGTGGCCAAGTGCACCATCCTCCTGATGGCTTCACGTGCAAAGTCATCTCACAGCAGTGTGGCCAGCAGCAGATCATAAAAGCACTTATGAACAATCCTGCCTCCAATTATAACCCAAATGTATGTCATCTTTGGGGTTTTATGAACACAGTGCAGGAATCAGCAATAAAATGGGCCCAACCCACAGCACACAGAAACCGTGAGCCCATATGGACTGAGAAGGGGCTTAGCTCCATTAACCCTGCTTTGAAAGCAAAGTTTTTCAGGGGATATTAGGTTCTTTCCAAGAGGAAGATAAACCAAGCTCGGCTGATACAAGAAGCTGTGAGATTATTCTATGGATTTACTCCCTATTTTTTCAGAGGCTTAAGTCTCTCTTCATCCAGCCAGTAACCACACAGGAAAGATTTCATCCCAAAGGGCTTTACAAAGTTTTTCACAAACAGTACACCAGAGTCACTTACAGTCTTTAAATGAGACAATTCTTCAGAGAGGTCCAGCAGCTTCTTAACACTTCACAAAAATAACCTGGCACCATTTCACCAGAGAAATGAAGATGGCCGCATCAAAATGAAATGGGGGGAAACTTGTTTGGCCTGATTGCAGGGATGCCTCTTGGCATAGGCTCAGTGTGCCACAGCCCACACCACCCATCTGGGGAGTCCTGCAGGTCTTGAAGGGCCAGTGTGGAGACAGAAATAAAGAGCAGAGTAACATAGAGAGATGTCGTGGTTGGGGCTGCATGAGCAGGCACCACTGGGTTCCCCACTTCTGGGGACACTCAAGGCCTGCGGGTGCACTGGAGGATGGAAACAGCCCTGCTGCTGCATCACATACTTGAGCATTCACTTCAGGTTAAAGTCAAGGTGAGAGATGAGTGCAAGCCTGAGTTTTGTGCACATGGAAGACAGGGACCTTTAGAAGGGAGTGGGGCAACCCTGGAGCTGGGGCCTTAGGCCAGAGAGGAGTGCCCTGTGCTGCTACAGCCCCTTTGCTTCCAGGAGCCCATGGCAGGGAGGCTTCCACCCCTCTGCTCAACTAGACCTCTTTTTAATCCTTATCTTGCAAGATTTGTTATGATGCCATCAAAACCTAAAATAGCCACAGGCACGAGAATAATCATACCATTTAAAAAACCCATCAACATGCAGATGCAACCTCAACAAAACACCATGGAAATTCCTAATAAAATAAATGCCATTTAAATGCTACTACACAGAAACGCCAGCCCTAGCAGTGCAGAAAATTTAAAAGAAAATGTCTAGCAGTCTGCACATCAAATGTTAATACTATTTTCAAATCAAGTCTAAGAGAGGATGACACGTAATTTAATAAGCCTAATGGGTGTGTAATCAGCATTGGACCATTCCTGCCATAAAACTAGGTGTCTTTCTGGCCCAAGATGTCTAGGAAAGCCACTGCAAGACAGCTAAGGCTTTTAAAGCAGAATTTTAAAAACATCCTTTTTTTTCCTCATTGTAGATTTATTGAGAATTTCACTCAATTAAGAATAGGAGCCAATGAACTGGCAGAAATACAAACAACTCTGTGGGCACAGTAAGTTTGGGGCCCATTTGCACCCTAATTTACTGCCAACAATCAGCAATGTCAAGATTCCAAGCATCTCCTGACAGCCCTGACAACAGCAGTTACACAGCATTATCTAGTCTTCCAGTAAAATCTTTTCCCTCAGACAGCATTCATGCTGCATTTCACAACAGGAGGAATATACACAGCCTGGATCTCCTCAGCCCTTGCAGCTGGAATCAGAACATTTTGGGGAGAGGGGGTGTCCTGTAGCTGCTTTTGCTGCTTTTGCCACCACTCACACACAGAACTGAGCAGCAAGTCACAAAATAATGGAAATTGTCAATATATTTGCCTAAAAATGCATAAATAATGTTAAAAATATCTCATCTGAGGGTATAAAGTTTAATTTTAAGGTATTTGATAAAAAATGCTCATTGTGTATAGAAAGAGAATCCTTCATCTCCTCTAGTTACATACTTGGTCAAACAATCAATTTTTTTTGTATCAAAAAGAAAGATATTTTTAAGACACATTATAACAATGATATACAGACAAATGTATCATAAAGTGATGCCTAGTGCTGTTTCAGCATTGTCACCATTTTATCTGGACAATTTTATAACACAAGTTATAACAACTGAACACATTAAGCACAATTTTTTTTACAAAAAGTGAGATACTCCCTACCCCACAACTACTGACCAGAATTTTTTCAAGTCCCAAACTGCATAGGAAAATAATTGTCTGTTAGTGAAGGTATAAATTCTGTTTCAGGACTTCAAATATCTGTTGGGGTTTTAATAGACCTCAATTAATACTTGCATAAGGATAGAGTGATACTGGGGGTGGGGATGGAGGAGGAGAGGGGGCAGAGGCAATACAGAGCAGAACCAATATCAAATAAAAAGTGCTAATTTTATATTCTAACAATCACAGTTGCTCAAATGTTTGCAAACTACAAACCAACCCCAACAAACTAAACAATAGTCTTAAATGTAATTCATAAGGAATTCTGCAGCTACAAGGTTATGAAAAAGACATGTATACTCTGCAGCAGCATAAAATATAATCCTATGTACAATCCAAGCATCAATTTTTTTCCTCTCTATCACCATCAGTATTTTATCTTGAAGGAGCATCTGTCAGATTCTCCAGAACTAAAAATAGCAAAGACCCTTTTAAAGAGAACAGTTTCTGGTTTATATTTATAACTACCCTGTACTCGCTGTTTCTGGCTGCATGGCTATGAAATTTGTGCAAGATATAATCAATTACCCAGCTTTGCACTCCATCATGCAGTTAAGCTACCGTTACCTGCAAAAAACCCTTCAAGCACTTCTCCCCATGCACAGGGTAGAGATTCTAAATCGCAATAAATATCTGCACATTGAAGAACTAACTGTAGAGCTGACATTACACAGCAAAAACCTTGTGAGAACAAAAAACCAAGCACACTGATGTATAAAACAGAGAGCCTACCTGAATTCTTCAAATGCATACATGGCCTAGCAACTACACAAATGCTCTGAAATTTAAAATAAATCTTCTTAACGTGCGGAGGACCATTTAGTTTGTCAAACTGCAGCAAAATGCATAATGAAGAGACAGTATATTTGGAATATTCTGAGGAGAAAGGGTATGCAGATACTGGCCTGCAGCCTACAGCTCAGCCAGCTGCTGACAAGCAGCAGCTAACAGGAAAAGGCGATAGAGTACCATGTGATCATTCCTGCAAGTCTGATTAATGCAGTATACTCCAAGAATACAGGCTGATATCTTTATTATTCAAGCCAAATAAGTCAAATATGGTACACGACAGGCTTCACAGATAAATTATCATTCACATGCTACATCAAAATCAGCAAGCGCAAGCAGAGGAGAATAAAAAACTAAATATATATTGTAACCAAAGAGATTAAATAGGCCCATTCAAGCTGATTTTCTTACCTTGTAGTGATATTTTAGTCTGTTTTTATTCATCTAAACCATCAGTGATGGAACAAAAGACTGCATCCACAAACCTCCCCTTCCATGAATGCCAGGACATTTAAAGTAGTTTATCTGCTAGAAATCATTTCCTCTGTAGTCTATCCCCAACCACTTTAACTCCTTCAGCCCTGAACTCATTGCCATAAACCCTATTTGCATTGCCACGCGGGCTTTTTAGGGTTTACGGGGTTAACACCGAGAAATGGCAGCAGTGCGACTGAATGAAGCGGGATAAGAGCCAAAGGAGTCATATCTGCGAGATCACAGAAGGGAGATAGGAATGAGGAAAGTTGAGCATTTCGTGGCACTGCAGTGTGCAGGCGAGGATGCTTCAGCTGCCTAGCAACAGCGCACGCAATCTCCATGGCAACAGCGCAGCCAGCGCAGGGGACGGAGCATCCGCTGCGCACCCCAAGGGCGACACACGGGGACGGCCTCGGCGGCACGGCCACACCGCCCTGCGCCGGCCACCGCCACCGCCAGAAGCCACCCGGGGGAAGCGGGAGGCGCGGGGCACGCCGGGCTCGGAGGCGCAGCCTGCGCTTACTCCGAGGGGAGCCCCCGCTGCTCGCACACGGACGGCTCGGCAATGGACGGCACATCCGCCGCTCGCAAATAACACGGCAGCGATGCGGAGGTGGAGTAAACGCTGCTCAGAGTGCCGGGGAACACACCCCAAACAGCAGGAGCCAGAGCTCACCATCCCCGCAGCAATCCCTTGGAAATTTTGGACCTGCAGGAATCACACTCCCATCCCAGTTTGCTCAGGGTTTGTACGGGTGTTAGCCACGAGACTGGGGAGACTTTGGCCGGGCAGCCAAACTCAGCAGCGGGATGGGGAGGGCCAGGGACAGGTTTAACCCTGAGGGTGTGCACGCAGCATCAGCCTCTGCATCAGCGTGGGGCCACCCAGGGCTGCCAGCACTGGCCAGAGGGGGACAGGCTCTGCCAGTCACTGCTGGCTGGAGAGCAGGTGAAAGGGGAGGACTGCCAGACATGAGGGAGATTCTAATCATGGGAAATCAACCCCAGCCCTGGGAAGGAGAGAGAATTCAGACAGAACATGCTGTCTGGGAAAGTCACAAGGAGACAGCAAATTCAAAGCTGCCTCTGGGGCTGCTCCCCTCCTTGACTTGCCTCTTTCACTGCTAGGGCTGGTTTACAGCACAAGGAAACACAGGGAGGATTTTGGCTGGAGTCTGAAATATCCAAACCCAACTACAGCTCCTGAGGTTCACTGTGCTCTAGGGCAATGGCTGTCCCACTGAGCTGTGGGATTTGGAGGCTGGAAAAGCATCCAAAGGGTACAGACTGCCACATCTCCTAAATGTGACCAGGGACAGGCCGTGGTAACTGTGGCATCTGATCTCATGGCTCTGAGAAATAGAGGCAGAAGGGGCTGGAATGAAAGGAAAACCACTCATGGCAAAAAAACCCAGCACAGGAAACAAAAACAAAAAAAAAAGTCCACATTTATTTGAGACATGGTGTTTTTAATGTAGTAGTGACCTTGGGTTTCCTTTTATTTCCTTTAAACAAATGTGACAGTGTTAAGTGACAATAAAGGCACGCTGTAGGAACACTAAAACACATGCAGTCACACCATCTGACAGAAATTAATTCTTCCACAAGCATCCAGCAAGAGAAGGACTGCAAGGTAGGTGATTCTGGCTGCAGCCTAATAAAAGATTAAAATTGGCAGAGAACAACGCAACCGTCAAAAGAAGCCTCCTTCCATATTTAGGCTGAACTTCACCACAAGCATGCTCACTGTATTCAGCACCCAAGCAGCTGGGCACAGGAGGGCTACCCCTTGCAAGCAACTGTTCTGTTCCTGACCTTGTAGGAAATAGTTTTATACCTTCAGAGCTAGCCAAGATCCCTCATGGGGGAAGGATGGAATTCTGGACTTCTGTTTTCTTGCTCACCACAATCTAACTTGAATCAAGTGGAAGAGGGCTGATTTTCACTTGAAACATGCTTCTTTTTCATGCTGTTTATCTAAAATAAAACCATTCTACAGAATTAAGAGCAAACATACTGCTTCCCCTAAGCATTCTTCTTGAAACAAAGCTGACAAAATCACTGTCTGCTTCTTCCAATTTCTGCAGTTTCTCAACAGCCACAATGCAAATAAATAGTCAACTGTTCAAGTCAAGGCTTCTGTCATCAATGAGTTCACTGTGAAGGACTAGAAAAGCAAACATCCTCCACAAAGTTTTCATATACAGTAGAGGTCAGCTGTTGAAAGGTTTCATTAGGATAACATTTTAACTTTTTTTCCTTGGCCAGCACTTTCACAACAGCTGATAGCATTACAGACAGAAACAGCAGGACTTCTATCATTGAGACAACCAATAGTCTCAATTCTGGTTAATTAATTGCTAGGATTCCCACATTCAATTGCAAGATCTGAGACCATCATGTCCTACTGTAGACATGAATGAGGCTCAGCATGAAATTTTATCAAACAGAACTCACAGGGGCTTCAGAAAGTCACATGAACACATGCAGTGGCCAAATACATAAATAAATGCAAGGCTATAATACCTCCTTATAACTTTTTAGCAAAGACTGTAACTTCCTGTGCCCTGAGCCAGACTGAAGGTCTTGAGAAGTAGACAGAAATTATGTCAGAAACCACAACCAGCAATGAAATTTTGCACAATAAGTTGTTTGTTCCCTTCCTGGCAGTATAACCAGTCCAGACATTTGATGACAAGTGCCCATCACTTTACTAAAAATTGAAATTAGGTCACATGAAAGAAAAATTTGCTAAACATTGGGTGGGACAATTTATGTAATGGTATCTGTGGGACCCAGATCCCACCTTCTGATCAGAAGCCAAAAAAATGTGACATTGACTGTCCCTCCCACTGAAGACAAGCAGCAGCTTTTGGGAAACACTTTGCAGTTTTAATGCTTGGCTCTAACAAACAAGTGAGACTGTAATAGAAGTGGTTACCTTTGATGAAAGCTTGTCAAAAAAGCAAAGGATGAAAAAAAAAATCCTGGAAATATGACAAAGCAGAACAAGGCAGAGGATAGTGGTGAAATTTCTGGCTTTATCTAGTATTTCACTGCCATCCAGGCTGATATTCTGCTAAGAGCTTGGTTTCCTCAAGTGTACCATCTTGCATTATTATTATTTAGTATATCAACGTATCAGCATTTGTTCTCCTGACCTGAAACCCCACCAAAGCCTTTGCCAGATGCTTGGTGACATTATCAGATCACAAACAGACTGAGATATTTTAATTAAGCAATTACTTATTCCCTTGCTCAAGAAAGGAAGAAAGCCACCAACACAGTGGACTTCTGTCATTAAGCCTCCATTATCATTATGCTGAAGTGATATTCAGACCACTCCAAAAAAACCCCTGCAACTGTGCTGAAAAATTCAGCATTCACTTCAATTCATGAGGAAGAAAACAAAAAGAAGGGAAATGAGCCAACAAGAGCATATCTAATGAGTGTTCATTCACTGCAGCTCCAAAATTTCTGCACAGTGGAGAATGTGGCAATCAGAGGCAGCATTCCAGAATATGCTGAAAAATCTCCTTTCAACAGGATTGTCTCTGAGTTCAAATGTCTTTCCTGGACTTAAGAAAATAAGATTTAAAATGTTTATTGAAGTAGAAAAGGAGTGGCTACCTTAGTTTGTTCAGGTAGTGGGGAAATTGTAAAAATAATTGCAGTGCCCTTAAGTTTACAGAACAAGGACGTATTCAGTATTGGAATATTGACTCAAAGCTTCAACTGTTAAGGGGAGGATGGGTGGGGCAAAAATGAACAGTTTTTTCCTCCTTTCATCAATGGTATTTCTATTATGTGTTGTCTTAAAATACAATATGAATTTTGATGCACAAGGATAATCCAACATATTTCAGGCTTCTTCTTTCTCAGGTTTTCAGGCTGACCATGAAAGTTTGATTTTCTGATGTCAACCTTCACCAAAAAAATCCTACTTCATTTATATATCTTGGAATTATCATACCCCATGAATATTTGCCCAGAAAAAATCAAATTTTCCCCTCTCAGCTTTGGCCCAAACATACTTCCTGCTTTGCAAATCTCAGGGCTTGAGATTCCTGACCAAAGGATGGCTGATGCCTTCCCCACGTTCTTCTCCCACAGCTTTACTCTTATCATGCTGGGAGTATCACATACCATTTTCATGAACAGATACCCTGGACCTGTGCAGACAGTACACAGCAACTCACAGAGCTGAAAAAGGGATGTTTTTCCACATACAGCCTCATCTGCTTTATTCTAGTGCTTTAGGGAAAATGCACTGGAGTGAACCAGAGAGAATGGGGTTCTTACTGATTTTCTATCAGCCCTTGGGGATAGCACCAAGTCACAACTGGCAATCCAACAGAATTCAGCCAGTTGGGGTGAAAACTAAAAGCTCCATACGGATTATTAAGTTATTGATCACTGCAACAGTGCCTGAAATATCCAGTCAAGTGTAGGACTGTGTGGTGCTGACCACCACAGAAAGCTCAAAATGGAAAAGCAGTTTACATGAACAACAGACAAGGATATAGGAGATAAATTCAAATTAGTAAAAGAAGAAATATGGTCAAGCCACCAAACATCTAAAAACTAAGATTCAGTTTGCATAGGCTGCAAATGTTAGTTGATGTGACCAGGATTTGGGTATTGCTTCCTGTTGATGAGATATTATTTAAAATCATACAAAATGATTTTGTGACAGAACAAGGGACAAATGCTTTAATCTGAAAGTTGAGTTAAGAATAGAAGTTAGGAAGAAATTCTTTCCTCTGAGGGTGGCAAGGCACTGCAACAGGTTGCTCAGAGAAGCTGTGGACACCCTGTCCCTGGAAGTGTTCAAGGCCAGGCTGGGTGAAGCTCTGAGCAACCTGCTCTGGTGGAAGGTGTCCCTGCCCATGGCAGGGGGATGGGAACTTGATGGTCTGTAAGGTCCCTTCCCACCCAAACCATTCTATGGCCCTATTGATTAAAACACAAAAATCCCTTCCAAGGAAAGGGACAAGGCTATAAAAATTTGAAGTACAAGGTAACAATATATTATTTTTCCTAGATAAACAATTTTCAAACTTTTTTTTCAGTTCAGCACAGATAAATTTGAATCATGCTGCAGACAGAAGTCTGCTTTGTAATAATGACTTACTCTGCCTCAATATGCACCTGACAGCCACAGTATCTTACAGCAGCTACATCTTTGCTGATTAGTATCTGTGCAAACACAGAGCAGAACACAGAAGACACTATTGGAGAAAATAAAAAGAAATATATGTTGGAAACTTCCCTAAAGCTAGCTGAAATTAGCCAATTTGACTTTTTACAAGTTGTGATTAAGGGATTAAGTGGGGAAAAAAGGGACTAAGAGGTTAGTTAGAGGCTAAAACTCAACCAGCATTATCACCACTATCAAGTGAAATGTCAGTGGAACTGGAAATAGTGTCTGAATAAACCATGGTCATCCACTAAAGGGTACTTCACAATTAAACATTTGGACACTTATGTGGGGTGTAAACCTCATATCTCAACAAACACACATCTGTGTGCTTCAGACATTAACACAAATACACCCACCACCACAAACACCCCAAGGGAGGCACCTGGATGTTCCTACCTGAACCTGACTGAATATAAAACAAATAAATCATGTGGTCTGGGCATTTTTCTCCATTGCCTCTTTAGGATTACCCCCACTACCACCTCCTCATGGAATCAGTCTGCAACGATCACTTTGACCAACAAACATAAAACAAAACAAAACAAAACAAAACCCAAAACCAAACAAGTCTCAGTGTGAGGCCCATGGGTAGTGAGATCTTTCTACCCTTATCCTTTCTTTCACTTTCTTATACATTTCCTTAATGGAAATGCTTTCATATTGTCATGTTGCTGTAGATAACAACAACCAAAATGGGTACAACAACCAAAATATCTGTTTTCCTGTGCAACCAAATTGTTCTACAATGAACCCTACATGTGTATATTTACAGACACTCAACATTCAGTGTTGTTTCCCTCTATTCTGCCCCAAGGAATCTATTAACAAAACCTGGGTTATCCTTGGCTTCTGGGGTGGTTGTAACACTTACACCTCTCCACACTCTAGTTAGATAGTAGCATGTAGGCAAGAGAAAAATGAAGGCTAAGTTTTATAGTTCTGCTCCTTGGCCAAAAGTAACCTCACTGCAGTTGATAAAAGTGCACAGCAAAACTATTTGTAGAGCAAGCTCCCTGCAGCACAAGATCACAGCACCCAGGTCTCAGGAGCCATTAGCTTAGGGGATTTTACATACACATAATGTGACAGCTCAGACCAGACCAAGGCCTGGAATTTCACCTGAACACAGAATTATAGAATGGTTTGGGTTGGAAGGGACCTTAAATATCATCTCATTCCAACCTGTGCAATGGGTGAGGACATCTTCCACTAGACCAGGCTGTTCCAAGCCCCATCCAACCTGGCCTTGATGGGGCAGGGATGGGGCAGCCACAGCTTCTCTGGGCAACCTGTGCCAGTGCCTCACTGTGCTCACAGTAAAGGATTTCTTCCTGATACCTAATTTAAACATCCCCTCTTTCAATTTGAAGCCATTCCCCCTTGGCCTACCATTACAAGCCCTTAAGAAGTCCCTCTCCAGCTCTCCTTTAGGTGCTGGAAAGCTGCTACACATGGGGGTTATTCAGTATAAGGTGCTGTTGACAGAGAATCCACCAAAACTGAGCTGCATTGCTATCATACTAGCATGTGTTCTCTCCTTTTTTCCTACAAAAAAACTGGAAAAAAAAACCCACAGATTTTTCTTCCCTTGCATCTGATGCAAAAGATGTTAGAATAAACATGTGGAGGAATTATTCACACGCACTGTGGAATTCTTTGTTCAGAAACAGCTTCTGACAGCAGCACCAGACCTAAGCTGTGACACTTTCAGAGCAACATTTCCTCACTCCCATGAGAACACACAAACTTCTGATTCCTCCAAGGCTTCATTACATCCCAGCACTCATTGGCACTTTAACACAATAACCCAAATGACCCTGCTGGCACGAGAGACTTGCCAGTGAGTGGTGCCACTGGAGCTGTGCTTCTAGCCAGAGGAAGGTGACACCACTGTCACCCTGGCCAGGTTTTGGCCTACTCTGCCTACTGACCTACTTCTTGCCTCCAGTAAGGCTTCTGACATCACACCATTTTAGACACATTCACCACTGTGTAAAAATACACAACAGTGGAGTGAAGAATACAGTCAGACTCTTCTCAGAGGTGACAGGACAAGAGGCAATAGGTACAAATTTTGAAATACAGGAAATTCAATTCAGAAATAAGAAGAAACTTCTCTACCATGAGTGCTCAAACATTGGCAGAGGTTGCTTAGAAAGGCTGGCATTGGTATCTTGGGAGATTTTCAAAACTCAGTAGGACAAAGTTGTGAGCAAGGGTTGGACTCGATGGTCTCCAGATGTCCTTGCCAACCTCCACAGCTCTTTGGTTCTGTGAGCAGGACCTTCCCATCCCTTGGGCACAGAACAGTTTGCTCCCAAAGTGTGTCTGGCTGCTGCAGCAGATGTTCCACAGGCAGCATCAGGTCATTCCCACAACCTCTCCCCTTTGTGATAGCTCATGTGGAATTTACTTATTGACAACGCCTGCTCCCTGAGGAAAGCACACATAGGGGAGGAGGATTGTACATCATCTTTAACCAGAACCACTGACACAGATCACAGTGTTGAGACTTCATGCTGCCTTCTTCCTTTAAGGCTGGAGGAAAATTAGGGGTGGCCACAAGCATATTCTACAACCCAGGAGAACCTCAGGGGGGCCTTTCCCTGAAATGCATGAGGCTTGGCCCTGCTGACCTCTGCAGAGAGTCAATGATATGTGCCAACTTTACCAATCTCTTTGCAGAGCATCAGTAAGACCCAATATTTTTGAGCCAGACCTAGCAAGGAGAAATGTCTTATGATATTCTATGGCAAATAGGAAAAAAACCAAAGCAGGAAGCTTATGTTGCAAAGTATTGTTATGAATATCATGTTTCTATCCCTCATTTGTTCTTCACATAAAGAAAGACTGAAGATTGAAAAACTGTGGGGTTTTGGTTTCTTTTTGTTTAAGAAGCTGAGAAATATCACAGCTCCTGGTTTTTTCTGCTTCTGCTGGACTCATTGGAAGGGGTCCACTGGCTTTTTCAATGAAACACTATTAGGTCTGACACTTTAATTAAAGGATGTGCCAAAATGAACACAAAAATACCTTTTTAACATAAGCTGCATGCTACCCTTTAGAGTCAAATGCATGAAAATTACAAAAACCACATGACAGCAAAAGCCTTTATACAATCCATGAACCCAGGCAGCATTTAGGACCCCACATCATCTGAACACCATCAGTTCTGCAGTTTCCAGTGGCAGTAGGGATGAGATTCAATTTCCTAACAAAAGGACAAGCACTAAAATTCATAAAAGCAAAACACTAACAGAGACCCCATGTTAGGGGGACTTTGTTTTGCTTTCTATAACCAGAATTCTCCATACATCTCCTAACCTTCCTGTATCTTCTCTAATAAGAACAGGATTTCTAAGGTGGTGGCTGGAATAGTAAAGCCCCACTCTTTGCTTCAGGACTGTGTACCAAAGTTACTGATGAAGTCTGAATTATCATTTTGGCTCCGCCAGCCCCCAGACCTCTGCTCTATGCACAGTCTGAACCAGTCTCCAGCAAAACAAACCATTACTGTGACCTGTCCCAACAGCCCTAAGCCCTGGCCAGCCACCACTTCTGTTCAAGACCCAGCCAGAAGAAACCAGGACAGCTTGGGAGGAGGAGCAGGGCATGAGGTCACACACACACACACACACACTACTTGCCCAGCTCTAATTCCATGGCTTATCCTTTCCCAACTGAATGGTCTCATTTTCTCACTCTGTCTTTAAAAAACTGCCTACTTAGCCTATGCAACCATGAGTAACTACCTCTGGTGGAGCTTGTAGCATTTTTACAGCAAGTAAGGAGCAGTAATACAAACTGCCTTACACTACCATGAATCAAGGTTAGTACAACACCAATTGCCTCCCTAGCTGTGCTGAGGGGGCTTTTTTCATCACTTAGGCCACGCAGAACACATCCAATCTGTCCCACAATCAGGTCACAACCTTGGGAAAAGCAATGGGATACACTTTTGTCTATCCCAAAACTGCACAAAGGAGGTATCCAAGACCAGGAAATGACAGAAGGGGAAATCAGGAGTGAGTTTTGCAATCACAGTGGTCTGGCTCTAGTTCCACTGAGTCATGCTTGTACACCAAACCCCACAGCAAACTGCAGCAAGCAGAAGCTTTTCCCTCCCAGCAGTGTTCACAGCAGAAACATTGCCTATTCCCAATGCCATCCTGCCTAGCATTGCTTGGGCTCAAATCCAGGGATCCCAGCAGGTGTACAGTGTCTGGCATCCAGCTGGGCCCTGGTCATGGCTATCAGCCCCACATCCAGCACTTGGATACTCCAGGTCATTTGAAATGGATTTGGGCATCAAACCAGTTCAGAAAGCTGACTCATATCTTCAGGTATTAAGTATTTGTTCATGAGTCAAATCCCACTTCCCTCATGACCTGTCCTTTACCATGAGATACATTTGTCTTTTCAAGTATGAATGACTTGCTGAAGGAAATGGTTCAGGTCATCCCAGATAAACATCCTAGTTAAATCCCAGCTTAGCTGATTTCTAATGAATGAAGCTACAGAGTAACCAGTGCATGCCAACAACCTTGAACGGGAAGACAGAATTAGCAAGGCTCTGGAAATCAATTCACAAGACCCATAAAAGGAGAAATGATCACAAACCATCAAATACTATCCAAAAATTATTCCCCTTTCTCCCGAAATTCCTTCCAAGTTTCCAGCCACAGACAAGAATCCCTATTCCTCAACATTTTTAACTCACATTTCTCTCTCAGAGCACTGCACATCAGCCTGACACGTGCTCCTCCTTCCAGCCTTACATTCCTAGATGCATTCCCCACATTGGCTGCAAATAGCTCAAGCTCTCTCAAGTTTCACAGATCTTCTTTTCCCATCCACTGCCATGGGCACTGCCCCTTTTGCTACCTCAGGCTGGTATCAGATGTACAATATTAAGTGACTTTAGTACTATGCTGGACCCTTGGGTTGCTTCTGCTCCAGGTACTCTGCCCTCTCCCCCTGCCCTTCCCAAAGACACACCAGCAGCAGCCAAATATTACCTCTGTCACTGCAGTGCAGGGCTGGGAACAGAGCCCAGCCTGTGCAGCTGCCTCCCCACCTCCTCAGGAGCAGAAAGGCCCAGGGCAGAGCAGAAAAGAGCTGAAATGTGTGTTGGGTCACTACAAGTGCAGGAATAGCAAGAACAGGTCAAGGGAAACCCAACAAGGATGCTGGAGAAGAGGATTCAGTATCCTGGCCAGAAGGGTACTTTGTAGGAAGCAAAATCTGAAGGATAGGTACCAGTCCCAGAGCCAGACTGTGCTGACCTCACCCTCTTCCCCTGACTTTTCAACTTCCCCCAGAACTATAATTATTTAAGAGCTTTGTTGATGCTTGAGGGTGTTCTTTCTGGTGTCCATGTTGTGACAGATCCATGTGGCAGTGCCCACCACTGTGCCCCAGGTCTCCAACATCAGTGTGGCCTGAGGGCCCTTCTTCCTTCAGAATTCACTAAATTGTACTGTTTAAATCTCTGAAGTAATTTTATATTCCACATCTATATCATAGACAGAGGATTCAGAAACAGCCACAGTGATTTTTAGGTTATAATCACACCTTTCTTCTCTAATTCCCCTTTCTCTTTCAACTACCTCCTCTGAAACCCTTTCAAAATGCTGCTGAGATAATTTCTTTCCTCTCTCTTTCTCCCCAAACAACTCCAAGTCTAAAATGCTTCTGTCTCTGACACTCTCCCTTCAGTTTATTATTTATCTTTATCATGCAGGCTCTTTTATCCTACCACAGTTCACAAGGTGTTAGGAACATAAAGGAAATGTTCTTAAGGAGTGTAAGGATCAAAAGTGTGATGTCAGATCAGATTATTCCTAAACAATCCCACACTTACATAAACAGAAGGCAGCACTCAACAAACAAGTAGTGAGAAATAAAAAGGGTATAGAGAAGTAATTATGATAAAAACATGTCAGTTTGCTCAGGAATACTGAAATACCTGGAATTTTTCATTTTATCTTTGAAAACCCACTTTTTCTCTACATACTTTGAACAAGAGAGGTTAAAAGGAGACTTTGGCCTCTTTTGACCAACATATCATTTTCTCTTCAAGCAAATATTCCTGGGAAGGAGTAAAAAGGACACACAACCCTTGCAAGCTATTGCTGCACAAAGCCAGGAGATTCCGCACCCAAGAACCATATAAAAGAAAACTGTCACCGAGCCAAAATATTCTCCTGTGACAGCCAAGCTTCTTGCAAGTTCCCAAATAAGGCCATGACTTTAAAGAGTATGTCTTTTCAAAGCCTCATTGATTTTCATTGCCTTGTGAAGAAGCACATTGTTTACGTGTCTGGCTGTGCTGATATTCCAACAGGATGAGATGGGCACAGCTCGGGGGTTTCAAAGCCTGGTTTCCAGAGAAAATGAACCAGATAATCACAGGAAGATTCTAGAGGCTGACAGCACTGCTTCAGCCACTATTTGGGAGTGATTCCTGGTGCAAACTCAGACTAGAAGGTGTGAAGATGCTAGCAGGAACAGCCAGCATTTCCTAGCTCTCTGGGGATAGATCTCAAGTGAATTCTGAAGCACAATATTATATCCCACCTCACTTTCCAAAGTTCAGATGATTTTGCATCAAAGTTAGGGCTCTTGTTAAAGTTCAGGACATGTTTTGGAGAATTTGTCTTTTCTTCAAATACCAGATTACTCCTATTCAGAGAAAGAAAGAAAGAAATTAAAAAAAAAAAAAACAAGCTATGGAATTAGATAATCTTTGCTGTATCTAGTTCATATTTACCATCCACTCCTCTCCTCAAGTCTCTCCAGTATTTTCAACTTGGCAAATTGTTGAAAATGACCAGGTGCTTCAGTTCAAGTTCTACACTTGAATCACAGCACTGTTTTACACAATTCTTTGAAAAGAAAGTTCACCCTTATAAAACACCCTTCACAAAGCCTGGCAGGTCTCAGCCACTAAAGCTACCCCATCTTCACAATTATGGTGTGTCCATTCCCTTAATAATCATACAGCAAAAAATATACTCACAGAATTTCAAGGCCACCAAGAGAAAAGGAAGAAAAGCAGTCAGAAAGTGGGTCAGTAGAGCTTGTGTGTATTGAGGGCATGAGCTACTTGGGTGATGCTGCTCAGAAGCCACATGCTCTGTAGTACTACTGAGGCACAAAGGAGACAAAAAGCCAGAGGGAAAGAGTACAAGCCAAAGCCAAGCAGGACATCACAGCTGTACCTAAACACCAATAAAATCAAAACTGGTGGCATGTGACTTTGAGCAACTCCACCAAAGCTCATTTCTTCTGTCCATGTGCTGTGTAGCCCAACAGAGTGTGGGTGGAAGCAGCAACCCTTTTCTTGCACAAAGGGTTGACCTGAAGTGAGTTCCTACCCTTTCCACCTTGATCCCACATTCACACTCCTGTCTCCACCTGTGGAGCACCATGCAGCCACAAATCAGGGGAAAAGGTGACTAAGACAAGAGAAAACTGATGAATTTCCTTTGCCTGGATTACCAAATTAACAAAACATCCCACAACAAAATGCTCATGAACTGCCACAAGAGGAGAGCAGTGGGAAAGTTCTTCTAGAGCCAAGGGGGAATAAACACACAATTACACTAGTTTAGGCCTAACTAATAAACTGTCCTGTAAGGTTTATCTGCATGAGAAAACTCTAGAAAGGTAATCTGAATTAACATTTCTGTAATGAATGAAACCACATTAGATCCCTGCAGACACACTCATTATTAATTAAATCAACCCTATTTTATATTTGGTATCATTTACTGTGATGTGAATTAAACTTAATCAAATTAAGGTCACTTGAATGCTGAATCAGATAACATATACAATGGTTTAATTTAGTTTACATTCACTTTTTTGGTGATTTGGATTAGTTTTCCTTCAAATCCTTGTTCAGATAGCTTTAGAATAGAGGGAGACAGCAAAAACCTGAGGAGATGCTGCAAAAATTGCGCCCATAATCAGCAGTTTTGAGCTGCCAATGAATTCACCCCCCAGGAGAGGGGTACTCAAAGCTGTGTATCCCACTGAGGACACACTGCCAGGGCTGCTGCATGCTCAGTCTCCAGCAAGCTTCTCCCCTGTCTCTGTCCTCACTAAAGTTCCTCTGGTGCCCGGAGGCTGGAGAGAAAATCAGAGCCTGGAAGTCTTCACTTCATCCTCCTGCACTGCAAGAGCTGAACAGATGTTGATGGGCCATGAGAAATGCATGTCCTGAAGGAAAATGCGACAATCCTCAAGGAAGCTGAAGCATTTGATGTGGTTATTTTTTAAATAGCAGGTCACGAAAATATTTGACGTGTTTTTTACTGTTGGGAAAACACAGCAGTTATCAAAGTTCTTGTTTGTAAAAAAATAACAAAAAATCATAAAAGCCTGCTTCTTTAGGCAGACATGTAAAATTGAGTTGCCATGTTTATTCACAGTTTTAAGGTCTTCTCATTTTGCTTACCCTGCTCCAACACTTAAGAAGTCATCACTGAGTCTTCTAGCAAACTCCCTTTACATTCCTCTTATGTGACTATGCTTTTTACCATTAAAAAGATTTTTCTGTCTACACAGATGTGCAGACAAATGCACTCTGTCGTATTTAGGGCACCAGTCATCTAATATTTTCTGTGATGCAGGTACCATCTGTGAAACTGAACTGCAGTTCAGGCCTATCATACTGAGATGAGTGTTGGGGAATCAGAGATGGAAATTGATATTAGATTATAATCCTACTGCATTCAAATAGAAGACAAGGGCTCCAGCAAGGTCAGGCTTAACCTTTAATACCCAGGCATACCTTTAAATATTTTTTCAGGGAACTTTCAGCTGTGTTGTTTGTTTTTCAGTGTCCATTCAGGATTATCATCTTTTAAGGGTCACAAAAGGTGTCCAAACCTCTGAAGCAAAAGGATGATGAGGAGACCCTGATAGCAACAACAGATGACAGCTGGCATCAGGGTGCAACTAAGGTTGCAGGGATAGACTTTGACCAAAGTGACAAAGAGATCAGAGACTGGAGACCATAGCAGGCATTCCTGGGTGAGGAAAAGGGACTGTTCTCTTAGCAATTCAGCATGGAAGTCCTTAGCAAACCACTGGGTTATTCAGACCATGCAGTGATCTAAATGTGAGCTCTTGCAAAGATGAAATCAGCACTGCAAGGAGGGTCAGACACGGAGCATCATTTCCACTTGGGCTGTCCTGCTGTGTTGGGGGGCATCACAGCCTTCTCTGCCACTCCCACTGGGGCTGACAGATATTCACAGAGCTCCTTGGGGAACTGATTCAGGAGACTGAGCCAGCTGGAAACTGGGAGAACTGACTAAACCAGACCTGCACCAGTATTCAGGACAGCAGTAACATCTAAATGTACACGCAAGGCATTCACCCTGCACACCTCTGAACACACTTCATAGCTTCAGAAATGTCCTTGTGTGCCTTTCTTACTCTTACAAAACTTGTTTCCACAGTCCCTAGCTTGCTGGCTCAGTGTCCCCTCTGCTATTTCTGTAACACTCTCATATTTAATACCATGAATTTTTAAAATAGTATGCTGGCTCAGGTTTTTTGAGCTCCTGCAAAGGGTTGCAGTCATTTAGTTCCAGCACTATTTTTATTTAGCAAGCCAGGACAGAAGAAACAAGCAGACCCTTGCAGCTCACCCCTGGGTCACATCTTGAGGAATATAAAATGAGGAGGCATTCCCTGGGAACAATACAACAAGCCCTGAGGGACCCCCCAGTAAGACACACACACTCCTCAGCTACACTAAACACACTGACCACCTTTCTGTTCCCTTCTTATTTCCACTTTTGCTTGTGAACCCTGAAAGGGAAGGACCCTCCTCACCTGCCTCACTAGGATGGCTCTGGCAGCCCAGCCCTCCACACTGTTTCCCAGCAAACCTGCTCCTCTGCCCACCTCCTCTGCTCCCCCAAGGGCTGGGGTTGGTTTTGACTTACTGACAGATTTTCAGGTAATAATTGTTCATTGGGGGTGGGGGGGATATTTCAAACAAGATGCTTATATTCCTATTTGTATATGTTAAAGGTGAGGACTTCCATACAGAGGACAGGAATAACTTTTGTTTCCCCTCCTAAAAGCTACAGATTTCCCCTGCTGAGTTCTGCCCTAAATGAAGGAGATCCTCCACAGCTCCATCAGAGCCCAGCCCCTTCAATACTTGCACGCACACTTCAATTTATTACGGTCACTGGTCTCAGCACAGCAGCCATTAGGTTCACAAACACCAAGGATGCTGCTCCCAGTAATAAGGTCAGGAATGTGCACAAGTCCTTTCAAGATTAAGGCCTTAATGCCATAGCATCAGTCTGCTTTCTCCCTGCCTCCAGCATTAGATGTGGGCAGCTGAAATCCCCAAGGATGGAGGCTGATGGCTCCAGGCTGACCTGCAGGTACAGGCAAGTGCCTCTGGACTGCTCCTGGGTGTGTGATGAACCAGACACCCCTGGGCATCACCCCTCACCATGGCAGCCTTGGAGACAGCTGTGTGTGGTTCTGTGTGCTGTGAACCAACGTCTGACGGTTCAGCAGCAATTAAAACAAATAAACACAAAGCCAAGAGGCAGCAGGTCAGGCTCTGGGAGGATCCATCACAACACTGGGCTACCAGTGGAATCTGAGCTAGTGTTGGGAGTTGTGGATCACTTTGGTGACAGCTGACAAAGCAGCACCTCTAATAGACAATACTGCACCTGCCAAAGTGTGATGAAGAGATGTAACTCTTTGTTCCACTACTCAAAGATGGTTCTTACAACCAGACAAGCAAAACAACAAACAGGGACAGATAAAGGACATTTTATTAAACATGTAGGTAAAATGAATGTGTAAGTCCATGTTTTCTCTCTTCTACTTACTAAATAGTCAAAGAAATTAATTGCCTGAGAAGGCTGCTTTATTTAGATGATACAACCCTTCATTCTCAACAGCTGTGGGATCAAAAATGGACTTACATTCACCTAGGTGATATATTTAGTTAATGAAAAGAAAGATTAGCATGCAAATGGATTGCAGCACTAATTCATGATGAAGTCATAATATTAAAACTACCTCATTCTGTCAAAATATACTCGTCCAGCAGTTCTCTCACTTTAAATCAAAAATCCTTTTCAAAAAGAAATTCACAGATTATCTCAAATCCCACTACTGCTTGGCAGGTGGGAGCTAGAATGACAGACAATACAGAGCCATGTAATAAAATAATTTTAGTATTGAAAGTATTTTAAGTGGGTAATAAGAACAGTAAGGAGCTAACAGGAATAGGTACACCCATACAAACTGCATGAAATATGTGCATATAGGGATGATTTCAACCTTCCTTGTTTCTGATTTTTAAAATTTTTGTAGAGATTTTTTGATCTCTCTTTTGATGTCCTCTGGACCGCAAACCATGAGTTGAGCAGTGCTAGTCTGCTCAGTGCTGAAGACATATTCCTACTCATCCAGCACACATGTAACAGACATTTCCAACTCCAGCTTTTACACTTGAATTTACTTATTTAAGCTACCCTTTCATGCTGAGCATTCAGCAGCCCTGGGTGTGTTCAGCTTTCCTGTTGCATGCAGACACACACCCTCGAACATCGCTGCAGCCAAGCTCCTGAACCGGGTACAGCTGTGGGGAGAAAAGCAGTCAGCATGCAATTAAAGGGATTATGGTGGCCACAGCCCTGCTTCTTGTTAATGCCATTTCCCTGTATTTTCTAGATCTCCTCATTACTGAGGGAGTGGCTTACTGACAAGGGATAAAGGAAGGAAGCTACACACATGCTGACTAAGAAGCAGCGAATGATGGGAATGGGAAAAGAAGAAAGGGAAGGGAGGAATGAATGTATGGCAATGCATAATGAACTTTGCTGTAATGCTTAGCATTTACTACAAAGATGGTTGTCATCCTCAGAAATGCTTTTTGAACTGGAGATTCCAATCCAGCAAAGCAAGGACTTCAACAGGACCAACCTTAAGCCTTAAATCCAGTGCTAGACTGAGACCCAGCTACTTAATCATCTTAATTCCCTCTCAGGTAAGAATTGTCATCCTCCAGCAGATAAAGCAATGATGCCAAAAAGGCTAAGAGATTTAGCAGCTGCAGACCAGCTGAGGCAGGACAGCATGCCTGCACCATGGAGCTCACCCCAACAACAAGGACTGGGCCTGACCAGCCTTGCTGCAGAAACACAAACTGCTGGAGCATCTCCCTGTGCCTGCACCCATGGCACACTATGAGTCACAGTACTACACAGCTTGCTGCTTTTTTTTTCTATCTTACTCTCTTTTCACAGAAAAAGATGTCTATCTATCCTGACACCTATGTGAAGCTGAAGAAAGACAGAAATACAACTGTGAGATCTCAAGTTGCAGGAATGACACCTACTGCCTGGGAAATGAACTGCTCACCTAAATGAGATCTAACTCAATGGTGAGGAGCTTCCACAGGACAAACCAGCACATGGACATGAGCCAGCAATGTGTGCTCACAGCCCAGAAAGCCAATTGAATCCTGGGCTGCATCAAGAAAGGGTTGGCCAGCAGGTAGAGGGAGGTGATTCTGCCTCTCCTTCATTCTGATGAGACCCCACCTGCAGCACTGCAGCCAGCTCTGGGGTCCCCAGCACAGGAAAGACAGGGACCTGTTGGAGTGATTTTTAAATTCCCTTCCAACCCAAACTGTTCTGTGATTCTACAAAACAGGTCCAGCCCCAGTGCTGACTGTGAGGGTGGTAACATGAAAGTCCATAGAAAATTCAGTCAGGGAGGGAGGTTCAGTGATTTAAGAAAGGTGTTTAATTCCTGATAAACAAAATATATAACTCAATGCAGGTAAAAACACCTCCATCATGAACTCAGGTGAAAAGTACCTTTTCTGGACAGAGAACATGGTTAGCAGTTAGAAAATGCTCATCCATCCCAACAGCTAGGCTACACAGTTTGTACCTCCAAGCACTAGGGAGCCTGCAGTGGAAGGGTCTGCAGAGCATAAGAGGAAGAGCAGGAGCAGCACCTCAGTAAAAGAAATATTTTAATTTGTAGTAATAGCAGTCCCTGAAGAAATGGTTTCTTTAGCATTTCTGGTGTCAGGAAACACTGCCACAACCTAACTTATATGTACACCCTTTGCATATGGAAAGTGAATTTTCTTTTCTTCTGTCTTTCTCTGTAAAGACTTCATGACCCAGCTCATCCTACCAAACCACAAGTGGCTAAGTCAGCACAGCTGAGGGGAACAAAAATGGGAACTCAGGATAAATATATAAACTAACACTGAACTTGAAACAAATGTAATGCTTGAATGCCTGCATCAAGAAGGAAAGTCTAAAGTTTCTGGCGGCCACATGTCCCTACAACTTCAGGACTATGAAATATCCAGTGAAATGTAATGCTTCACTGGTTGTTGTTGTATTACAGAATGGCACTCTGGTTAGTCAGAAATGTGAAAGTTTCCAGGCTCAAATGTTTGGTAAGGACTTGTCCACTCTCTCTCCTCTGACTAATAAAGATAGATATCCTTAATGCTCCTACAGCTCTCAAATAATGAATACTTTTGGAAAGACTGTAAATAATATTCCAAGCACTTGCCCAATGCAAAAATGCAAAGTCCCACAGGAAGAAGCAGTGCTAAGTGCTAAATACCCCAGAGATGAGGGGAAAAAATAATTAAACTGTTTTCAGTTTCATAGGGCCACAACCTGGACTGAAACTCACTCTGAGTGTTAGTGGGTGATGTGCACACACACCCATGAACCCAGAGCTGTCAGAGGAAAATCATGCTGGGTGAACCGTGAGGTTCCAACAGTGCAGGGCAGAGATGTCCCCAGCAGCCCAGTTACTGGGAAACAGCCTGTCCTTGCCCTGCAAAGCTTCCTGTGGGCTATCAGGAACAAGGCAGATTAACCCAAGCAAGGCTTGTGCTGCCATGACTTGCACCCTGGCAGCCTGGCTGGAGGTCTGGTGTCTTCTCCCTGGGCAGCATCAGGGCTGCACTGTGACAGGGACAAGGGCTTTATGGGTGTGGTGGCCTTTGGTCCCTTCCCCTCGTTATGGCACATCAGATCAAAAAGCAGATGAAATGGAAGGCTTGGGTAGGTGACTGCAGACAAAATCTGCCTGAGGGCAAACAACAGGCCCAGACAAGGAGCTGTGGCACAGTTCCTCCACCCCTCTCCCCTACTGCTGAGAAACTGAGTCCAGGCCACAAGGCTGGGAAAAAGGAGAGGAAGCACTGTGGATCCCTAGAGTTGTGCCAAATGATGACTATGAAGAAAACAAAAATATATGGGGGCAATACCAATTCACAGCTGGGGCAGTTTTTGCTGCTTACCTACTGCAGTGAAGGACAAAACCAAAACATCAGTGAGATTTTCTTAAATGCAAATAAAGAGTGGATGAGATGATACTATGGTTCTGATTCCACGAAAAATCCTGAAATATTTATAACGACCTTCTCAAAAACAGAAAACCTGCAGGTCGTTCAACTTATTTTATTTCAACTCCTTTTATTTCAATTCTGTAATTATTAGGATTAAAAATTAGTTATAATTAATTTCAATTTGGCAGCAGTTTTAGAAAGAGGTTCCATACTGCTCCTTACACAGTGCTCAGAACTGAGCAAAACTATGACATAGCAAGAAAAAGGAAAGAAATCACAAAACTTGCAAGATACAGGAAATTATTTGAAACTGAATTGTGTTTGCACTTTGGAAAGATTTTTATGATTTCTTACAAGAAATACAAATATTTAAAGTAAAATACTTCAAAAGAGAGAAGTACAGTACTGCCTAAAGTAGCCAGCCATGTGCAGACAGACTATGCAGACACCTTTAATTGTGACACACTTTAATGGAGCTGTTGTGTGTTAGTGTAGCTGTTGTTTAACATGGTCTGAGTGACCCAGGAACAGACAGAAGAGACACACCACACAAACTCTCAACACTGAGTTAAACAGACCTGTGCACATTTAAAAGATTGTCTTCAGCCTCAGTCATACCACTACAAAATATTAAAAAAATATCCAAAAAATGAGGAAATGCACCAAAAGATGTCCAGGATCTATGCTTTATTTTAGAGAGGGGGAAAAAAAGTGGAAAGTATACAGAATAACAGCATGAAAGAGGCACAGCTGGCCTGCCTGTTCCATGACCTGACAGTCAGGGTATGCTGATGGGAACCCAGTGTTGCCAATGGAACACCACTGCTGCCTTTGCATGGCCAGAGGGGCACAGCCTTCAGTGGAGGTCCAAAATCTCATGACAATGAGTTTATCTGCAGCTAGAGCTTACCTAGCCCTCTAAAGATCGAGGCTGAGCTAACAAAAGCAATTTTCTGTCAGCAGCATAGTACCCACCCTTGGGATTTTGCTGACCAAACCACGACAGGCAAAGGGCTGGGGGCTCTCCTCTCGAGAGACGCTGGCAGAACTGGGTGGCACAGGCTCAGCCTGAAATGATGCAAACCTAAACACACCCAAAGGCAGGGCTGTGGAGGGTGGTCCCCAGGAACCCACAGCCACACACACCATGATCCCACAGCACACAGCAGGGGTCAGAACATGGCAGGACAGAGCCTTTGAATTAAACAAAAATTAGCTAAGTTATAGGCATATTGCTCCAGCTCAGAAATCAATTACTAAGTGACAAGGTTAAATTATATTTCATAGCCAACTTGATTTTATTATCCATCTCAGGGTGTGCTCCTGCTTTTCTACTGGAAACACTGAGCTACAAAGTTCACCAGTCCAGTGAGGTAGGTAACCCAGATTTTGATGACTTTAGAAATAAAAACACCATGTTCTCTCTTGTTTTTTACAGATGCAAACAGAAAGAAATGGTAAAGAGAGAAAAGTTAGAAAAGAGCACTGCACACATGCAACTGCAGTTACCCTCCATGCAAACTGACAGAATTGGCAAGACTCTTGAGTTATCTCATGAACTGCTTAATGAATAGAAAATGGGGAGGACACTGCAATGCTCAATACACTGTGTTTGTTGGTATAAATGTAAAGACTTTGCTTGCTTATGTCTGAAAACAAAAGGGTTAGAAGTATAATGTATATACCTTCCTGTTATTAAAACAGGTTTGTACAGTGAATATTCAGTCCTCTTTTTCTCAACATGTTGCTCCATCCATTTAAATTACAGCTAAATACAACATCTTTTTCATATTTCCAGTTGATAGCTATATAAAAACCTCAGAACAAAAAGGCTGACTTTAGCTAAACTTTAAGGTGATCAGTGACACTGTTTTCCTCCACAATTTCTGTGCTGAACTCATTACTTTGGCTTGGATTAAAGCATGTTATACCACAAAAAACTAAAGAGGTATAGTTTTAATCTGAATAATCCTGTTTAGAGGCTGGTTCCATCTCCAGATATTAACTGTATGTTCTGTTTAGAAAAATACTAAGTGCTTAAAGTGGGAGGCTTGCCCCCCCATCACTGCCTCAGGAGCAGAGCACAGAGAGCAAATGTACACTCACCATAGCCATGGCAAAAAGAGAGATGGATTTTTTCAGGGATACACGCAGAGTGCTATGTCTGGTTTTTATTTTTAAGAATAGGGACCACTGAAACACAGATGCCTTATAAACTACAGGTATGACTAAGAAATTACAGGTTATGCCTCTGTTGACAGAATGTAAAAATTTTATTTTTATCTACAACAATATTCATAGACATTTTCTCAAACATGAGCTAATTTTGTTACTTCTAAGAATAAATGAATATCCTCTGTCAAAAACCACGACATTTCTTGTACTAAAGCAATATTTTTGTGAGCTAAAAAATAATAACACCTCTGCACTTTAACATTTTCTACACAGGGATCCTAATCCATTTTTGAGGCAGAACATCTATTATAATCTGTTTTATTACTGAGGTACACCCACTATTCACACACTTCATACCTTTGAGGTGAAGACATAAAGAATTTTCAAAAATTGGAAACCATCACATAAATGCAATAGTGCAAAGAATAGCACTGTAATCTATTCACCACAAAAAGTGATATAAATAAAACACACATGGCTAAGCAAATGTTTCAAGGAGGTTTTTATTAAATGATTATATAGCCTGCCAGGGTATTTTGGAATTATACAGCCTGTATTTATTAAACAAGAATTGTTATTGGAAAAGGTTTTTAGGTGATTTACAGACATATATTTACTGACAAGTACAATCTATTCAGTAATGTCTGTATATGCAAAGGAAAAAATCTGTAATGGAAGCATTTAAAAACAGGAATCCATTTTAAAAAATCCAACAAAAAATAATGTACATTAAGTATGAAAGTGGTATTTATAACAAAAGACTACTTTTAAGTGTGATGCACCTGCAGATGCCAGGTGTCACGTGGGGAAGGCAGGAAAGGGCAGCTGCACAAGGACACACCCAGCAGCACACACAGACCAGCTCTGGCTGCCTCACGTGGAGCAGAGGCAGCCTGGGGGTGCAACCCAGAGAAGCCTCCCCTCCATCACTGCCAAAAGTGAGGATATGAGGAAGTCCTGGAGCCTCTCCTGGAGTTAAGCTGCTTTTCCCTTCCAAAACACCCTGGGGCTGACCTCCTCTGAGAGTGCCCTAGCTCTCCTGGTGGGGATACTTTGGGTACATTATGATACCCTAATTCAGGGTCTGGCTTGGTCGCTCTTGCTCCCCTATTCCCTCTTCCAACAAAAAGTGCAACCACCAACTGTGGAAGTTCATGTGGAGCAGAACATCTTCAATGGGAGAAACCCAACATTGTTGCAGCCTTCCAGTCTGCCCTGGTGCCTCCTCGGGGTGAAAGATGGGCTTCAGTAAAAGAGTCAGTAAATCAACTTTCCTTCTTCCTGGGGAAAGAGCTCTAGCAACCCTTCTGCATGGGGCAAGAGTTGTCCCAGCTGTGTTGCTAAGTGAGCAGGAGGGAGCAAGGGGAAACTTCCCTGCCATCTGTTGTGTCCGATGGCTCCCCGGAGGTCTCTGACTCGTGCTCTGATCAGAGCAGGTGAGACTGATGCAGACACACCTTTTGCACAGAGACCAGAGACATATGACCAGCACCAGACACATGACACAGCAGGTCTGTGTGCTCTTGGCCCTCCTCAAGAATGCAATTTTAAGCAAGTGAGAAAAATTAGTGGTAATGTAAATGGTTAAAAAAATGGATGCAGCTCCAAGGCTTTAACACACACGATAGTGCCAGGAGTAAATGTAACTGTAAATGCAGGCAAAGGCTTTTCTGGACTCCCACTGCACTTGCTAGGAGCAATGCCAACCCTGCAATTCAGGAATCAAGCACCACAGAAAGATATCTGGCTTCAAACTGTTATTTCCATTTTTAAGGTTTCCCAAAGCAATTTTACTTTGCTAAAGATAATTATTAAGTGGAAAAATTCACTAGTATTAAAGATGAATCAGGGGCTGGGTTGCTCAGAGATGCTGACAGCTCACGCGAACTCGAATAAATGAGGAAAGAGAGAGGTTTGGACGAGTATAAACCAAACCAAAGAACGTTTCCCCTCCATCATTCCACCAGGAAATTGGGTTGGTGGGGCTTTTTTCCGTTCCTTTCACAACTGACAAATTGACCTCGGGAAAACTACGAGCTGTAGCACCCGCTGCCTGAGGAGAGCGAGACTGGGAGATCCGGCACGGCCCATGCTGGATGCTCTGGAGAAATATCCCATCTCCGAATGAGGTGAACTCCTCATTCCCTTCCCCTCACACCGCTCTCCCCTCCCGGGGTCCTTCGCCCGACGAAGCTCTTGCCGTCCCCCCGGGCTGCACGGCCCGGCTCTACCGGGCGGATCCCGGCTGCGGGGCCCGGCATCACCGGGCAGACACCACGGCATCACCGGGCAGACACCACGGCATCACCGGGCAGATCCCGGCTGATGGACACGGCATCACCAGGCAGATCCCGGCTGATGGACACGGCATCACCAGGCAGATCCCGGCTGATGGACGCGGCAGCAGCGGGCAGATCCCGGCTGCACGGCCCGGCAGAACCGGGCGCATCCCGGCTGCAGGGCAGCGCAGCACCCGGCACATCCCAGCATTAGGGCACGGCAGCAGCGGGCAGATCCCGGCTGCACACCGCGGCAGTTTCACAGGCTTACAGCCTTTTGTAAGCGCCAGATAATCTGTCAGATGGACTTAGGCGCTGACAGTCAAACATGCCAAAAACGTCACCACCCACTCCTACTATCCATCCGGTGAAGGACTAGGAAGCGCCGCATTGCTTAACCTCTCCTCCGCCTTCCACTCGCACAGGAAATCCCCACCCCCCCCGGCGTGACAGCACCGCGGGACTGGGGTCCCC